>CM064575.1:75480811-75751665 GCA_032716605.1 Paralithodes platypus | reverse complement strand
TAAAATAATATAATGTCAATGTATATATGACATATAAAGCACTAAGTATGGCGCTTTCAAGAACTGATAAGATTATACATTTGTTATTTACGGTACCAATTAATATATATATATATATATATATATATATATATATATATATATATATAGCGACCTTGGTGACCCTGGTCTCTGGGTCTTCTCTTGGGTGACCTAGATGTGTGTGAATTTTGTGTTTTGTCTGAGTTTGTTCGTTGTTCTGTCTTGTGTTTTGTGTTTTCCCTGTTCTTGCTCTGTCTTGAGTCGGCCACCCCCAATAAAATAAAAAAATAAATAAATAAAAAATAACATACATACATATACTGAGTAAAAAAGAAACATAGAAATAGAAATACTAGAAAAAGTGGGGACATACATACATACTGTATATATACTGTACATACATACATGTAGCATATACTGTACATACATACATACTGTATATATACTGTACATACATACATACTGTATATATACTGTACATACATACATACTGTATATATACTGTACATACTGTATACATACATACATACATACTGTATATATACTGTACATACATACATACTGTACATATACTGTACATAATACATACATACATACTGTATATTACTGTACATACATACATACTATATATACTGTACATACATACATACTGTATATATACTGTACATACATACATACTGTACATACTGTATACATACATACTGTATATATACTGTACATACATACATACATACAATATTGATAACATACATACATACATACAACACTGTCAATACATACATACTGTACATACATACATACTTGTTACATACATACGTCTGTACATACATAACACATACTGTACACATACATACTGTACAATACATTCATACTGTGAGATATGGCTACTGACTATACATACTGTATATATACTGTACATACATACATACTGTATATATACTGTACATACATACATACTGTATATATACTGTACATACATACACATACTGTATATATACTGTACATATACACATACACACTGTATATATACTGTACATACATACATACTGTATATATACTGTACATACATACTGTATATATACTGTACATACATACATACTGTATATATACTGTACATACATACATACTGTATATATACTGTACATACATACATACTGTATATATACTGTACATACATACATACGTACATATATGCATACATACAGTACATATACAGTATATATACTGTACATACATACATACATACTGTACTGTACATACATACACATACTGTACATAGGACATACATACATACTGTACATACATATACTGTACGTACATACTGTGTATATATCACATACATAGTACATACATACACTGTATATATACTGTACATACATACATACTTGTACATACCAAGACTGTTACATACATACCTTTACTGTACGGACCATACATACATGTACATACTGTATATATCGGTACATACATCCATACATATACTGTAACATACATACATACATACTGTACATACATACATACTGTACCTATAATGTACATACCTACATACTGTATATATACATGTACATACATACATACATACATACTGGATGATACTGTACATACACACATAATGTATATATACTGTACATACATACACACGGTATAATATCATGTACATACACACATACTGTATATATACTGTAAATACATACATACTGTCTATATACTGTACATAAATACATACTGTATATCTACTGTACATACATACATACTGTTTATAAACTGTACATACA
Source organism: Paralithodes platypus (assembly GCA_032716605.1). Taxonomy (NCBI): domain Eukaryota; kingdom Metazoa; phylum Arthropoda; class Malacostraca; order Decapoda; family Lithodidae; genus Paralithodes; species Paralithodes platypus. Next base: position 75,749,869 of record CM064575.1, on the reverse strand, counting down.
TACAATGTATATATACTGTACATACATACACTACTGTATATATACTGTACATACATACATACTGTATATATAATGTACATACATACAAACTGTATATATACTGTACATACACACATAATGTATATATACTGTACGTACATACATACTGTATTATATACTGTACATGAACATACATACCTGTATATATACTTTACCTAACATACATACTGTATATATACTGTACATAAATACACACTGTATATATACTGTACATACAATACATACTGTATATATACTGTACATACATACATAATGGATATATACTATACATTACATACACACTGTATATATACGGTACATACATACATACTGTATATATTACTGTACAGACAAGACCTAGTGTATATATACTGTACATACATACTACATGACTGTATTATATAATGTACATACATCCATACTGTATTATATACTAGTACATACATACAAAACTGTATATTATAATGTAACATACATACATACTGTAGATATACTGGACCATACATTAACACTGTATATATACTGTAAATACATACACACCGGTATATACTGTACATACATACACACTGTATAGATTACTGTACGTTACATACACACTGTATATATACTGTACATACATACATACTGTATATATACTGTACATACAATACATACTGTATATGATACTGTACATAAATACATACTGTATATATACTGTACATACATACACACTGTATATATACTGGACATACATACACACTTGGTATATATACTGTACATACATTTTACACACTGTATATATACTGTACATACATACATACTGTATATATAACATGTACATACACATACTGTATATATATACTGTTAAATACATACATACTGTATATATACTGTAAATACATCCATACTGTATATATACTGTACATACACACATAATGTATATATACTGTACATACATACATACTGTATATATACTGTAACTACATACATACTGTATCTATAATGTACATACATACATACGGTCTATATACTGTACCAATACATAAATACTGTATATATAATGTACATACATACACATACTGTATATATACTGTACATACATAAACACTGTATATATACTGAACATACATACATACATATGTATATATAATGTGACATACCATACATACTTGTTATATATATATTGTACATACATACATACTGAATATCACTGTTACATACATACATACTGTATATATACTGCACATACCATACAACTGTATATTATACTGTACAATACATACATACATACTGTATGACTGTACATACCTACATACTGTATATATACTGTAAATAACATACACACTGTATATATACGATACTGTACATACAACCACTGTATATCTACTGTACATACATACATACATATACTGTAGATATACTGTTAAATACATACATACTGTACTATACTGTACATACATACATACTATATATGACATACATGTACATACATATATACGGTACAGACATACACACTGTATATCTACGTAACAACAACATTGTATATATACTGTACATACATACACACTGTAGATATACTGTAAATACACACATACTGTATATATACTGTACATACATACATACTGTATATATACGGTACATACATACACACTGTAGATATACTGTACATACATAAATACCTGTATATATACTGTACATACATACATACTGTATATGATACTGTACATACATCCACCACTGTTATATATACTGTACATACATCCACACTGTATATATACGGTACAAACATACATACTGTATATCTATACTGTACATACATACACACTGTATATATACTGTACATGTACACACTTGTATATATACTGTACATACATTAATACTGTATATATACTGTACATACATACACACTGTATATATACTGTACATACATTAAATACTGTATATAATATTACATACACACATACTGTATATATACTGTACATACACACATACTGTATATATACTGTACATTGACAAACATAATGTATATATACGGTACATACATAACACACTGTATATATACTGTACAGACATACACACTTCTATATATAACTGTAATACATTACATACATATACTGTACTTGTATATACTGTACATACATGACACACTGTATATATACTGTACTAACATACAAACTGTATATATACTGTACATACATACACACTGTATATATATGTACATTACATAACATAATGTATATATACTGTACATAACATACACACTGTATAGCTACTGTAAATACATACACAACTGTATATATTAATGTACATACATACTTACTGTATATATACTGTACATACATTACATACGGGATTATACTGTACATACATACACACTGTTATATAATGTACATAGATACATACTTGTATATCTACTGTACATAATATACACTGTACATATACTGTATCTATACTGTACCATACATACATACTGTATCATATACTGTACATACCTACACTGTAATGTATGTGTACATACTGTATATATTCTGTACATACATAAAAACTTACATAACATAATATACTGTACATACACATACACTGGATATATACTGTTACATACATACATACTGTATTATATACTGTACATACATACCATTACTGTATATATACTGTACATACATAAGTTATATACTGTACACTATTACTGGAGATATACTTACACTGTATACATACATACATACTGTATATATCTTACATACATACTGTAATACACTGTATATATACGTAAAAAAGACTTACTGTATATGTATGTAAACTACTATACACACTGTATATATATGTACATAATACAAACTGTATTATACTGTACATAAAGACACCGGTATATATACTGTACATACATATACATAGACTCGATATATACTGTACATACATATACATATGTAACATACAGATATATATCATACACATACACACATTGTATATATACTGTACATACATACCTACTGTTATACTGTATATACATACACTGTACATAATACATACTGTATATATATGGTACATACATACACACTGTAGATACTACGTACATACATACATATACTGTACTACATATACTGTACATAGACAATACACACTGTAGATATACTGTACATACATATATACTGTATATATTACTGTACATACCTACATTCTGTATATATACATACGTATTGTACATACATACACACTGTATATATACTGTACATACCAACATACTGAGATATACTGTATATATACTGACATACAGATACATACTGTATGTATATATCTGTACATACATAAACAACTGTATAGTACTGTACATACATAGCCTACTGTATATATTACTGTACATACATAAATAATGTATAGATACTGTACATACATACATACTGTATATATTACTGTGACATACATACATACTGTATATATAATGTACATACATACACACTGTATATATACTGTAAATACATACACACTGTATATATACTGTACATACAACCATACTGTATAGATATACTGTACATACATACATACTGTGATATATATACTGTAGCATACATAAACACATGTATATATAGCCTGTACATTACAATACATACTGTACTATAATAACTAGGTACATTACATTAAAACATAACTGTATATATACTGTACATAAATACATACCCTGTATATATAACTGTACATTACATACATACTGTATATATACTGTACATACATACATACTGTATATAATACTGTACATACTTAGATCTGTAATATTATACTCCATGTAGCCATACATACCCACTGTATATATACTGTAAATACATACATATCTCTGCATATATACTGTTACATATACATACATACTGTATATGATATACTGCTACATTACATACATACTGTATATATACTGATACATACATACATACTGTATATATACTGTGTTACCATACATACATAACGTATCTATAGTGTACATAGCATAATACTGTATATATAATGTACATACATACAACTACGTATATATAACTGTCATACATACATACTGTATAACATACTGGAACAACATATATACATACTGTATATATACTGCGACACATACATACATATGTATATATTTTTTTTTACTAAACTTGTCTATGTATACTGTACATACCACATACTGATATATTGACTAGTACATAAATATACAAGATTATATATACTGTACATAACACAGGCAGATACTGTATAGATACTGTAATATATACTGTACATACATTCATACTGTATATATATTATACTGTACATACAACATACTGTATATAACCGGTACTACATAGCATACGTGTATATATACTGGAACATACATACAGTCACTGTATATATACGCCATAAATACATACATACACCTGTATATATACTGTACATAACATACACACTGTATATATTACGTGTTACATTACAGACATACTGTATATATACTGTACATACATCCAATACTGTATATATACTGCTACATGTACATACATACTTGTTATACTATACTAGTACATACATACAGACTGTATATATACTGTACGATACATACATATAACAGACATACTGACTGTATAAATACTGTAACATACATACATACTGTATATATACTGTACATACATACTCACACTGGTTATATATATACTGATACATACATCACATACTGTATATATACTGTACTAAACATACATACATAACTGTATATATACTTGTACAATACCATACACACTGTATATATACTGTACATTACAGGTACTACCGGATAATATACCTGTATCATACAATACATACTGTAGATATATACAATATTCTGACAACATAGGCGGCTCAAATAATAAGAGACAAAAATATACAATTGCGAATTAGGCTGATACCTGACTTAAAAATCGAAGGGTTAGTTAAGCCGGCCTGCTGAGTGTCAACAACTGTACTGACAATAATGTTTTCCTTGATGAACATTTCGCGTCAAATCTTGTGTTATGTGTGTGGCTATAATGCCTCACAAAAAAAATATATAATCATATACGTATCATTATCTATATTCAGTAGATATATGTATAGATAGATTATATAATATTATATATATATATAATATTATAATAGCTATATATATATTATATATATATATACCGTATATTATATTATTATATATTCTATATATATTTATATATATATTCTGACATTACGGAAGCCGTGCCATGTGTTTTATTAAGAGTAAGAGTTTTAAGGAGTGCCGAATTAATACCGGGCGGACGAAAGCAAGACCCAGCGAGAGCGTGGGAACCAGCTCGCCTGCATACCAGCACAAAAACAAGCCTTCACGCCTGCAGTGTGTCCATATGGCTGGGCTTAAGGTAGGTCATAGACCGGACCCATGCGGGGGGGGGGGGGGGGAAATTTGGATGGGGTGATTGACGTCCATTACACAACTTGGCCCCTCCTCACCTTTCGGACCCTGCAAACTATTTCGATGACCCGACGCTATGGACGATCATCGATGCCATTGGAATCCACGCATGCTGCTACGCAACTAGAGGAGCTGTGATTGGGCGTGCGCACGCACCATCTCCGCCTCCTGATTCGTTCCTACACCAGCATTGGCATGAGTATGATAAGGACCCATGTGGGCATAGTAATAAGAACCGAGTAGTGGGATTCAAATCATTGTCAGCATTTGAGTTGAGTTGGCATTCAAACAAGTACATTTTGGAGTTGGGAAGGTACAAGCAGCTTTTGAAGACCGGGGTGAAGTATTATCAATGGGATTGTGACTCAGTCAGATTATATTAAGTGTGTGTTACAGTGTGTCTCGGTGTAAACACTTATGTTGGTTAGTGAGATATGTGATTGGGAATTAACATTAACGCTACTATTATGTACTTAACTATTTTAGTTGACTGACTTGTGGACTAAAGCAACTCTTTAAGTAATTGGGTTATGATAAAAGTAATACTATTGTTTTATATACTTACGATTCTTTCATTTTCTTTTAATTAAGCTTACATTGCTTAAGAACAAAACGGTGATACTATTGTCTCATATTAGTAATATCGCCTTAGACTAACAGGGCTGTTTTAATGTTACTTCTAGTGGTTTCCTAAGCTGAAGAAAATTCTTTTAGCTTCAAAATATTATTTTTGCTTTTCATATTATGTGAGTGAGACCTGAATCGAATCTATGAAGCGATCCTGTAACTTAATTTACTCATAATCAAACCTCAATGTTACGTGGTTAAGAAATACAGTTATCTAATAATTAAAAATATATCTAACTTTTCATGTGACTTTGTAATTAATCCTGTTAAAAATAAAATAATACTATAAACGTAATAAAGAACCAAGAATAATAACTACATTAAATATTAATAAAAGGACATGATATAGAAAACTATCTATTCATTTCAAAAAGGGTAAGAGACAGAAATATTCTTACCTTAATATTTATCTTTCAAGACTTGATATATAATTAATAGTCCTTCTTTAGATATAAATTATTCGGTTCATAACCATAGCCTACTAAGCTTCGGTTAAATAATAATTCTTTATGAATACTACATGACTTTAATTAGTTTCAGTATTTTTCCATAATTAAAAAGTATCAGTCAATAAAGGACACCAAGTCCTAAGCACCAAAAGGAAAGGAAGCAACAACAGGAAATAATTTTATTAGATTTTACTTGCGTTTTGCCTTCAGCTGACTGATACCTTAATATATATCTGTGTGCTATCTGTTTTCATCAAGTTACCCACTTGAGGATCAAGATACGTAACAGAAGAGTGGCGACCTCGCCAGTCGGTTCGTTTCATACAGTTTCACCTCAGTTTCATTACCGTTTCACTACTTAAAAATCAAATATTAATCATGCCTGATATAAGTAATGACGAAGATGCTCGGGTTTTCATAGAATCAGAACCCACAGCCCTGATATTGACCGTCTGTCAAAAACCGAACTGAAAGTGCTTGCCTCACATCTCCAGTTAACTGTCTCAAACATGTCCAAAGTAGAATGGCTCAGACCATAAAATCCCACCTGTTCCCTGTAGAAGGCGAGGAGGGTGGCGGAGCAGTTGGTGGGTTACGAGTAATCCTAGCCAACTTGATGATCTATTACCACCTGGTTTTACCGTGATCAATATTCGAACTAGAAACTAGCCAGAATAAAGACCGAACAAAGAGATAAAGACCGAAAAAAGCCAGAGCAACGACCGAACAATATCAATATCAATATCGTATGGCTCAACTAAATGTCAATACAAATGCTCCCTTAATTGCTCCCCTCTGGGTTTGACTATGACTATGGTCATTCAACCTTCACTTGAGGATAATGTGACAGATTTCTTTGTTGTTTTGTTTGAGGAAGTTGCTGGAGGTATGAGGTGGACAAGAGATCAATGGCCTTTTATGTTACACAACCGTTTTGACCAGGGAAGGCTCGAGCCACGTTGTCAGAAGTAGCAGAGGTTAGTTCAGGATTTGACATTCTCAAAGAAGCTATCCTAAAAACCTATCAATACCGCTGAGGCACAGTGCAATCTTCCGTAAGAACCAGAAGAAAATAGAAGAAACACATAAGGTATTTGCCAGCCATGACTAAAACTTTCAATCATGGGTCAAGAGTAAGAAAGTCACAAGCTACAACGATCTGAAGGGCTAGGGCCACCTAGCTTATCAGTGCTGGGCCAAGGAGAGAACTGAGAGATCGGGGCAGACAGTTGCCGCCGTATCTCCTCCATATGTGCCTTTAATGCAGGACTCCCGACAGAAGGAGTACCTAGCACCAAAAGTTCCTTTAATACAGGACTCCCGACAGAAGGAGTACCTAGCAGCTAACGTAAACCATCTAGACAGGGGTGTAGTAGCATGCGTGGTGCAACCCACTAGGTTAAGCCAATAATAATTTCTCCATCAGTGCAGGACAGTTACCGTCCCTTTATTTCATCTGGCAACATGAGATTAAATGGTTGCATGCACGAGATAAAAATTCTGAGACAGGTTCTACTAGCACCCTCATGGTGAATCCTTACACTGAGTGCCCACCTGGCGAACCAGTTTCGTCATGAGAGGTGCTGGAGGCCAATTTTATGCATACTTGGTAAAAGGCGAAATTGAATGCGAGTTACTACAGGGTGAGGCCACCATAGCTTTGTGTAGGTCCCAAGATATCCCTGTGCCCGGGGTAACACTCCTTTTGGGGAATGATTTAGCAGGTGAGAAGGTCCGACCAGACCCCATTTTGTCACTTTCCCCTGTTAACGAGCCACTAACAGGTGAGCTCGAAAAGGAGATGCCAACAGTTTTCCCTGTGTGTGCTGTCACACATTCAATGTCTCAAGTAGCAGTTCCCTCAGACAGAAATGTACCGATTGTAAGAGTTGATGAAAGGGATGATGAGAGTGTGAGTGACGCTCCAACTGTGCCTGATGATGTGACTGAGGTGGATTTATCTGACACCTTTATGGCTCATTCTTGACCCTAACGATGACCATGAAACCCCTCCAAATTGTCCCTAGTGGCCTGGTAGAGCTACAGAAAGATGATAGAGAATGCAAGGAGTTAGCTACCAGGGCCGTGAGTGAAGAGGAATGTGAGAAGGAGGGTGGTGAATGTTTCTACCTCAAAGGAGGAGTATTGTGGCGTTAGATGGAGACAGCCACACAGACCAATCGATGACGGGGCCTGGGACGTCCATCAAGTAGTAGTCCCCAAACCTTGTCGTAGAGATATCTTTGAAATGGCACATTGTATACCATTGGCAGGACACCTAGGTGTGAGAAAAACTCTAGACAGAATCAGAGCCCACTTTCACTGGCCAGGAATGCGTGCAGATGTAGTGGAGTTTTGTAGAGTGTGTCACACCTGCCAGATGACAGGAAAACCCAATCAGAAGGTGCCTGTACATCCTCTGGTGCCCTTGCCCGTCTTCGAGGATCCTTTTACTCGGGTGGTAGTGGACATTGTAGGCCCATTGCCTAAGACTTCCCAAGGTAACATTTATTTATTAACTATCATGGACATGGCAACTCGCTACCCAGAGGCTATACCCTTAAGGACTACCTCTGCTCCAACTGTCATCAAGGAACTGCTCAAATTCTTCACCAGAATGGGTTTCCCCCATGAGGTGCAAAGTGATCAAGGAACTAATTTTACCTCTAAAAAATTTCAGAAGTCCCTGAAGGAGTTGAGTATCAAGCATGTGAAGTCGAGCACCTACCACCCAGAGAGTCAAGGGGTTCTCGAACGGTATCATCAAACTTTGAAAGCCATGTTACGTAAATATTGTACAGAGACCGGAGTTGAGTGGGATAAGGGGGTACCTTTTCTTTTATTTGCTACTCGTGAGGTACCAACAGAATCCCTGGGTTTTTCCCCTAATGAGCTAGTTTTCGGTCACCAGGTAAGAGGTCCTTTGCAACTATTGCAGGACAGCCTAGTTGGCCAGGAGGGGAACCAAAACCTCCTCAAGTATGTTTCAGATTTCAAAACCCGGCTGAGATCCTCATGTGAGTTTGCAGCTCAAAACTTGACAGTGGCTAAAAGCTCCATGAAGAACTGGTATGACAGAAAAGACTGTGAAAGGGAGTTTCAGCCCGGTGATGATGTTTTGGTCCTGCTCCCCCATTTTGACCAACCTTTATCTGCCAAGTTCAGGGGCCCATATAAGATCATTCAGAGGGTGAGCATTACCGATTATCTAGTAACTACCCCAGACAGGAGAAAGCCCATGCAAGTATTCCATATAAATATGTTGAAACCCTACCATAGGTCCCCTGATTCCTCTCCTCCAGATTCTCCCACTGTGGCAGTGAATGTCAGGACCTGTGGACAGCCTGGTGCGGACGAAGTCTTCAGTTCTCTTACTGACCCGCAACAGACTGTTCCAGAGCCTGAAGGTATCCATGCAGACTTTGACTTGTCATGTAGCCTATCCAACTTTAAGTATAACTCAGTAGCTTGGGGGGAATTACCATCTAAACTATGTCATCTTCCCTCTGATCAAGCGAACCAACTAATCTCGGTTTTATCTCAGTCTCCCAGTGTGTTCCGTGATACTCCAGGGCTCACTTCTTTGGCCGTGCACGACATCGACGTAGGGGATGCAACTCCCATTAAACTATCCCCCTACCGTGTCTCACCACAACGCAGGAGTATACTGCAGGTCGAGCTTGACTTCCATGTTGTCAAACGAGCTGATCACTAGGGCCTTAAGCCAGTGGAGTAGTCCGGTCATACTTGTACCAAAGCCAGACGGGAGCCATAGGTTATGTATGGACTATAGGCAAGTTAATGCTGTCACAAAGAACGATACCTACCCACTGCCACGGATCGACGACTGCATTGACCAGATTGGTACAGCCACCTATATCAGCAAGATTGACTTAATGAAGGGATATTGGCAAGTAGCTCTCACCCCTAGAGCGACGGAAATATCATGCTTTGTAGTCAATAATCAAGCCTTCTGCTGTAACGTAATGCCCTACGGCTTGAAAAACGCTCCAGCAACATTCCAGCGCCTCATGAATTTGGTGACTGAAAGGGTACCTGGATATGTTGCCTACATCGATGATATTCTTATCTTTTCACAGTCATGGGAGGAGCATCTTTACCAACTTAGATTGCTGTTTTTAAATCTTGCTGATGCCAATCTGGTGGTAAATCTTAAGAAATGCACCTTTGTAAAGAGTACGGTCCAGTATCTGGGATATACGGTAGGTCAGGGGCAGGTTGCACCTCCTCAAGCAAAGGTAGAGTCTATTCTAGAATTCCCAACTCCTAGCACTAAGAAACATATCCAAAGGTACCTAGGAATGATTGGTTATTATAGGCGTTTCATCTTAAACTTTTCTAGGTTAACAGCTCCCCTGACAGATCTTCTCCATAAGGATGTGAAGTTTGAGTGGTCCTCCGAATGTGAGGAGGCCTTTAATGCTACCAAATATATTTTATCAAATTATCCTGTACTCCGAGCTCCTGATTTTAACAGATCTTTTTCCCTAGCAGTGGATGCGAGCAATACCGGGGTTGGTGCAGTATTGCTACAGGAAGACGACTGTGAAGTATTGCATCCTGTGTGCTATTTTAGTAAAAAATTAAATTCTGCTCAACGTAACTATTCAGTCATTGAGAAGGAGCTGTTAGCATTAATTTTATCCCTTCAATACTTTGCTGTCTATGTGCAATCTGCCTCTGGTGCCATCACTGTGTATACTGACCATCACCCCTTAAAATTTTTGCATAAGTTCCAAAATAAAAACCAACGACTGACCAGATGGAGTTTGTTGCTGCAGGAATACTCCCTGGATGTTAAACATATTATGGGGGTCCAGAACGTGCTAGCCGATTGCCTATCACGTATCTATTAAAGATTGCATTTACCAGGTTGGCCTCATACAGCAGTAAGATTAACTTAATGAGAGGATTTTGGCAATTAGCTCTCCCTTGTAGCGAGGTAAATATCATGCTTTAGTAGTGCGCTTTCAAGCCTTCAGCTGTGAGATAATGCCTTGCAATTCGAATAACGCTCCAGCTACGTTCCGGCTATGTTCTGATGTGGTACCTGGAGGCGTTGCCTACTTTGGGTGATATCCTTATTATATCCTCATTATAATCTTGCTGTTGCCAATCTGGTGGTGAATCTAATTATGTATTATGTATAATATGTTCTATACTCCTTAAACTCTTTTCTAGGGGGGAGGTCTGACATACGGAGCCCTGTATGTGTTTATTTAAGAGTTAAGAGTTGAAGGAGTGCCAAATTACCCGGGCGGCAAAGCAGACCAGCGAGCGTGGGAACCAGGTCGCCCACATACCAGCAAACAAGCCTTCACACCTGCGTGCGTCATATGGGGGGGGGGGGAAATTTGATGGGTGATTGATGTCATTACACAACCTGGCCCCTCCTTTCGGACCCTGCAAACTACTTCGATGACCCGACGCTATGACGATCATCGATGCCATTGGACCACGCATCTGCTACGCAACTAAAGGAGCTGTGATTGAGGCGCGCACCATCCCCGCCTCCTGATTTGTTCCTACACCATCATTGCATAGTATATAAGACCCGAGTAGTGGGCATTCAAATCAGTCACATTTGGAGTTGGGAAGGTGAACAAGCAGCTGGAGGAAGACCGGGGTGAAGTATTATAATGGGATTGTGACTATCAGTCAGATTATATAAGTGTGTGTTAAGTGTGCTCGGTGTAAACACTTATGTTGGTTAGCGAGATATGTGATTGGGAATTAAAGTTAACGCTACTATTATGTACTTAACTATTTTAGTTGACTGACTTGTGGACTAAAGCAACTCTTTAAGTAATTGGCTTATGATAAAAGTAATACTATTGTTTTATATTAATACTTACGAGTTCTTTCATTTTCTTTTAATTAAGCTTACATTGCTGGTAAGAACAAGAACGGTGATACTATTGTCTCATATTAGTAATATCGCCTTAGACTAACAGGGCTGTTTTAATGTTACTTCTAGTGATTTCCTAAGCTGAAGAAAATTCTTTTAGCTTCAAAATATTATTTTTGCTTTTCATATTATTTGAGTGAGACCTGAATCGAATCTATGAAGCGATCCTGTAACTTAATTTACTCATAATCAAACCTCAATGTTACGTGGTTAAGAAAATACATTTATCTAATTATTAAATATATATATATATAATTTTGTATGTGACTTTGATATTAATCCTGATAATAATAATATAATACTATTAACCCTTTCACGCATTTATTTAGTTATCTCACTCTTATAATTACCTCTCCAAAATTAGTTTTCTGCCCACAGCTAACTCAAAGACAGCTGCAGAGGTTGAAGTAACTAAACTAAAGGTTTCTAAATACCCCTGATGGTAACAAAGGCTTTAAAGTATCCCCAATAGGCTCAAAATCGCGTCATATGTTGGAGAGGGTTAACGTAAGACAAGAACCAAGAATAATAACTACATTAAATATAAATAAAAGGACATGATATAAAAAAACTATCTATTCATTTCAAAAAGGGTAAGAGACAGAAATATTCTTACCTTAATATTTATCTTTCAAGACTTGATATATAATTAATAGTCCTTCTTTAGATATAAATTATTCGGTTCATAACCATAGCCTACTAAGCTTCGGTTAAATAATAATTCTTTATGAATACTACATGACTTTAATTAGTTTCAGTATTTTTCCATAATTAAAGAGTATCAGTCAATAAAGGATACCAAGTCCTAAGATCCAAAAGGAAAGGAAGCAACAACAGGAAATAATTTTATTAGATTTTACTTTCGTTTTGCCTTCAGCTGACTGATACCTTAATATATATCTCTGTGCTATCTAGTTTCATCAAGTTAACCACTTGAGGATCAAGATACGTAACAATATAATATATATATATATATATATATATATATATATATCTATAATATATTCTATATAATATATATATATATATATACAGTATTTATATTTTTTTTTTTTTTTTTTTTTTTTCTATATTCCAACTTACTTCCTCTCGGGCATAGGCTGAGAGCTTAACATTCACCGTTTACAATGAACAGTGAAGCGTGAGGTCTTGTTCCAGTCTAGGGAGTGAGACATGTGAAGCACGTAGAGTACAACGAGCACCTGCCATCTTGCCTTCACATGAGGCACGGTGCTCACTCATGGCCCGAAACGACCCCATCTCTGAAGCCACCTCGTTCCCGTGCTTCACTGTCTCACCACCTACACTCGGACTCTCACACTTACACACACAAAACGCCACCTGTTGAGCAGATAACTCACCAGGCATTGCACCCCTATAGCATATTTTGAATATGGGAATATTCATACAGTGCTATTTAATCAGGGAACAATGAGGGTATTTTATTGACGTTTCGGTGGGTTTGTGGTAATGCACTGATACTAGGTACAGCACAAATTCCATCCCAATAATATCTTATTATATATGCATATATATATATATATACTGTATATGTATCACAGACCTTATAATTCCAACGAGGTGGTCAGGATATAACTATATTAGAAATAACAGAATTCCAACTAAAGAAAAGTGTAAGAAATATGTAACACTGACACAACCAGGGAGAGAGAGAGAGAGAGAGAGAGAGAGAGAGAGAGAGAGAGAGAGAGAGAGAGAGAGAGAGAGAAGGAGAGAGAGAGAGAGAGAAGAGAGGAGGAGAGAGAGAGGAGAGAGAGAGAGAGAGAGAGAGAGAGAGAGAGAGAGAGAGAGAGAGAGAGAGAGAGAGAGAGAGAGAGAGAGAGAGAGAGAGAGAGAGAGGAGAGAGTTAAAGGATTATGCTGTATAAAATCTACATTCAGTCCATTCACAATATTGATGGGAAACACCTGCTTGTCAAACTCCCCTTTCACAGGCTAAAATTATGATCGTTTAACCCCTTCAGACTCATATGACGCAGAGGTTGCCAGATTAGCAATAAGAAATAGAGTTCTGTCACTCTTATAATTACCTCTCCAAAATTCGTTTTCTGCCCACAGCCAAGACAACTGCAGAGGTTGAAGTAACTAAACTAAAGGTTTCTAAATACCCCTGATGGTAACAAAGGCTTTAAAGTATCCCTAATCGGCTCAAAATCGCGTCATATGTCGGAGAGGGTTAATCAAATTTTACAAGTGTTCTCTCTCTCCCCGCAGTAATAAGTTAGCTTCCACCCAAACACCTTCGTCTTTCCCACACTCAGTTTAATGGGTGTTGTGTGACCAGCAACGTCATCTTTTGGGCCTAGCTGACTTGTTTCTGGAAATCACTCATATAAATCTAATATAATTCATATGATCACCAACCCACCAACTAACTTATAAATAAACCTAATTAATGAAATAATTAAAACTAATGAATACATGTGGTACTCCAAGGACTCGAACCTAGGATACTCACACCGAAATTTCGCGCAGTGGTTTTTATAGTATTCTTGATAGCCTAATCACCTAGTGCTTAATGTGCGGAATTTCGGTGTGAATATCCTAGGTTCGAGTCCTTGGAGTACCCCATGTATTCATTACTTTCACTGATTTCACTAGTTAGGTTTATTGGTAAATTAATTGGTGAGTTTGTGAAAACAAATATGAATGTACAGTATATGAATAAAATAGCCGCGAACTCTAACTGATGAAAACCAAACCAAATCATGCACTTTAATTGCAGTGATGAGAATCAAATCGAGGTTTCTTATAATCTCCATAATGAGTGTAGCACCATTAGCTTTCTGGGTGCTTTCCTCCATGAACACCCTAGATCATGGATTCCAGAAAGACTCTTTCATGAATGCCTCAGACTTTCCAATATATAACCTCCATGAAGTCTCTCCCATGAGCTTACAAGAAGACTTACCTGGAAAATCGATGATGAAAACAGATTCCATAGTTGTGATGCCGACAATCGAGACAGAGGCGGATAGTCGAATTGCGAGCAGATTTCGTGAGAGAAGGGAACACGTACGAACCGTGTGCCGCAAGGAGGTTAATAAATCGCCGAACTTGGTGGCCACCTTATTTTACAGGAACTACTTTTTCTACCAATACAACATCACCGTCTGCACCATAGCCAAGGTCAGTGGCAAGGGTTTAGGGATGATTTTTCTTTTTGGCCATCCTTCTCCCTCATGTTTACCTCCATTAATTTTGAGATTTTCTGATGTTCGCTCCATTAGTTTAGTGATTTGCCGTCATTTTTCTACAGAAGAATATAAATTATATTTTAACGTGTTCCATATATATATAATATATATATGATATAGATAATATATATATATATATATATATATATATATATGTATATATATATATTTTTTTAAGAGACAATGAACGGAGGAAGGAAAAACACATAAAACAAAAAGGTCCATGTGCCTAAAGGCATCCTCCATTCATAAATTTTTTGTAACAACTGGATTTAAACATTTGTAGATTGTAAGTTTGTGGAAAGCAATTCGAGGGAAGTGAATTCCAAAGAGTAGTAGCTCTGGGGATAAATTAATTCTGATAAGCAGAAGTTATGCATTGTGGAGGAGAAAGTGTAAATTCATGGGCGCTCTCAGCTGCCCTAGTTCTACGGGGAAAGATGTGGAGAGGCGGCACAATTGAAGCAAGTTCCTCGGAACAATTGCTGTGAAAATATCTGTAGAATAATGCAAGGGATGCAACGTTTCTTCGTATGGATAATGTAGGAAGGTCCTGTGTGATTGCAGGGTTATTGATTAATCTAATAGCTTTATTTTGAATTTTGTCCAACTGCCTCAATGCAACTACTCCACTTCCACCCCACAGAGGTGAACAGTAATCCATCTGAGAACGCACATGACTTTTATATATTACGGCCAACTGCTCGTCAGTGAAGAATTCTCGAACTCTGTATAGGAGTCCCAGTTTTTTAGAGGCATTCTTAGCAATGCTTCTAACATAATGTGTCCAGCTCAAGTTAGTAGTTAATGTTACACCGAGAATGTCAATACTAGGGGAAGTGGGAATATTTACATCATTAACACCTTATTAGCGGCCTAGGCGGTTTATTTATATGTACCGCCCAGCGGGGTGTTTTTAGCCAAAATAGGGCTGTTTACGTGATCATTTTCATGCCTAAATAAGACCCAGAACGTAAAACAAGTATCTATCCCTGAAAGGGCATAAACAGAGCTTTCGAATGACACCATAACGATCCTTTTATGATGGCTAGTTTTCTTGCAACAACCGTGCAATGCGAGTGCAAAAAGCATGTAATTAGGCACTTTCCCCATACAATTCCGTATATAGCGAGTGAGAGAGGGAGGGAGGAGGTGGGATTCGTGTCAGTAGGTTCGCCGCGGTGGTCTGGAGCAGTCATACGCTCGCTACTCTCCTGCCACCACTTGTCTCTCTCTCTCAGCAACATTACGTGCTGAAATTGCCACACGACCTATGTCGAGCGCCGCCACATAGTCCAGCTTTATTTAACTCGACTTATGTTGTGCGCCGACAGTTAAGGGTTAAAATATATATATATATATATATATACTGTATATATATATATAGGCTATATGTATATATATGTTCATTATATACAAGAATATATGATTCTCAGTGTAGCATAAATGGATAATTTGCCTGATACCTTGATAATAATCTGCGCTAAGTCTAGAGAAATAAATATTTAAGTTGATAACTTTTAAGACGTGAAATATATAGTACTGGTCACATCAAAACACATAAAGGGTGTCAAGGGAAATTACTATTATTATAAAATTAACCCTCCCATTGCGGGACCCGTTCGGGAAGGTTCTGACAAGTTTAAGTAATTTACAGGTCCTCAAAGCCTCTTAAATCCTGTGGAGACGAATGCGAGTGAGCGCAGCAGGCCCCCGTCCGCTCTCCAGCACAGCGGCTGGGGCATTGAGGGGCGACAGCCATATCTCGAGAATCCTACGCACCACCCTCCCTTAATCCGCACCGACTTAAATAAAGACGCCTCCACAATTGATAAAAAAAATGACCATAGAAGACTCTCAATGCTCGAAGCACTGTATATTCAAGCCTAAAGCCCTAACATAAATACCCAAACCCTTGCCCTCCAAATTTTACCGTTAGCGAAACGCCACTACCCCGCAATAGCTCCCACACAGCACCACCCTCCTACGCCCGCCTCTCCTACACAGCCAAGAGCGCAGCCAAACGGCACCTCGACCACCAGCAGACAGCCAGCGATGACCTCACCCTCTCCCAGCAAACCACTGACAAGATACAGCGAGCGACTTGCTAAGAGGTTCCCCGCAACCAATGGCAGGCACCCGTACGCGCAGTACCTGCACCCACCTATCGCCCTCTGATCCTCAAATATGTATATATACCCATAGTATGTCTAGTTTAAATAATTCCTTGAAAATGCTAGGTGTTTAGCGAAATGTCGGATTACAACATTGAATTTTGCCAACCTTATTCACCTTTTCACTGAACCTTAAAGAAAATTGATTAGAACTATTGAAAACGTGAACAATATAATTTTGAATGCGGAAACAGCTTCATCTTTTTACCTTGTATATATACAGTATATATATATATATTATACTGTATATATATATACTGTGTATATATATATATTTCACCCAGACTAAGCTTTCTTACTAGAACTTATTAGGTTGGTCTGATTTACCCTTCTCTGTTTTACTAAAGGTAAGTATGTAAGTACTGTTCACTCTCAAGTGCCATTTGCACTAACGCGAAACGATGCATAGGCTATATCCTATCGCTGTGATTTAACCCACAATAATCTCTCTACACGCAATGTATTATACAGCAATAGATATAGCAAGATATATTCTATTATAAAACCGGAAGAAATATCCCATAAGATCAAATTATCACATTGAGAATCGATAAAGAAATATTTATTAATTTTTATGAGTTTACACCATCATCATTTTGTTATAAGCTGATCAATTAATTGTTATATACATGAATTTAAAAGCATTTTTCACGTGCATTCCTATTATATCATCACAATTTATTTATCTTCAGTAATTGTTTATATATGAATATAATATTTATTGATACAAATGAGTTGCACACACCTACCAAGAGGAAAGCTCCACAGAACCCAAAGGAATGGAAGACTTGGAGGACTTCTACCAAGAAGTTGAGGAATTGCACATAATCGGTCTGTATTCCAACCCGCAAGTGGAGGAATTTCAGATACAACCCCACCACCACATTTATTAATGGGGTAACCAGCAACCTTCTTAAACCACCAATTTATGACAAACTACTACTTAATGACAACAGAGCCAAATTACTTGTAGACAGAGGAGCTACCCGGTCCTGCATCAACAGTAACATTTTCCCCCAAATCAACATCTTTTTGGCCCTTTATGTGCCTCCACCACCAAACTAATAGGCACCGGAAATGACTCATAGTCTGTGTGCAGCGCGATTCTCCCTATAGAAGTCTCTGATGGCTAAGTCACTCGCCACAGTTTCATTCTACTCAATTCCCCCTGCCAGACGTATGATGAGTACTTAGGGTTAGATCTTTTGCAATGGCTAAGGGCCCAAAGTATTTGTGAACGTCGCCAGCTGAAATTCATGAACCCCGAACCCCAAACACCGAAAGTTGGAACACAGTAGAGGATGAGCAACCTCCACCAAACCCTTCAAAATTACCCCCTCAACACCACCTCACCGTTATCAGGAGGGAAGGAAAACCAAATGATGCCACCAAGAGGTGGTACAAAACACTGTAACACCTCACCTGTACTAATCAAAGCAAACCTGCAAAAAATAGTGACTTAACCCAGAAAATGCAAAAGGCCAGTTTTAGACAGTACTACCATTGCAAAAGATTTAGCTTCGATTCCAAAATAAATTGATAGACCTATCATAATGTTATAAGCCCATAGTTTTCTTCTATAGTGAACATAATATAATATATATATATACATATATATATATATATATATATATATGGATGATTCATACTGACAGGTAGATAGACTGGGTGGGGGAAAACACAGGGAAGAGCTTGAGTTTATATTTTCTAACGATTGGGCTATGGACAACCTATCCTTAGAGAGACTAGGTTGTCCATAGCCCGCAATATTAGAGATTAAAGAATCAAAGCTCCTTCCTATATTTTCCCTCAACCAATCCATATATATATATATATATATATGGCAAGAGTGAGAGCAGTGGAAATGAATTACTTAAGGAGTGCGTGCGGAGTTACATGGAGGGATAGACAGACTAATGAGGAAGTAAGAAGGAGGTGTGGTGTGGAGGTAGATGTGCTGGAAAGTGTGAAAAGGAACAACTTGAGATGGTTCGGCCATATGGAACGTATGGAAAGCGAGAGAATGACTAAGAGGGTGTACGAGAGCGAGGTGGAGGGACAGAGGGGGAGAGGTAGACCGAATATGAGGTGGAAGGATGGAGTGAGGAACTACATGAACGAAGGCGGTGCTGGTTAGGGGGAGGGGCGTCGACTGACTGGGGACAGAGGTGCATGGGGGCGGTTCGTTCGTGGCCACCCCTTCGGGGATCACGGCGTCAGGCAATAGATAGATAGATATATATATATATATATATATATATATATATATATATATATATATATATATATGTACAGTATATAATTATATAATGCATATACTGTATATATATATATATATATATATGCTAAAAAATCTTGGTTTACTCACGCTTGTTCTACTGCTGTTCGCAATAAGGAGGAAGCATTCAAACGGTACCAATGCCTTAAAACTCAAGACTCTCATTCTTCATATGTTTCTGCCCGGAATCAAGCCAAATCTGTTCTTCGACTTGCCAAACACTCTTTCATCAATAATAAATGCACTGAACTATCCAACTCTAGCTCTTCCCAAGCTTTCTGGCATCTAGCCAAAAACCTCTCCAACAATTTCTCTTCCTCGTCTTTCCCTCCCCTTTCCCACTCTGATGGCACAACCATCACTTCTTCCTCTGACAAAGCTAAACTCTTCGCTCAAACTTTTGCTAGAAACTCCACCTTGGATGATTCCGGTGCTATTCCTCCATCTCCGCCCTCCTCTCTCTTACTTATGCCTAATATCCTAATATCTTCTAAAGATGTACTTTCTACCCTCTCTGGGCTTAATACTAATAAGGCGTACGGTCCGGACGGTGTTGCTCCTGTTGTTCTCAAAAACTGTGCTTCCGTGCTGACTCCCTGCCTAGGCAAACTCTTTCGTCTCTGTCTATCCTCTAACGTCTTCCCTTCATGCTGGAAGTTTGCTCACATTCAACCTGTCCCAAAGAAGGGTGACCGCTCTCAACCCTCCAACTATCGTCCAATTGCTCTCATCTCTTGTCTTTCTAAAGTTTTTGAAACTATTCTTGCTTCCAAATTTCTTAAGCATTTCTCTTCTCATAAGCTACTCTCAGATCGCCAGTATGGCTTCCTTAAGGGTTGCTCTACTGGTGATCTTCTTTCATATCTTACTAACTCTTGGTCATCCTCCTTTCGGGACTTCGGTGAGACTTTTTCTATTGCACTAGACATATCGAAAGCCTTCGATAGAGTCTGGCATAAATATTTAATTTCTAAACTACCCTCCTTCGGTTTCTATCCCTCCATCTGTGCCTTTGTGTCTAATTTCCTTTCCGGCCGTTCCATAGCCGCGGTTGTGGACGGCCATTGTTCACTTCCTCACCCTATAAACTCCGGTGTTTCTCAGGGCTCTGTCCTATCTCCTATTCTCTTTCTAATTTATATAACTGGTCTCCTTAACTGTACCTTAATTCCCATCCATTCATACGCAGACAACTCAACCTTACACTACTCCATTAGTTTTTCAGAACTCCCCAGCCAGCAATCCCTCAACGACAAACGTAATGAAGCCATAGAACTCTTAAATTCTGATCTAAATACTATTTCCAATTGGGGCAGAAAAAACCTTGTTAACTTTAATGCTTCCAAAACCCAATTTCTCCATCTATCTACCCGTCAGGATCTCCCAGCGGACTATCCCTTATTCTTCAACAATACAAAAATCAACCCTTCATCTTCTCTCAATATTCTTGGTGTCTCGTTTTCTTCTGCTCTCATTTGGAAGGACCATATTACCAGTCTTGCTAAGGCAGCCTCCCAGAAGCTGGGTGTGCTCAACCGCCTTAGGGGGTTCTTTTCCTCTGCACAGCTTCTTGCTCTGTACAGGGGCATAGTGCGCCCTTGTATTGAGTATTGTTCACATGTGTGGGGAGGTTCCTCTCACACCGCTCTCCTAGACAAAGTTGAAAGGAAGGCCTTTCGTATCATTAACTCCCGTCCACTCACCAACTCTCTGCAATCTCTCTCTCTCCGCCGAAATGTTGCATCTCTCTCGCTATTCTATCGCTACTATAATAATCAGTGTTCCTCAGAGCTATCCCAGTGCATACCACCTCCTTTACGTAGGGCACGTGGTACCCGTCTTGCAACTCAATCCCACCCCTACTCTGTGCAACTCTCCAACCCAAGAGTGAAACGTTACTCTCAAACTTTCTTCTACTCAACAGCTGAGCTCTGGAACTCTCTCCCAGAATCAGTCTTTCCCTCTTCCTATGACTTAAATTGCTTCAAACTCCGTGTGTCCAGGCATTTTGGCTCGAACGTCCCTTGAGTTTGGCCCTGTCACTCTTCCAACTATGGGGGAGGCACTCGCTATAGGCAGTTATGCCTTTTGCCTCCCTCAATCACATAGAAAAAATGAAAAATAAAAATATATATATATATATGTATATATATATATATATATATATATATTATATGAGCAGGATATTTTTTCTCAAGTATATGTCAATGAAGGTTATGGCAAGTTGATTATTGCAGAGCTTCTTGTCTACTTTTGTCCTTTTTCTGAGAACATTCTTGCCTTCCACAGGAAGTTGTCTTATAATCTCTCCATAAGTAATTTTAGTACTTGTGGCTGGGCTTACAAAAGTGCATAGCCAGTATGCGTTTTCACAGCTCCATGCTGCTTCTTCAGTGGCGAAATAGTAAGTGAAAATTTGTTCAGTTTTGTAGTTTATATACCCCTGTAAAACGTCTGTGAAAGAGTCTGGAGGCTGCTGATTGGGTAGCGGTAGCCAGACCTATTGTGATCTCTGATTGCCAGAGTGCAGTGTGACATCATCAGTCTCTCTCCCTACCTCGAGGGGAGAGGATTTTCTCATACTTGGGAGGGCTTGTAGGTCTTGTGCCTGGGTATTAAGGCTTGGGGAGAGTTCCTTTATAGATAATGCTTCCATGATGGGCAGTCTTCTTTGATCTTGAATTGTTGCTAAAATATATGTATTTTTCACTAAGACTTCTCTAAGATTTCTCTTACCCCCCCTTGGGGTTAAGGGAATAGAATATGTCCCACGTGCCTCCTGCGTGTCGTTAAAGGCGACTAAAGAGGTTGGGTTGGTGGGTTTGCAACCCCCCACCCGTAAAAAATAAATACTGCAACGATGAACGAACGAACAGCCTCGGATGTGGACGGACCTAATGTTGACGAACCCCGACCTACCATGGACTGTCTTCGAATTGCGACTTAGAATGTAGGAGGTATGAATAATGACACAAAAGAGAGAGAGGTCCTGGAAGTGTTAGTGAATGCCAGGCTGGATGTATGTGGAATGACTGAGAGCAAATGGAGGAGTACAGATGTGAGAGAGTGGGAGTGTGGAATGAGTGTGTTTGCTGGAGTGAGTGAGGGAGCGAAAGAAGGTGCGTGTTTGTTTGTAAGTAACAAATGGAAGGAGCATGTAAGACTCTATGGGTCTGTGGGTTCAAGGATTGTGTGGGTGAGAATGAAAGTTGGAATAAAACGTGGGTGGTTGTGTGTGTGTATGCTCCGACAGAGGATAAAACTGTAAGAGAGAAAGAGGAATTGTGGGTGAATGTGGAGGCATGCCTGGATAAGTTTGGCAAGAGCAAAGGAATATTTCTGAATGGGGATATGAATGGGAAAATGGGTGATGAGTTAGTTGCTGGAGTGGTG
Organism: Paralithodes platypus; assembly: GCA_032716605.1. Taxonomy (NCBI): domain Eukaryota; kingdom Metazoa; phylum Arthropoda; class Malacostraca; order Decapoda; family Lithodidae; genus Paralithodes; species Paralithodes platypus. The sequence continues at coordinate 75,726,389 of CM064575.1, read as the reverse complement.
GGAGGGTCAGGTGTACAGTCAGAGGTGAATGGGAATGGTAGTGCACTTGTGGACTTATGTGTGGGGAGGAGGCTGTGGATAGCCAACACCTTCTTCCGACACAGAATGATGCACAGGTACACATGGAAATGGCTCGCTATCGCTCTCCAGGAAAAAAATCGACACCTAAATGTCACGAAAAGTCTTAATATTGACAAAAAATGAAAGAAAGATCTTAGAATCGACAAAGTAATGGCACGAACGTCTTAGAATCTCAAAACAAATATGCTAAACATGAGGAAGAAGGGGGTCCAGAAAAGGCAAGAACTACCCCCTTAAATACGACAGATATCACAAGAGTATGAACCCTTTGAGGTTCATGACGGGTTTAAACAGTTTAGTCCATGATTGTTTTCAGATTAGGAAGGGTACATGGAAGTCAGTGTTAATTGAAATGGTCTTTACCCTTTTAATTCATACACATCCTTACTAAGCTTAAAATCGTCTAATGATAGCCAGAACAAACGGTCAACTTGCGTCATGATCCTCAAAGGGTTAAGCAGTAAAATTCTCCATAAATTCACAATATTGATGAGAAACACCTGCTTGTCAAGGGTACTTTTTCACAAACAGAAATGACGTTATTTTAGTCAAATTTCACAAGTGTCCTCTTTGTGACCGCAGTACTAAACTACTTTACACCCAAACACCTTTGCCTCTCCCACACTCAGTTTGATTGGTGGTGTGTGACCAGTACCGTCATCTTATTGAGCTACCTGAATTGCTTCTGGACATAGCTCATATAAATATAGTAAATATATATATATATATAATTAATATAAATATATATACAAATATTGATGTACTATATATTAAGAGAACAGTGATTTCATAACTATTCATTCCAGTGAATACGTGTATATGAAAATACAGCCGCCAACTCTAACTGATTAATACTAAGCCAAACCAGACACTTTAATCGCCGTGATGAGTATCAAATTGGAGTTTCTCATGATCTCCATAATGAGTGTAGCACCATTAGCTTTCTGGGTGTTTTCCTCCATGAACACCCTAGATCATGGATTCCAGAAAGACTTTTTTATGAATGACTCAACATTTCCAATATATAATCTCCATGAAGTCTCTCCCATGAGCTTACAAGAAGACTTAGCTGGAAAATCGATAATACAAACAGATTCCATAGTTGTGATGCCGAATATCGAGACAGAGGAGGATAGTCGAATTGCGAGCAGATTTCGTGAGAGAAGGGAACACGTACGAGCCGTGTGCCGCAAGGAGGTTAATAAATCGCCGAACTTGGTGGCCACCTTATTTTACAGGAACTACTTTTTCTACCAATACAACATCACCGTCTGCACCATAGCCAAGGTCAGTGGCCAGGGTTTAGAGGGGGATGTTTTTTTGTTTTGTTTTTTTCTGACCTTCTGTCTCATGCTTAGCCCCATAAATTGTGAGATTTTGAAACGTTCGTTCCTTTATACTAAATCTTTTCCTACATATATTTTAAGAAGGGAAATCCTACTTGGAGAATGTATTTCAATTCATACACACGTCGTAGGATCCATATTCAAGACATTCGCCCCATTAGTTTGGCGATTTTCAGACCTTTGCCCCATTTATTTGCCAATATTAAGACCTTTAGTGCCATTTAGGTGTCGATTTGTTTCCTGGCGAACGATAGCGAGCCTATTTTTTAAGAGGAAACGGATTTCGACCGGGACTGTTTTCTACCGAAAAATATACAAATTTATATCAAATGGGGTCTTGTGTTTTTTTTTTTAAAGTTTGATAAAGGTTTAGAGAGCAAATTAAACCCCCTCCTTAAACCATGAGCCGAATCAGTACATTTTGCTGCACAATACCGTAAGAGCTCCCTTAAACTGATGCTTAACCCACCGTTCTGAATAGGTGGTTAGATAATATATATGGAAAGCTTAAGTCTCAGGTTAATGACGTTATTTTTAGCACACTCGTATGTAGTTTACAATTATCTATCAACATTATGCATGTATATATGACTGTCTACATGGTTTCCATGGAAAAGAGAGCTTGTTGGTAATTTGGCAATATGATCACAGTAAAATCGAACTACCACTACACCACAAGTCACTGTGTGGAAACTACGTTCTCTTCAATGTAATATTTCGCATATTAAATGTTAGATAACATTCACACAGCAATCTTCTGTATCTTAATTATCTTAACTGTCTTGATAACGTAATGCATAGTGCGCGGAATTTCGATGTGAGTATCCTGGGTTCGAGTCCTCGGAGTGCCACATGTAATTGTTGATTTCATTGAGTTTAGATGTGAAGTTGGTTGGTGTAAAAAACATATTAATTATTACTATAATAATGGTTTCCTATGCAAGTCACGAGGATATATTGTCTCCAGGCATACCAACCGTTTTATTCTGCACATATTTCTAAACATAATTACTTTACAGTAAGCACATATAGCACCTAGTATTTTGTAGCATTGAAAGATAAAGCAAGTAAGTGAAAACCTTTAAATTGTTAAGGGGAGACAGTTAGTTTTTGGAGTCCTCCTCCTCCCTCATGTTTAGCCCTATTAGTTAGGAAATTTCAAGACATTCGCCAAATTAATTTGGCGATTTTCAGACCTTTTGCCACATTTATTTGCCAATATTAAGACCTTTCGTGCCATTTAGGTGTCGATTGTTTTCCTGGCGAGCGATAGCAAGACTGTGTTTGAAGAGGAATCGGCCTTCGGCCGGGACATTTTTCTACCGAAAAATGTACACATTTATATAGAAGGGGGGTTTTGTGGGCGTTTTTTTTTAAAGTTTGATAGAGGTTTAGAGAACCAACTAAACCCCTTTCTTAACCCATACAGTACCAGGTACGTCCCTTTCATCATATTCTGGCGACTATAAGACGATTTTATTCAGCTTGGGAAGGACCTGTAGCAATGATAAGGCTTCAAACTATCTCACTTAACCCTTGTTACTACCACAGATCCTTCCCAAGCTGCATAATATCGTCTAACTATAGATAAACAAATATAATATAACACACGTCGCTGGTACTCAATGGGTTAAACCATTGAGCCGAACCATTAAATTATGCTGCACATTAGCGTCAGGGCTCCCTTAAGGACGGTAAAGATAAGAGGATATAATATATTCATTCTGTGACACATGTTGACATGCCCGAACAGCTGTTAGTGTGTGGCAGTGCACAGGTGTTGAGGTCGGCGAGGAATTGAACCGTAACATTTTCAACTTTCTGGCATGAGGCAATAGAGATCAGAGTAGCATAAACGTCTACAGTGAGGTAATGGAAGTCTGATGTGGCAAGAGTATTTCCGTCCTTATCACGCTGTTCGTTAAGGGGGGTCACCGTTTGTTTTATTATCTTTCTCTCCATTTCTCTCTTTCCCTGGCTTGTATCCATTCGGCCCCATTCAGCCCACTGTTTTAAGACGTTTATCCCCATCCAGGTGTCGATTTCTTCCTGGCGAGCGATAGCCAGCCAGCATTGTATGGAGAAATCCGGCTTCGCCGGAGACATTTTTCTATCGAAAAATGTACAAATTTAGCTTGCTGTCAAAACAAAACTATATATATGCTGGCTTGCTACCGCTCGCCAGGAAAATATTGACACCTAGATGGGGGTAAACGTCGTAAAACAGTAGGCTGAATGGGGCCGAATGGATAAAAGCCAAAGAGAGGGAGAAAAAGAGAGAAAAGGCGAGGTGGGTTACCTTAATACTATCAAACATAACATAGGCTTCCCAGCTTCACTATTTCAGGTTCGACAAACTTATACCGATTTGCTGGATGGATCAGGGACTGGGGATCCCGAAAAAGGGCTCCAGTCCTAATACTGTCAGTTCGACCATAAAACCTTGAACATAATTCCAAATTACCAACAAGCTCTCTTTTCCATGCAAACTTGCTTCCTGCAGTTTGAGAGTTAACTGAAATTATGAAACTAATATTCATAATGAACAACCTACAGTATACCGCTGCAAATTCTTCGTAATAACCAAGTAATCATCAAGAGGAGTGGCAATTTACCATCAACTGGAAACTGACCATATAGCTATCTAACTGTCCATCTATCGGTTTATCTATCATTCTATCTACCTCCACCAGGCCAGAATGTCCACCTTGAAGATTAAGGGGGAGGTAGTCGCTTTTTCTGGATCCCCTTCTCCCTCACGTTTAGCATAGTAGTTTTGAGATTTTAAGGCGTTCGTTCCATTAGTTTGTAGATTTTAAGACCTTTCGCCCCATCTTTTTGTCAATATTAAGACCTTTCGAGCCATTTAGGTGTCGATTTATTTCCTGGCGAGCCATAGCGAGCCTGTAATTTTAGAAGGAACCGGCTTTCGGCCGTGACATTATTCTACTGATTTTTTTTAGAAATTTATCTTGAAATGGGGTCTCGGGTGTGTGATTTTTAGCTTGATGGAGGTCTAGCGAGGACATTCAAAAATATATTAATAAGTAACTAGACCCAAAACAAACACTACCCCCTTTATAGACCCAAACACAAACACTACCCCCTTAATAGACCCAAACACAAACACTACCCCCTTAATAGACCCAAACACAAACACTACCCCCTTAATAGACCCAAACACAAACACTACCCCCTTAATAGACCCAAACACAACACTACCCCCTTAATAGACCCAAAGCAAACACTACCCCCTTAATAGACCCAAACACAAACACTACCCACTTAATAGACCCAAACACAAACACTACCCCCTTAATAGACCCAAAACAAACACTACCCCCTTAATAGACCCAAAACAAACACTACCCCCTTAATAGACCCAAACACAAACACTACCCCCTTAATAGACCCAAAACAAACACTACCCCCTTAATAGACCCAAAACAAACACTACCCCCATAATAGACCCAAAACAAACACTACCCCCTTAATAGACCCAAACACAAACACTACCCCCTTAATAGACCCAAACACAAACACTACCCCCTTAATAGACCCAAAACAAACACTACCCCCTTAATAGACCCAAACACAAACACTAACCCCCTTAATAGACCCAAACACAAACACTACCCCCTTAATAGACCCAAACACAAACACTACTACCCCCTTAATAGACCCAAACACACAACACTACCCCCTTAATAGACCCAAACACAAACACTACCCCCTTAATAGACCCAAACACAAACACTACCCCCTTAATAGACCCAAACACAAACACTACCCCCTTAATAGACCCAAACACAAACACTACCCCCTTAATGAATCACAGACTACCAAGATAAAAGGCAATTATATTGGTGTTTATCTATCTATTTATCTATCTATCTGTCTACCTTTCTATCTCTCTATATTAGCTATCAATCAATTATATAACTATCAATTTATTTTCATATTCACCTGCCATTCTTCCTCTTTACCTACCTTTCCATTTGTTTATCTCTGTCAATCGTATAACTATTTATCTATAATATATACAGTATACGTCTATTTTTGTATTTACCTGTATATACCTATTTATCTCTCCATTATTCTATCTTACATTAATTATTCTATCTTTCCACTAATCTATGTGTTGTTCCGTCTATCTATCTATCTCTCTATCTATCTATCTATCAAGTAATCAATCATCAATCTCCATCTATCTATCTATCTATCTATCTATCAAGTAATCAATCATCTATCTCCATCTATCTATCTCTTCCCCAGGCCTGATCATCTACCTGAGCGCACCTGAGGCTATAGTCCATTCGCTGTAAGTAGGGGAGAAATCATGACCTCTAACCTCTGTACCTCAAAAGCTAATCGAGCTAATAGTTCTACCATTTGGGAGGAGTCAGGCAGGGAATAGGTGTGGGAATTTACAAGCAATTTGCTCTAGCCCTTTTTGAGTTACAGAGGATAGAGGTCATGGTTGTTCGCTACTCACAGCGAATAGACTATAGTAAGCTACGAACCACCACTATACATAGCTCTGTTTATCATTCGATCTTACTTTGTCTATGTAATCATCTCTCAATGTACTAATTAATCCATTAACTCCTGTATCGGCGACGTCTTTTTAATTATATTTTTGATATATTTAGACGATTTTGTGCAGTTCAAGAAGGATCTGTGGTGGTAGAAAGGGTTAAATGAGAGAGTTCGAAGCCTGTTACGTGCTTGAGGCCCTTTTTAACATGAATAAAATCGTCTACATTTAGCTAGAATATAATACAAAAGACGTCACCGGTATAGCTACTAATCTATATATCTATATCTATCTATATGCTCAGGCTCAATCCCCATTTTTCCTATTTTTTTAATTTTATTTGCTATTTAATTCTGTTTTATTTTATTATTTTTTTCGTGGGGGTGGCCGCCTCAAGGCACAGAGCAAGAACAGGGAAAACACAAAACACAACATAAAACAACAAACAACAACAGACAAAACACAAATTCACACACATCTAGGTCACCCGGGAGAAGACCCATAGACCAGGGTCACCAAGGTCGCTCCAGCACTCCCCCGGCCCCCGACCACCTGGAGAGGTTCCGATCTCGGCAGGCAGACATGCAGCGGAGCCGAATACACAAGCCCACCCACCACACTTCCAGGCGCACCCTTCATATTAATCATCTCCCCGGGCCAGGCGCCTGATGGACTATTATCTAGTCCAACTTGCGCCCGACCCCTTCCCCCAAATGACCACGTGTTCACTCAACTATTCACAAGCATTCTCCATTCATTCCTGTTTATTACCACTTCCTTTGCCTGATCTATAGTCATTCCTCTATTATCCAAAGCTTGTCTTACACAGTCTCTCCATCTCAATGGGGGTCTTCCTGCCCTTCGATCTCCCCTTGTATCTGACTCACATACTCTCTTTGTAAGCATTTCATCTCCCATTCGTTCAACATAACCATACCAGCTCAGCACCCTTCTGTCCACTCTGGCTGACAAATGTTCCTGCTGCCCCACTCTCCTACGTATCTCTTCATTCCTCAATCCGTCTCTACGAGTAACTCCACACATACTCCTCAAGCAGCTCATCTCCATCACATCCAGCTTTCTTCTCTCCTTTTTCTTCAGAGCCCATGTCTCAGCCCCATACATCACTGTTGGCACAACAATTCCTTGATACATTGCACTTTTTACTTTCATTCCGAGATTTCTCGTCTTCCACATACTTCCCATTGCTCCGAAAACCTTCCTTCCTTCACACACTCTCTGTTTTACCTCCATTTCTATACCTCCACAACTGCTTATCGTTCCTCCTAGATATTTAAAACACTCTACTTGTTCCAATATTTCCTCATCCAGCCTCACATCTAGATTCACCCTACGATCACCCCTATTATACATCATTACTTTACTTTTATTGACGTTCACCTTCAGTTTCCTTCTCCCACAAACCACTCCAAACTCTTTGACTACCCGCTGCAATTTCTCCTCAGAATCCTCCACCAACGCTGTGTCATCGGCGAACAGCAACTTATTCAACTCCCAATCTCTACCATTCTTTCCTACTAAACCCAATCCTCTTCCCATAGTTCTCATTTTCACCTTCATCACCACACCATCCATAAACATATTAAACAGCCAAGGTAACAATACACAACCCTGTCGCAAACCTGCCTTTACCTCAAACCATTCACTCAAATCACCATTTCCTACTCTAACATATGCTCTGTTCCCTTCATAAAAACTCTTAACTGCTTCCAACAAATTTCCTCCAATTTCATAAATCCTTAACACCTTCCACATTGCTTCACGATCCACACGATCATACGTTTTTTCCAAATCCATAAAAGCCCAAAATATCTCCTTATCTACTAATCTAAGTATCTATATTCTATCTATCAAATAATCCATCATGTATCTCTCTATCTCTAGCTATCTATCTTTCAATATATGGTATATCTATCCCCAGTCCGGATCATCTACCTGGCGAGCGCACCTGAGGCGAGTTAATCACGGACCACCCAGCAACATCGCTCTGGATAAGGACAAAAGGAGGACTCAATTGCTAAAGCTACCCGAAGAACAGCTGATCCAGATGGCTCGGACCTCCACTAGAATCGTTACTGTTAGGTGAATTGACCACTAGCAAGTTTAGTTCTATAAGGAAGTTGGAGCTGTAGACATCGATATTTAGTAGAATTACTAGCTAAAACATACGGTTGTAGTAAATTTAAGGGGGGTCACCTGCTTATTTAAGGGGGGTCACCTGCTTATTTTATCTTTATCTCCTTTTCTCTCTTTCTCTGGCTTGAATCCATTCGGCCCCATTCAGCCAACTGTTTTAGGACGTTTATCCCCATCCAGGTGTCGATATCTTCTTGGCGAGCGACAGCGAGCCAGCATTGTATGGAGAAATCCGACTTCGCCGGAGACATTTTTCTATCGAAAAATTTACACATTTCGCTTGCTGTCAAAAAAAAAAATATATATGCTGGCTCGCTACCGATCGCCAGGAAAATATTGACACCTGGATGGAGAAACGCGTCTTAAAACAGTAGGCTGAATGGGGCCGAATGGATACATGCCAACGAGAGAGGGAGAGAAAGAGAAAACAAAAGAGAGGTGGGCTCCCTTTAAACCAAATACAACATACTTGTATCCATCATAAACTACATTATTATTGTATTTTTTGTATATATATCGATGTATACGGCTCCAACTTCCTTATAGCCTGAAACTCGCAAGTGATCAATTCCGGATACAATGCTCAATCATTTACTTTATCATTAACCCCTTCTGTACTGGCGATGTCTTTTAGATTTTCTAGCTATATTTAGACGATTTTGTACAGTTTAAGAAGGATCTGTGGTCGTAAAAATGGTAACGTGAGATAGTTGAAATATTATGTTTTTTACACCAACCAACTTTCACATCTAAACTCAATTAATGAAATCAACAAATTCATGTGTCACTCCGAGGGCTCGAACCCAGGATACTCACATCGAAAAAGCCTGTTCATTGCTGGAGGCCCTTTTAAAGCTGAATACAATCGTCTAATAGTGTTCAGAATAGGATGACATGGACGTCTCCGGTACTGCACGGGTTAATAGGATGACATGGACGTCTCCGGTACTGCACGGGTTAATAGGATGACATGGACGTCTCCGGTACTGCACGGGTTAAGAGTTGTTCAAATATTCCTGATCCACCCACCACTGACAATTCGTGAATGTTAAAGGGAGGCTGGCCGTTTGTTTGATCTATTAATTCATTTATTCATACATTTTTTGTTTCCTCCCTAGACCTCTATCAAGCTTGAAATTACACCCCTTGACTCCGTTTCAAGATCAATTTGTACAATTTTCGGTAGAAAAATGTCCCGGCCAAAGGCCGCTTCCTCTTAAATTACAGGCTCGCTATCGCTCGCCAGGAAAAAATCGACACCTAAATGACACAAAAGGTCTTAAAAGTGAAATAACTGGGGCGAAAGTTCTTAAAATCGCCAAACTAATGGGGCGAACGTATTAAAATCTCAAAAGCAATGGGGCTAAACATGAGGGAGAAAGGGGTAAAGACAAAAATCCCTCAAGTGGAAATCTCCCCTTAAGCCTTCCAGTACTGGTGACGTAAAATTACTTTAATGTATTTCAGATGCATTTCGAAGACTTTTATGAAGCTTAGGAAGGTTGCATGGTAGATCAAAAGGATAATTTAAGATAGTCTATAGCCTTTTAATTGCCGACGTGCGAGTTTCGTTCTATAAGGAAGTTGGCAACGATAGTTAACGTAATTTACAGTTAAATACGGTCGTTGTACATATATAAATATATAAAACTCAATTCAACATACCATATAACCATCAGCAACGTACATTATTCTTGCATTTCTGTTTAATATCGATGTTCACGGCTCCAACTTCCATTTAGCCTGAAACTCGCAAGTTGTCAATTGGTAGACGTTTTTCCTAAGCTATATAAAATCGTCTAAAGGTTGTCAGAATATAATGCAAAGGATGTCGGCGGTACTGAAGGGGTTAATAAAGTGACGCTCATAGGAATCTTAAGGGGGCCCACCTCGATTTTTTTTTCTTTCACTCCCTCTCTCTTTGGCTTGCATCCATTCGGCCCAATTCAGCCTACTGTTATAAGACGTTTACCCCCATCCAGGTGTCAATATTTTCCTGGCGAGCGGTAGCGAGCCAGCATATATATATTTTTGTTTTGACAGCAGGGTAAATTTGTACATTTTTCGATAGAAAAATGTCTCCGGCGAAGTTGGATTTTTCCATACAATGCTGGCTCGCTATCGCTCGCCATTAAGAAATCGACACCTGGATGGGGTTAAACGTCTTACAAGAGTTGGCTGAATGGGGCCGAATGGATACAAGCCAGAGAAAGAGAGAAAAGGAGAGAAAGATAAAACAAACGGTGACCCCCCTTAAGCCTGTAAAGTATGTTTTTTTATTTTTTTATTTTTGTAGTTTTCCTTTTTTTCACCTGCTTGGAAGTTCAATATCTTGGCACCTGATTTTTTGGTACTTAATTAAAAATATAAAATTGCAAGTCCTGAGAGTATATTATATCGGGAGAGAGACCGCACTATTATTGGTACAGCTTCTCTAATTGGCTATCCTTTTCTTTCACTCAATAGACATCCTTTGAATCAGCTAGCAGAGAGAGAGAGAGAGAGAGAGAGAGAGAGAGAGAGAGAGAGAGAGAGAGAGAGAGAGAGAGAGAGAGAGAGAGAGAGAGAGAGAGAGAGAGAGAGAGAGAGAGAGAGAGAGAGAGAGAGAGAGAGAGGAGTTACAAGGAATAGTTAGTATCTCATAGACCTTGCGGTCCATTCCAAGGAGATACTCGAAGTGGAAGGAGAGAGACTGTTTAGAGTACTATACTCATTACAGAGTGTGCAAAATACTATCTACTCTCTTCTTGAACTGCTCTACTGAAGAACTGCTTCCAACTTCGGAGGGAAGTTTGTTCCAGGTAAAACAGATCTTATATGTGAAAAAGTTTCCACAAATACTAGTGCTGAACCTTTTCAATTCTAATTTCCAGCCATGGTTGTGAGTTGCATTCGTATTAAGGCTAAACATTTTGCTATAATCCACGTTGTCAAACCCATTAACCTCGTAGTCTGCGTGTTTCCATGGAAAAAGATTAAGAGCTCTAAACTGGTCCTCATAGCTCAGTCTTCTAATCGATGGAATAAGTTTTGTAGCTCTAGCTTGTACTCTTTCTAGTCGCTCTATATCTTTCCTGAGTGAAGGAGACCAGAATTGAACAGCATACTCCAGGAGAGGCCGAGTCAGAGCATTGTAAAGTGTGAGGACTATTTCTATATTTATATACTTAAATAATGCCTCTTAATATAACCAAATAATTTCTGAGCTTTCTTCTCTACTTCAATGTATTGCTTGGAAAACTTTAGGTTACTGCTAATCAGAACACCCAAATCCTTTTCCAAGTCAGTCACTTCAAGAGGCATTCCCAATAGCGAATAGCCTGACTTGGGGTTTGCCTGGCCAATATGCATCACCTTGCACTTTTCCAAGTTTAGAAGCATCTGTCATTTCTCTGACCATTCACCAAGTCTGTTGAGGTCCATCCTGAGCTGTTCAACCCCTTTGGGGTCCTTCACTTTCTTTCCAAGCTGTATGTCGTCTGCAAATTTGGAGATCACACTCAGCAGACCAATATCGATGTCATTGACATATATGATAAACAGAAGTGGGCCAAGGACAGATCCCTGTGGAACTCAAGAGTCCACTCATAGGAAACGCCATTGATTACCACTCGTTGTTGTCTACCTGTTAGCCAACTTTCAATCCAATTTGTGAGCTCTGAATTGATACCTAGTGCACTCACTTTTGACATTAGCCTGCAATGAGGCACTTTATCATGTTTTTAAAAATCTAAGTAAAGAATGTCTATGGCTCTACTTTTGTCATACTCACTCAGCATTTTGTGAACAAATTACAGCAAATTGGTAAGACATGATCGGTGTCGCTTGAATCCATGTTGGAAATCTGTAATTAAATTGTGGAATTATAGGTAGTCAACTATCTTGTCTACTAGTATCCCTTCTAAGAGTTTTACTATGATAGAAGTCAAGCTAATTGGCCAATGATTTTTGGGACACTCATGATCCCCCTTCTTAAAGATTGGGGTCACATTGGCCAGTTTCCAGTCTTCAGGGACCTCTCCATTTTCTAGTGATTTAATGAAGATTTCTGCCAAGAAAGTTGCGATTTCATCTTGCACTTCTCGTACAACTCGGGGAAGAAAGCTATTTGGGCCGGATGACTTGAACCTAATTAACTTATATATTCTTTTTGCTACCTCCTCTGGGGTACATCTAATTCTGCTAAAAGCTTTACCCTCATGCACTAATCCTGGCAAAATAGTCGTTTAGGGATTTAGCTATATCAGTGTCAGAGGTTTGTAGTTGGCCTGCTGGATCCTTTAGAGGTCCAATGCTACTTTTGAATGGTTTGCTAATGTTCACATACAGTAGCTGAAGAACTCTTTAGGACCCTCTTTGCAGAGAGCTGTAACCCTGAGTTCTTCATTCCACTTTGCTTGCTTTATAAGGTATTTCAGTCTCCTACAAATTTTTGAAAGAATCTAAATCTCTTTGGTCTTGACTTCTTTTGGCCTTTCTGTATGCAACCTTTCTCTTTCTAATTGCTGAAGCCATGTCCCTCCTGAACCATTTTGGTTGGGTTGAGCCTGATTAGGCAAGCTTAGTAGGAACGAATGCAGCTTGTCGATTCATAAACTGCTCTTTCAATGAGCATCAAATTGCATTCACATCCTAACCCTCAAGTCTGATCTGAGATAAGCTTCCCATGAGGCCTTCAAAGTTTGCACGACGAAAATCTAGTTTTGCACTCTGAAGACTGGTGACCCACCAGTCTTCAGAGTGCAAAACTAGATTTGTGCTGCCAATAAAGGTGCGAAGAGAAAAACTAACTAGATTGTGGTCACTACCTCCGAGTGATTCACCAACAGATAACCTGGTCACACTTTCTTCTTCAGTGGTGAACACAAGATCTAGTATATTATTGCCTCTAGTTGGCTCATTCACCCACTGGGTCAAAAAGTTATCATTCGCAAAGTACACGAGAGAGAGAGAGAGCGAGAGAGCGAGAGAGCGAGAGAGAGAGAGAGAGAGAGAGAGAGAGAGAGAAAGACAGACAGACAGAAAGACAGAAAGAAAGAAAAAGAGAGAGAAAGAGAGAGAGAGAGAGAGAGAGAGAGAGAGAGAGAGAGAGACAGACAGACAGACAGACAGACAGACAGACAGAAATAAAGAAAGAAAGAAAACGAGAGAGAAAAAGAGAGAGAGCAGATTATTTTAGGCACTACTATTCTAATTTATCTTTTTCATCAACTCGACAGACATCCTTTACTGAGGTTGGTTTCCACTTACATTCAGAAGTACGAAGATGGACAAGTAATGCCGAAGTACAACCCTGTACAAGAAAAATCTCGTAAGGTACAGTGAAAAGCAACAGTTCGACAAAACCTTCATAATAATGTATCTTGACCCCTTCCGTACTGGTGACGTCTCTCTAACTCGTAAACTGCGTAGCTATGGTAGTTGAAACCCTCCCGCCAAGCAAAGTTATTTGGTTATATTCTGACGAAAATTGTCATAGTACCATAAACATAACTATTACTTATCCATTTGTGCCTATTTTACTTTTACTATGAACATTATAAACAATTAAGAGCAATAAAAGAAGTGGGAATAGCATTTTTGGGGGTGAAAAAAAAACCGTATTATTGCCGCAAGGTCGTATCATGAGGCGAGAGCTGAAGCGGCCTTTATGCTCCCTCTCCAAGCTCTCAAGCGACACTGACGGCTCTGAATAGAAGTCTCTGTGTTGCAAGGATCTGCATGAGGGAAATTCGCTCCAAAAATTACCCGATAAAAGAGGGAATAAGAGGAAAAATAGCTGATAATTGAGGAGGGGAGAAAAGGAGGGGAAGGGGGGAGACACATATGTCGGAGTGGTAGCAATTAATGGAGGCGAATTATCTCGCCTAATCACAAATTGATTTGTTTTGAGTGCCACTGGGGTGTTTTCTAAGTTTTTTTGTTATGCTTTGGATCTGTTGAGGACGGTCGCAGTGCACCCGTAAAACCTCTATTGAGGACGGTCACCGTGTTTGGGTTAATGGATCCCTCAGAATGGAGGGAGAGAGAGAGAGTTGCAATGGTAACTGTGCTGTTCAAGAGATGAGAGATCAGCAGAGGCAACGGTGAACCACTCAGAATATTACTTCGAATGCATCCCATTCATAGGCATATGGATACCAACCTCTTAAAAAGCCCTTGGTTGCTGCCACAGAGAGCGAAGATCCACAAGTTGACACGATAGAGGAAGATAATCAAGTGGAGGAGCTCGCCGATGAGCTTGAGACTATGGCTATTCCGGAGCCAGATAGAATGGATGACTTTTAGAGAATCTACCGAAATCGTTACATCAGACGATATAAGCCGTTAGGAACTCAAGTTCGAGCAGATCAAAGTTCCGAAACCTATTGTAGCACGGAAAGTACTACCATCCCACCTATTAAAACCCAGTCAGATAATTTGGTAGACCAGATCATTGTTAGGTATAAACAGATCTTATATTTATGTCATATACTGTAATGTCCACAAATAATATATGATTGCTAAGCTTCTTCAACTTTTAGCGAAACTTGTGTGTTATAATCATATTGAAGCTAACCATCTTTTTGATATATATTTTCCCTATTCTCCCAGTTTAAAATGTTAATGCAAATAATGAAGGATTGCAAGACTCATGAAGAATGAGAGAGAGAGAGAGAGAGAGAGAGAGAGAGAGAGAGAGAGAGAGAGAGAGAGAGAGAGAGAGAGAGAGAGAGAGAGAGAGAGAGAGAGAGAGAGAGAGAGAGAGAGAGAGAGAGAGAGAGAGAGAGAGAGAGAGAGAGAGAGAGAGAGAGAGAGAGAGAGAGAGAGAGAGAGAGAGAGAGAGAGAGAGAGAGAGAGAGAGAGAGAGAGAGAGACAGAGAGAGAGATTTACCGGTTTATAAAAAATAATATATATCCACCTTTCTCTCCCTTTTCCCCCATAGATAATGTACCAAAGATCATGGGGAGACAGGGTGTATCAGTTTTGGATCCCAGCTCTGCGAAACAATGGTCTCTTGCCAAGCAATCTCAGTTCTTGGATTGGCCTCACCTCATCCTTCGATCCTGAACACAGGTAGTATTTTCAGGTGGGTGAATGTACAGTAGCCCACATAAGTTCTGTTCATTGTAATGATTTTAAACGTGAAAGTAAAAGTATTGTGAATTAAATGCGAGCGTGGTTTCTTTTAATCATCAGTTGACAAAGCAGATGAGTTAACCACTGCAGAAGAAACTCCACTCGTAATTCAATCATGCGCATTATGTTGCCATGTATAAGAATACGGAGAGGAACATAACTTATGTGGCCAACTGTACATTACAAACGAAGTGCATTGCAAACAATCAGGAGTATAAATTGGCGTAACAAAAACATTGGGCATATTGATTTTGATCGTGAGTGACCTCGCTATCGTTACGTTATGCAAGTTTATTACTACCAATACACCGTTGCATGGGATAAATGGTTAACCCTCTGAGTGCCAGCGACGTGTGTTATACTCTATTCTAGTTATATTTAGACGATATTATGCAGCTTAGGAAGGATCTATGGTAGTTAAAAGGGTTGATTAAGATAGTTTGAAGACTTATTATCGCTAGAGGTTCTTCGGGAGCGGAATAGAATCGTCGAAAAGTTGCCAGAATGTGATTAAAAACGACGTCCCTGGTACTCGAGGGGTTAATACTTGATGTTGATGACCGTGACAGCCTTGCATAAAGTTATGAATACAATGATCATTAACTATACCCAGTTTCTTTTCAACTGACGGTAAATTGAAAGATTTCTCCGTTATTTTGAAGATCTTGTAGTGAAATAGGATGCTAATTGTATAAACTTGGTCTCAATATAATGCAGAGACATAGTGGTTTCATATATTGTTATTAAGTATCGAGGAATTAGCTGCTAAGGGATTCAATTTATCGTCAGGTGAAATGAAACAGAGTATAGTGAATCACAATACATTTGATGATGGGGAGATTGTAGGTGCCAATCGAGCAGGGCAATATCCAGAGGAGGCCACATAACCATATGATAAGGAGTTCCTGAAACTCATGTTTCATTTGCCTGGCTTCCCCTACTGCTTATATCTGTGCCTCACCTTCACCGAGAGTAATCCAGCGAACTCTCACAAACACCTCCACCTCCTACTCATTTCACTACACTTAATAAACGAAAAACAAAACAAGAAGAACACTGGGGAATGGGCCTCAGTACATGCATACAATATACAGTATATACAACAAGCACACCACACTTCTTTCAAACACACTTAAATTACTTCTAGCGTATCTTGATATTGGCTCTCTATCTGACAGATTTGGCTTTTGTCTCCTCTATGTACGTAGCACATAAAATTATCTTTGTAACCCAAGTATTTTGCTAGTGTATCACATTGCTCAGAAATGTCTGACCACGACTGTACAATTGACCACTTGTGAGTTTCAGGCTATAAGGCTATCGTTAAAAAAAAAACTGGAGTTATATATTTTACCAGGTGAAAATATGTGTATTGCGAGTATAGAAAATAATACATTTATTTGGTTTAACCAGTGGAATATAACCGAATATGCTTTAGTTAGCCACCCAAAATGTCAAAAATGGCATTCACTCTCATTAAAGCACTAAAGAAAACGGGATCCCAGGAATTTCTATAGAACTATTACCTATTTATTGTGTGGTAGAGTTGGTTCTGTGTATTTTGAGAATACGAGGGCATATTTTTGTTGGGGGGGTGAGTTGGGGTTATGGATGTCAGATGGGTATATTTGTTGTTTAGCTTTGTTTTAGTGTTCTCTGGGAAGGATTTTATATTCTAAAAACAAATAAATAAATTATAGGTTTAGTAGTTCAGTAAATGGGGTTGGAGATGGTGGATGCTGTTTTTTCCTCTTCCCTTAAATTTTAGCCCCAAAAAACAAGATGCTAGATCTGAAAGTTTCAGCCCCCCCCCCCCCACCCCACCCACCTCCAATGTGTAGCCTCCCCTTAACCCCCAATTAACTGCTTTTAAAAATTAAAAGCCTCTCAACATTGAATTGTTTTAGGTCCATATTGTTTATACTCTGCTTCATTTCAGCTGACGATAAATTGAATCCCTTAGCCTCTAATTTCTCGATACTTAACCCCTGTCCATCGGTGCCCGTCATATGACGGGCGGCATTTTGAGCACATTATCGGCTCTGAGAGAGAGTCCACGCGTTGGGAGGACGATAGGCGGGCTCTGACCGTTCAGCACCACCGTTGGGCCGCAACTGGTTGGTCCGCCGCGGTCCTACACACCTCCGGCCTCGCGAGACCAGGAAAAAATCTGGGGAAATTACCTTATTTTAGGGTTTTTTACCTCTCGTTGCGCGATCGTTACAGGATAACCCGTGGTCGTACAAGGATGATTCAGGTGTCGTTGGAAAGCTCTATTATCGCCCATTCACGGATATATAATTATATTACGGTCCGGCTCTTGTTTATGCATGAAAAAGAGCATGGAATGAAGCTCGTTTTCGGTAAGTATGCCCGCTTGGCAGCTAGTTGATGTTACAAATGTCCCCGATTTTTGGGTGTTAATGGAAAAATATGAAGCTAGTATATAACCCTGATATTTTATTAGGACCAAGTTTATATAATTAGCACCATATTTCACTACATCTTCAAAATAACCGATAAATGTCAGTTGAAAATAAACATTGTATACTGTAGGTAGGTTCGATACAATCAGCCTCGTTGGGATCGATATGTCTTACTTGTTTTCATGTGAACTCCTCTGTATAATGATATTTTGGTGTACACCTTGTTAAATGAAGGAGTAATGCCCTGCCTCACCTTCAGCCAATACCTTAGGCTTTCCCACTTTCATGAATCCCAAGCCGACATGTCCCTATCTGGAAATGGTGGCGTAACTTGGAAAATTTACCATAAATTTTGTATTCTACGAAGTTGCTATGTTACGTTATAGATACGAATTGCTACAAAGTACCTACGACAGACCTACGATGCAAACACAAAATTTTGCGAAGTGCTAGAAGCTGCTACGATAACAGCCAAATTTTACAAATAACGGTCTATGATGCATCTAAGAATACCTAAGAACCAGCTGTTGGGAGAGAGATATCCTGATCAGGATTCGAACCCACTCACTCCAGGTATTCTTGGAAGAGTTGGGCACCGTATCCACTCGACCATGAGCGCTTCCGCTCATAGCCGAGTGGATAAGGTGCCCAACTCTTCCAAAAATACCTGGAGTGAGTGGGTTCGAGTCCTGGTCAGGATACTTCTTTCCCAACCTGTCCGACATTATCCTTAGACCCCCTGAGAACAGCTACGAAGAATCACAATGTGCTACAAAACTCTGCCTCAGAACATTAGTAACTTAACTTCTGTAGGCAGGCAGGCAGGGATTGAGGGACGTGGGAGGGAGGTAAGTAAGTAGGTAGATAGGTAAAAAGAGAGTTGAAGAAAATTATATGAGAGTATAGGTGAAGTAGACTATACTTGGTGGGTGTTTAACATGACATTTGTTTACTATTTTTTAGGGTATTGGCAATGGTTTCCTTGTGCTACGAAGCAATATGATATTTTACAATGTGATACGACATACCTACGATGAGCTAGAATCGGCTACTAATCGATATGATGCATTAACTCCCAACGAGCAGGCAATCTTTTTTACATAACCATAGCGCCAGGTGGGTATATATACAGATAATGACCTTCATTCAATGCTCTTTTTCATGCATAAGCATGAGCCAGAGCGTAATACAATTATATATCGGTGAAAAGGCTCTAATAGAGCCTTCCAATGACACCCGAGTCATCCTTGTACGACCACGGGTTCTCTTGCAACGATCGTGCAACCGGAGGTGTAATACCCGAAAATGAGGTATTTTTCCAGATTTTATCCTTGTTGAGAGCAGTAGGGAGGTGGTGATGAGATACAGTATGTCTCAGTGATGGCCGCATAGCGGTGGCGAGCGGTCCGAGTTTGCCTATCATCCCCTCAACTCTCGGTTACTCTCTTATAGCTAATAATGGCCTCAAAATGGCATCTGTCATATGACGGAAGCCGCAGGGGTGGCCAATATTCTCTCTCCCGTCATGTGACGGGCACCGCGAGTTGAGGGCTAAGAAGCTGCTACGAAACACCTTTGACAATATCTGAAATCGATAGACGCAAAGAAGTTCGTTGAAATGTTGGGCTACTCCAAGACACAATATTCCAGGAAAGTTCCCGATGTTTTCAGAATGTCATGCCGAACAGACCACAATAAGGCTACAATCACCACATCCTGGGACCTTATAACGTAAATCATTAAGGTGGGAAAGCCCCTTTATCCATGTTGTGGCTACCTTCTTGCCCAGATGCTTTCTCTCTCTCTCTCTCTGGGTCCCTTTTTTCTCTCTCTCTCTCTCACACACACACAAACCACTCGGTGTTCCAGGTACGATGACTTGGTATACTCCCGAATAAGTGAAGTACTGACGATCCGCATCACCTTCAGCCAGTACCTTCACCATGTTGTGGCCACCTTCCAACCCTCCTCCAGACCTGATGCCCACTGGTTAGTCAATCAATCAATCAATCAATAAATATATATATATATATATACATATATATATATATATATATATATACTGTATATAATATTATACTGTATATATATATATATATATATATATATGTACAGTCGTCAGCATTATATGATTACACCAATTCGAATCTTTGAACCTTTAACCCCTTTTGTACCTATGATGTCTTTTGTATTTTATTCTAGCTATATATATACGATTTTGTGCAGCTTAAGAAGGATCTGTGGTAGTAAAAAAAAGGTTAATTAAGATAGTTCGAAACCTGTTAATTGCTGGAAGCCCCTCTTAAACTGAACTAAATCGTATATATAGAGTTAGAAAAAATACAGACGTCTCCGGTACAGAAGGGGTTTAGGGGGGTGGGGGGGATGGGGTTTTGGTCCCGCTTCTTCATGTTTGGCCTCAGTAGTTCTGTGATTTTAAGACATTCGCCACATTAGCTTCGCGATTTTAGTGTCATTTATTTCGTAGCGAGGCCGTTCTGTATGTGCTGTGCCCCATTAATATTCTTTCCTCTCACTTAAACATTAGG
Source organism: Paralithodes platypus (assembly GCA_032716605.1). Classification (NCBI taxonomy): domain Eukaryota; kingdom Metazoa; phylum Arthropoda; class Malacostraca; order Decapoda; family Lithodidae; genus Paralithodes; species Paralithodes platypus. The sequence continues at coordinate 75,706,173 of CM064575.1, read as the reverse complement.
CTACCATAGTGCGGTGGAAATATGAACATGATTAGATTAATATCCAGTATTCGAGAATGGATAATATGTCGTAGGCGTGTGCATAAACCTTTAACCATCTTGGTGGTGTAATGGTTAAGGTGTCTGAAAATCTGTGTGTGATAGCTCAGGTTCGAATCCCGGTGGATCACATAATTATATGCTTTCATTAATTTCATTGGAGGTGTTTGGTGGTGTGGTGAAATTGATACAAAATAGATTAGGTGTCATTTTTGGGTGAATTTTTATAAGCTTCATTGAGATTTTGAGAAGAAAGTAAAATATTAAATAAATTGACAGATAAATACAAAAGTGGCTGATTTGGTTTTGTCAAATAATGAATATATTAATGTATTTTATATTTCCTCGCTAGACCTCCCTCAAACGTAGCAAAACACCCTCCTAGACACCCCCCTTCAAGATAAATGTGTACATTTATATATACAGTATATATGATATATATATATATATATATATATATATATATATATATATATATATATTATATATACGTCATAGTTTATTGAAAGGGCTAGTAAGCAACAATTCTTAAGAGGGCAGTGGTTATTTTTTGGTCTATTTCATTATTGTATAATTGATTTTCTAGTAACCACACTAGACCTCCATTAAGCTTAAAAAAGTACCCCCTAGACCCCCCTCAACGATAAGTACCCCCTAGACCCCCCTCAACGATAAAGTACCCCCTAGACCCCCCTCAACGATAAGTACCCCCTAGACCCCCTCAACGATAAAGTACCCCCTAGACCCCTCAACGATAAGTACCCCCTAGACCCCCTCAACGATAAGTACCCCCTAGACCCCCTCAACGATAAGTACCCCCTAGACCCCCTCAACGATAAAGTACCCCCTAGACCCCCTTAACGATAAAGTACCCCCTAGACCCCCTCAACGATAAAGTACCCCCTAGACCCCCTCAAACGATAAAGTACCCCCTAGACCCCCCTCAACGATAAAGTACCCCCTAGACCCCCTCAACGATAAAGTACCCCCTAGCCCCCCCTCAACGATAAGTACCCCCTAGACCCCCTCAACGATAAAGTACCCCCTAGACCCCATCAACGATAAAGTACCCCCTAGACCCCCTCAACGATAAAGTACCCCCTAGACCCCCTCAACGATAAGTACCCCCTAGACCCCCTCAACGATAAGTACCCCCTAGACCCCCTCAACGATAAGTACCCCCTAGACCCCCTCAACGATAAGTACCCCCTAGACCCCCTCAACGATAAAGTACCCCCTAGACCCCCTCAACGATAAGTACCCCCTAGACCCCTCAACGATAAAGTACCCCTTGACCCCCCTAACGATAAAGTACCCCCTAGACCCCCTCAACGATAAGTACCCCCTAGACCCCCTCAACGATAAGTACCCCCTAGCCCCCCCCCTCAACAATAAAGTACCCCCTAGACCCCCTCAACGATAAAGTACCCCCTAGACCCCCTCAACGATAAAGTACCCCCTAGACCCCCTCAACGATAAGTACCATCAACGATAAGTACCCCCTAGACCCCCTCAACGATAAGTACCCCTAGACCCCCTCAACGATAAAGTACCCCCTAGACCCCCTCAACGCTAAGTACCGCCTAGACCCCCTCAACGGTAAGTACCCCCTAGACCCGCTCATCGATAAGTACCCCGTAGACCGCCTCAACGATAAGTACCCCCTAGACCCCCCTCAACGATATATTTGTGCACTTTTAGGTAGCAAATGTCCCCCCCCCCCCACAATTTGTAGGCTCGTTATCGCTTGTCAGGAAAAAGACGACACATAAATGGCACAAAAGATCTTAACATTAACAAAGAAATGGGGCGAAATTTCTAAATATCACCAAACTAATGGAGCGAACGTTTTTGTGTTATATTTCAAAACTAATGGGGGTAAGGATGAGGGAGAAGGGGGTCCAGAAAAACACTGCTTAAGTGAAAATTTACCCTTAATTCAAACAATGCTGTTCTAGAAAAACAAAAAAACACACACACATGGAACAGTACTTGTTTGTTTTTTGTTTTCTATGTTCATTTCAAAATCTTTTTATTATTGTATTCAGTTTCCTCCCTAGACCTCCTTTAAGCTTTAAAAAAAAAATCCCAAGACCCTCCTTCAAGATAAATTTGTAAATATTTCGATAATAATTTGTCCCGGACAAAGGCCGGTTCCTCTTAAATTACACCTAAATGGCACGAAAGGGGGCTTTGTACACTTTTTTCCGATTTTTTCAATTATTTATATTTTGATTTCCTCCCTAGGCCTCCATCAAACTTAAAAAAAAACATCCATATGATCCCCCTTCTAGATTAATTTGTACATTTTTATGTTAAAATTATTCCAAAATTACAAGCTAACTATCGTTCGACAGAAAAAGAATCGACGCCTAAATAGCACGGAAGGTCTAAAAATTGACAAAAAAATGGGGCGAAAGGTCCTAAAATAGACAAACTAATGGGGCAAACATCTTAAAATCTGAAAATTAATGGGGGGGCTAATCATGAGGGAGAAGGGTGCCCAGAAAAACGGCCCATCTCACCTTAATCCATTGGCTGCGGGGAACGTTCCGGAACGCCATGGCAATTTAAAGCAATTTACAGGCTTTTAAAGCCTGTGGATACTAGTCCGAGTGAGCGGGAGCACGGCAGGTCCCAGACCGCTCTCCAGCCAGGCGGCTGCAGCACTGAGGGATATGAGCCATGTCCCACTAGACATATGCAGCACTGCCAAAGGCAAATGTAGCACGAAATTAGTGATATTCGCTCAGTATTAACAAATATTTGCCGATGTCTATGGTTGTGCTGCTGATGAAACCCGCACGGTACGAAGCTCATTCTGGTGTAATTTTGAAGCTATGTTCTTTTAGTTTTTCGCTGAATATATTTAATTTCATTCAGACACCTTGCTCAATTATTCAGGAGTGCCTTAATGACGCCTAATATAGCGGAAATATTCCCGCAGCATAAGTGTTAAACAAAGTGTCCTTGTCAACACAGGTCAAACTACAACCAAGAGTGCAACCTGTGTTACTTCGACTATCAGTACGTGACCAAAGTGGAAACCATGTCGGAGGACCTGGCCTACCTGTTCAACATGTTCGGGATTCCAGCCGATCCCAAGCTGGTCATTAACTCTCAGCGTAGCAGCAAGACAGCCAGCGAGGCATATTTCAAGTGAGTATCGCGTTGTTTAAGGGGGGTGATCTGCTTTTTTTTCTCTCCCTGGGTTGTATCCATTCGGCCCCATTCAGCCTACTGTTTCTACAGCGACCTACCATATTTTGGGTAATGAGTTCGACAGCTGCCTAAAGTTGTACATTTTTCGATAGAAAAATTTCTCCGGCGAAGCCAGATTTCTCCATAAAATGCTGGCTCGCTATCGCTCACCAGGAAAAAAACAACACCTGGATGAGGATAAATGTCTTAAAACAGTAGGCTAAATGGGGCCGAATGGATACAACTAAGAAAGAGAAAAAAGCAGGTCACCCTCCTTAATTGGAAGTTACAATTTAGGGGACCATAGATATTGCACATGGGTGGCAATAAACCCCCTCCTCACAAAACATAAACAAACTATATTACATGGTAGACTGGCAACAACGCTACATTTGCATTCTTGTGATATGGCAGAACTGCACCCACTTCCCCCCCCCCCGTCATTCCACCTCCTATTGGTAAGAGGTGGAGTGAGGGAGGGGGGTTGGGGAGGTGGGTGTAGCGCTGCCAAATCACGACCCCAACGGGATAGAATATGTGCAGCAAACTGACGTACATAGTTTAATCCATTCAGTACCGGTAACGTCCTTTTAACTTTATTCTGGCTAATATAAGACGATTTCAGTCAGTTCAAAATAGGCCTCCAGTAATGAACAGTCTTCGTACTATCTCACTTAACTCTTTTTACTACCACAGATCCATTTTAAACTGCTCATAATCGTCGAAATATAACTAGAATACAATTAAAAAGACGTCGCCGGTACAGCACAGTTAAAGATATATCGACAACCTAATAATTTCGCTTTTTAGCTGAATTACGGAAAAAATGGATCAGTGTTGTGTCTATACAGGTAAGGCAGTTATGCAAAGGTATAGTCGGCTGGCGGATGGATACAAGGGGATGCATGTTTTCAATGTTTTCATTTATACATACAATTATACATACAAGTTATTAGGAACGAAATTATCAATAAAGCAATGCAATAAAAATGTAGTAATTGCAATGATATATCACATACATATTCAATCAGTGGCGGTACTTCTAGTGAACCTACTAAAGAAAAAAAATAGTGCAAATCCGTTTTTAGGGGCCGTGGTGATTAAATAGTTATTATCCCATCCATACCGGATGCCCGCCAAGGCTGGCAAATTGAATCTTTACCGCACACACCTGATGGCTGCCTGATCAAAGCAATAAACCACTTAAAACCGTGCTAGAGAAAGTTTAGTTGTCATGGCGGGCGGTCCGCGACATAGACAAGCACAATAAGCTGGCTTATGCTTTTGTCGCAGCCCAAAGCAAGCGATTCTTCAGTACGAATCGAATCGATGCATGAAAGCAGTGGATAGTGGCTTAAGAATGGTTACAATGGTGAAAAAAAGAATCAATAACCCATAATCATTAATCAATAGTTGAGCGACTGTAAACAAGCTGCAGCGGTAGTCACCGGTATGGCAGCAGCGCAACCGGACAAGTGTTGGTCATGAGACCAAACAAGCAATATAATTTTCCACCTCAAATGAGATCAACTTGATGTACAATGTTCTAGTCTTCAGCATTCACAAAATAACCGTGTGTAGTGCCTCTGATAAATATATATATATATATATATATATATATATATATATATATATATATATATATAAAACCTAGGATAGGCCATTTACTTGTGGAGATATGTAAATCTGAAAATTACGAAACTCAAGCATTCACAAGGATTTAGGCTTGCGACGGCCATAACTAGCCCCTATAGTTCACCATAAAAACTGAGCCAATTGGTCTAGAGTGCCTTAGTCTACACCATTCACAAGATAACAATGAGTACTGCCTCCTGATATATACAGTATATAAAACGTAGGTTAGGTCATTTTTCAGTCACCAAGGACCACAGGAGATGCGGGGGCAAATTGGAGATAAGAGAAGGGCAAGGCCTCTCAGTATATGAGGAGTAAGCCTACACCACCCGCCTCTGCCACCCCTGTGTCACCACCATCCGTGCCACCACCACCACGACCACCACCAACTTCTGCTGCCTTTGCCACACCCCTGCTGTGTCAAAGAGGGCCAAGAAAACGCCTGTGAGAGTCGGGCAACATAAACCCCTCACTCTCTCAAAGTATGACGCCCTTCTTTTCCCTCCTGACGAAAGGGAGACACCAACTCAGGAGCAGGGGGACTTGGACAAAGCAAGGGCGCATGGGTGAGGTTTAGACAGTGACAGCAAATCGGTAGAGGGTGACCACAAAGAGGGCAACGCATCGTCTGCAGAATATGATTAGGACGTGGTGTACATGTACTGCAGGGGCCATGACAGCGAGCTTTCTGAAGGGGAAGTAGGCGGAAACGTCAATAATCCCAGCCATGAGGCAAACATTCACACCTTTATATGATCAGAAGGTGCCGATTTTGTATCAGACTTGCACCAGTTTGATGCAATTAAACCTGGTTCAACTGCAGATTGGCCCTGCGGTGACGATGCATGGGAGAGCGATTTCTTCCTCGCTTTCTTCGACCCAGTGATTTTGGCGTTCATTGTGAATCAAACAAATGTCTACTATTATAGGTGGGTGATGGCTTGCATTAACATCATATCTCCGAGGGCGAGCATACGACCCTAGATGGATATGACTGTCAAGGAATTACTGGCGTTCTTTGCACTGAAGATGCTCATGCCTCTTTATAAGAAGCATGTGGTCCAACACTACTGGAGAAATGACCCACTCATTGCTACCCCAATTTTTAGTAAGTACATGCCGTGTTACAGATTTTTGTTGCTGCATAGATTTATGCACTTCACAGACAACCAAAATCCTAACAGGGATGACAGATTATTGAGATTTTGAGATGTTTACCATGTTGATGTAGAGGTCAAAGAAGTACTTATATCCCTTCCATAACCTGGTGATTGATGAGTTGCTTGTTCTTGTCAGAGGTTGCCTGGCATTCAAACTACATCCCCTTGCACAGGCAAAGCTTTGGGGACTGCGAGACCTGCATAGTGCTTGACATGATCGACTATACTGGCACAGATATAGACATTAAAAGAGTCGGTGCCAACAATCCCCTCTTGGGTATGTCAGCGACCATCGTCAAAAAGATGATGGAACCCTGCATGGGCAAGGGGCACACGTTGTACACCGACAATTGGTATACTTCTCCTGCTCTTTGCCAGTTCCTCCACGAAAACCAAGCGGAGTCATGTGGGACTCTCAGACGTAACAGGAAATTCATGTGGCATGCCTAATTTTGCTGAATCACCGCATTGACCTGGACAATCCCTTCTTCAGTGACGACCTTCAGAAGACGACCTGGCAAAGGAGGACCATGAGCAACACAAGCAACAACTTAGGTAACAAAAAGGACAGGGGAAGTATAAAATGCTTGAGTCTGACAAAATCGTGCAACGTCAGATGTGACATTCAACTGCTTTCTACTGTCCACACGAGTGCACAGGTGGACTCTGGTAATATCCGCTACCATACCAAGATGTTTATCCAAAAAAATGATATGGTAGTGGACTATACCAAGAACATGCGCCTTCTGGGCAAGTCCGATCGTTACTCGCTGGCATTGAGTGTCTGAGGAAGACTGTGAAGTGGTATCATAATATGTTATTCTTTCATTTGGTCGACATCATGATGTTCAATGCGTTCAACATGTGGCTGTTAAAGAAGGGCATGGCCCCGAATAAGAAATCAAATTTCAGGAATTAGTGTAACAATAATGTCGCTTTCCAGCTCCTGGAGAAGTATGGCATGCCCACTATAAGTGGGCGCTCTTCAGATCTCTTTGATCAAATCCAGGATGCCCTACAGCGACACTTCCCAGTCCACACAGAAACGAGTTGGCAACCGGAAGAAACACCTGCCCTGTCACATCTTCGCCAACACCACCAGGAAGCCCAGGAAAATTAATAAAGTTACCACTCTGTGCAATGAGTGTAACATTGGACTTTGCATGGGAGCCTGCTTCAGGGACTACCACACAGTCAAACACTTCTGAGTGTTTTCCTGCCTCTGCCAGACTCGTGGTGCTCCTTGACACCTGACCTACCTAGCCAATGATCATGACACTCAAAATATACCAGGCCATTATCTAGCCTAAAATAATTTTATGTAGTGCAAATGATGATATGGTAACACTTTTTTTACAATTCTCTTTGTTTTATGTATTTTTGTGTTTCTTTTTTATATATTCATCACAGTCAAATAGTATTTTCGGCCACACATTTGCGACACAGACAAAAAATGCATTATATCGATTTACTTAACTATATTGATGTAAATTGCAGCTATAAAGTTTGCGCCGCACATACATTTACCTGATTACAGAAGATAACAGTCATAAAATATATGTAGGGAAAGCAATAATAAAGAAAGTGTTTGCATCGTGCGTTTGTTTCTAGACTATTGATTTTCATCATATTAAAGACCTGCAGACACACAATGTGAACATATTTTATAACCAAAGCACTACAATGACTAGATGTTATTGATATGCAAAAATAAAATACAATTTAAATAATTTGTGAATATGCACTTCATGCATAGCCTATATTACACGTCATGCTCACATAAATCATATCTATTGCATACAAAATTACATGTGCTGCACCTTTTTAATACAATTGTATTGCATTTTATTTGTAAAACAATAGATTTAGGTCGATAAAGTTGAAAATGCCACAATTTATATATTGACCGCGGGCGCTTGTAATGTGACACCCCATCCCTCCCTCTCTCTTTCTTTTCTCCTACTCACACCACTTATTGCTCGTATTTGCTATCTATGGCCTGTTTATTGGTGTACACTTTCCACATGGGTCTCCTGCTACTACTTAATGCTCAAATACAAGCAGGAAAGTGATCACTATGCGCAATCTCTCTGTCCCTCTCCCACCCTCCCTCCTCATCCTCCTCCCATCTACAGCAACCACAGCAACCACATGTGCTACAATGAGGGCCATAAGGGTGACAATCCTGTGACTCTTAGTACCCTCGGGCGCCTGTAATGTGACACTCCATTCTTCCCTTTAACAATAACACTCGCTTACCATTATATTCTTTATTATCACCCATATCCTCTAGCTACGTCATATTTATTGATGTGTAATATTCAGATGGGTCGGCTACATATGTACATGCATAATTTGAAATGCTCTAAAGGCATGATATTGAATAATGTCTGTTATAATTTCCCCCCTCCTTCCTCATCAACCTCCTCCCGCCACTCCAATCAATACTCTCTTGCTCTGGGCTGCGCGATGCTATTCGCACCATACTTTTCAACTACGTCCCCCCCCCCCCGCTACACCTCCACCAACAATGTTTTTTGTATAAATATATATACCATATATATAGTTGGATGCGCGCTCGCATTTCCTACATTCTGATTTTTAATTTTTTTTGCGATCAGTAAAAGTCGCCAAAACGGCTTGGGTGGTGGCTGATATGCCCATATCTCAGCTGCCGGGTTAATCTAAGAATTTAGACCAGAGGTTCGCATTCATCATGAATTACCTTGAATATTATTATGAGAATCTTTAGTAATTAAGCTAAGACCAGTGATTCATTTGCAAAAGCAAGTTCAGTAATCCTAAAATTACCAACTAATCTTCTACACTGACTATATGACTCTCTCTTGCACCATAATCAGTTCATATATGTATGGAAAGTTTAAGAGGCCTACACATTTTTCTGGTCTCCCTCTTGAGTTCATAGAGCGTCATTTAGATGCTTGCCCATTATTTTTGCTCAGATACCAGATCGATAATTGCTGTAGGCGTATTAGTTGTGTATAAGTAGTTGTCTAGTTGCATAGCAATAGTTTTAGGAGTGTCTCACAATGCAAACAAAGTTAAACAACACTTTGAGATCGATACAAAACAGCATGCAGTTCTTCTTAAACTCAAGAGGACCCATGGCAGCCTAAATCAGTCCATTTGTTTACCTACTGAGTGTGAAGCCTCCCTTCCTGAGAAAATATTATGTCTCCATGAGGGAGTAAGGGTGAGGGAGGAAACTAGAGTGGGGAAGGAAGGTACAAAGTAGTACAAAGTACGAAGGAGTACAAAGGAGTACAAAGGAAAACAAGCAACAACAGGTCTTGCGACCCCTCAAGGTTACTTGCCCTCCAAAATACTGCTGTTTCTAGTGTCCAACAGTATTTCAGAGAGATAAAGATGTGGAAAGGAAATACCTCCCTGGGGATTAACATGGCAGGGAGGGGGGACAATATTAATGAAATAGCACAATTAAGGAAATATTTTATTAATTTACAAATGCAGTCAACATGGGATTCAGAGGAAGGTGCTTGTCAAGGCGAAGATGTCGATAACATCTCGGGGAAGTTCATTCCACAAGTTGACGACTCGATTGAAGAAGAAATTCTTGGATTTGTGCGAGTTGAATGATTTACCAATGATTTTGCAACCATTTCCCTGTATGTAGTTTGATCGGTCAATCGTAAAATATTTACTACAGTTCATATTGTTGATACCTCTGATGATCTTAATTTTTTTAATTAGGTTGCATCTTAATCTACGCTTTGTTAGGGGAAACAGATGTAACTCTTAGAGACATACCTAATATGGTTTGTTCTTTAGACTGGGTATAATTTTAGTGACTCTGCATTGAACACGTTCAGGTTTGTCTATATTTCTTTTATAGTAAGGGCACCAGGACTGAACGCAATATTCCAGGAGTGGGCGAACTAAGGAATCATAGAGTGAGGAATACATCTATGGATTTATGTTTAAAGGGCCTGCCTATGAAACCAATAATTTTGTTTGCTTTCTTAACAACCTCCTTGCATTGTTGACTAGGTTTGAGGTTACTTGATAATGTTACTCCTAAATCCGTTTCTTTGTATACAGACTAGAGTTGGGTGCCATTCATTGAATAATTCGCTTTCTCATTTTGGCTTCCAATGTGAAGCACTTTACATTTGTCTTCATTGAAACACAGTTTCTATATTTTAGACCATTGAGACAACTTATCTAGATTGCCTTGCATATCCTAATCATGTTCTTTTGAGATTACGTTATTTGCAATGTTTGTATCATCTGCAAACTTTGAGATTGTGCAGGTGAGGCCCTCGTCTATGTCGTTATGTAGATTAGAAAGAGAACCGGCCCCAGTACTGATCCTTGCTGGTACTCCTCTAGTTACACTGGTTCATGTTGATGCTTTCCCATTCATGACTACTCTATGTTTTCTTTCACTGAGCCAATTTTCTATTAATTTCAAGGCAACTCCTTGTACAGCGGCGCGTGCTTTTAATTTGATCAATAAGCGTTGATGTGGAACTTTATCAAAGGCTTTTTGATAATCGAGGTATATAGTATATACAGCTTTACTCTCATAATAAATTTAGGATATCGTGGAAGAAATTTTAAGCTTCGTCAAGCAGGAACGATTGTTGCGAAAACCGTGTTGGGTATCTTTAAGCATGTTGTTTTCCTCTAAGTGCTTTACGAGTCTGTCTCTTATGATAGTTTCTAGTATTTTACACACAACTGAAGTCAAGCTGATAGGGCGATAGTTACTAGACTAGGCAAGGTTTTGCTGCCTTTTTATATAATTGGGGTTACGTTCACAAGTTTCCACTCATCTGGCACAGTCCCAGTTCTCAAAGAATTGTTGAGTAGCAGTGTCAGTGGTTTGGAGAGCTCACATTTAGCTTCTTTGAAAACTCTGGGAGAAATAGTATCGGGGCCAGGCGATTTATTTACCTTGACTTTGTCTAAGAAATTAATTACTTCTCTCTCAGTAATATGAATATTGCTAAGCGCATTTGAATTAACAATTTGTACTGGTGATGCTGTAGGAATATCACTAAAGTCTTCTGTTGTGAAAACTGATGCAAAGAAGGTGTTGAGAGCATTGCTCATTTGTGCTTCATCTTTGGTATTGTCTCCGTTCTCATCCACTAACGGTCCAATTGTTGAGGTCACTACTTTTTTCTTCCTAATGTAGCTATAGGATTCCTTTGGGTTTGTCTTGCTATGATTTGCAACGTGCAACTCTAGGGTCTTTTTGCTTTGCTCTATTAGCTTTTTGGCTTTGCGTCGTAGATCTATGAATATTGCTTTGTCTTCTTCGCTTTCAGAGATTTTGTATCTGTCATGGGCATTCTTTTTACCAAACAGACATGCTGCAATCTCTCTATTCCACCACTTTGGTATATTATTATTTACTGATCTTCTGTTCTTTGTTGGTATGCACTCTTGCACCACTTTCAAGTAATTGGTGGTGAATAACTCCCATTATTTGTTCATGTCGTAGTTATTAATCAAACAGGTCCAGTTAGTTTCATCAAGCATTGCTCTAAGTTTTCGGACATTTGCCCTCTTGAAATTTAGGACTTTCTCATTGCTAGTATTGTGTTCATTGTTATTAAACTTTAAACTGAAAGTGATCGTACGATGGACAATATTACTGAATTCATCACCAACACTCAAATCTTCTACTAAGTGTTCATTTGTTGCTAGTACAAGGTCAAGAACATTATTTCCACGGGTTGGAGATTGAACAAATTGATGAAGTGAACTTTCTTGTAGGTTTGCATACAGGTCATGTCTGGAGTGTGAAGTTAGAGTATCGCCCCACTTGGTCACATGTAAATTAAGGTCGCCGAAGATTATGGTATCCTGTGAGTTACTTACTTCAGTAATTTGATCAATAAGTCTGTATATTAGAGCTAATATTATTGTTGTTTGGTGATTATTATTTAATAGTACATAGCATATGTTGACATTCTCTATTTGTGGTTTTGACATCAAGATATGGTCAAGACTTTCTTTGATGAAATACAAAACGCCTCCTTAATTTTTGTTGATGCAAATTTTCTCAAACATCACATATCCGGGAAGTGAATATTCTGCCAAAAAGTCTCTGTCTACCGCATTTACCCATGATTCTGTTATACCGATTCTATCATATTTTTATGTGTAAACAAGTTCCTCTAGATCTGAGAATTTATTGTGTAGGCTATGAGCATTTGCATACAAAATTTGAGGGTTTTCGATTTGGGTCTTGCTGATGGAGCTCTATCAAAGTTAGTGGTTCTTGACGGATTAGCATTTAAGACCTTCGATGGTCGCCATTCTAACTGCCTTCGGTCCTCCTTCCTGGTTGTCCTGTGCTGAGTCTATTTCTTCTCCGCAAATCCTTCATCGCATCGTTGAGAAGACGTCCAAAACGTGCTTATCATAGAGAGTACTTGCCAGACCAGCTATGAGACATAAATTATGCACGTCTGGATCGTGCAGGGTTATTCTCCTGTCTGTATTTGTGTATCAAGCCAGTTTTTGTCCAGTTTGCCTTGTTTGTGCAACTATCTCAGCGGGATGGATCAGTCCCGCTCAACCTGTTAAAGGCTTGCAGCGGTCCTATGGGATTTGCATATATGTCAACGTGGTTTAATAGATTTCCATGTGGCTCAATATATAATTTGTATGTTTTTTTCTTGAAATGCATGGCTAATTTTCTTCTACAAATCATTCCCCCACCCTAAGTGTTGCATTAAGAATGCCATATTTCTAACAACTCATTTAATTCAACCCACTGATGCTCAGAACAGCCAAGTGTGTGTTTTGGAGGTTTCATTCTGAATAGACAAAAACGCTAATTGCGAGGTTAAGTTTTTTGGAAATTTTGTAAAAAGACAATAAAATGGGATCCACATGAGTATTAGGCTAAGATTGGTTTCGGTAGTGGTAGAGTGGGTGACATTGTTTGTTACACTGCATCCAGTCGTTGCCTCTAACGCAAGCAGGGAACTGCCTCAGTCCTCAGTCTCACTCAGGCGGTGAGCTGGCATAAATGTTCTCTATGATTATTTAATGTTTTTATTTTTCTACAGTAATTATGTAGATTGGCCTTTTGTCTTTCTTTTGAGATATATACATTGTATGTATGTACGTATGTATATACTCAGGCACATACCCCATAGCTGGGGGTGGCCGCCTCAACACAGAGCTCAAACAGGGACAACACAATATAAAATACAAAATAAAAATTCACACACATCTAGGTCGCCCATGAGAAGACCCAGAGACCAAGGATCACTAAGGGCCTCCAGCAGTCTCCCGGCCCCAGACCTCCCGGAGAGGCTCCGGTCTCAGCAGGCAGACATGTAGTGGAACACACCACAATGCCTGCCCACCCCACATCCAGGCATGACCCTTCATATACACTGGCTCCCCGGACATAATTCTTGTGGGTAGAAATCAATGTAGCATGAACATTTTCGGTTATGCCACCATGTTTATGATTTGTGTGATACTGTGCATTATTGTATTCATATTAAAAACAAATCTATTGATGATAAATCAATTCTGATTACACAATTTGGAAAGAGCGTGAGTGATAGTGCTTCATATTTCATATACATGTCTTCTTAATGTTGAGCATATGATGAAATCATGACAAGGTACACCGCAAGAATGGCTGAATATTATAATATCAATCAATTTTGACAGATAATTTGATCTGTTTAGATATTTTTTCGGTTTCCTTATAGCATGGACATTTCTCTTTGCTTGGATATGTCATACAATGCATGTAGAGGTAATTATTGTTGTATTAAACACAGCGATGATATATTTTTTCCTTTGTGTGCCATCATTTGGGTGCGCGCTGGGACAAGGGGACCGGTACGTAGCTTAATGTAAGTTACTGTGAGCGTCAGAGAGTAAAAAGTATAGATTTTTTTCTTCCAGATATTATGAGGATGTTCCTTTGGATCTGAAGCTGGCCATCTACCAATGCTTCAAGCTGGACTTTGAAATGCTTGAGTATGACCTACCCGACAAGTTCTTAGAAGAATGATCCCTAGAAAAGTAACAAAACTTTTAACACATCATTGCCAATAATTGTCTCTAATCCAATTGACTATTATAATGTGTATATATAGATGGTGAGTTTTAGTTTCAATCATAGGCTTATTAAAATAGGATATATATAATTAAAGTATATCTCATAAATACATGTGAGTAAATAAATGCTTGTATGTACAGGGCTGTACATACAAGCCCTACGACCCAGTATCAATAACCAAACTCAAGACCTACAGGTACTCCCCTCAACAAGACGCCATGCCCCTCCCCCTGCCCACCTCTACTACGCAAACAGAGCGCAAGCACCCACCTCTCCTACTCCACCACACAACTGGACGGCGCACACACCCGCACTTCCCTCAGCCAACCGGTAACCAGATATAACTTGAGATTGACCCGACGACAAGCAACAACCAATGACGGCCTTCGAGGCGTGCCATAACCACGCCCCCTCCCCCTCCCTGTTCACCAAAATACCCTATGAATACCCCAGTTCGCCCCTTACAAATCACACTTCCTGAAAATGTCCACAGCGACAGACGAAACATTGATGAACCCAAACCACCCCCAGAACTTCGCCAACTTAATCTACCAACTCACTAAACCACAACGGAAAATTGTAAGAATTATTGAAGGAATTAATGAAAAACTAATTAATCTTAATTTAATTTTGTTTGTATTAAAGAAAAAACAAATTATATATATATATATATATATATATATATATATATATATATATATATATATATATATACTCTATTCTCTATACTCTATTCCATCACAATATATTACCATGACTGTCCATTGACAAATGTTCTGTTGTATCCAAATATCTGTATCAAATCGGTATACCTACAGGAATTATTGATCTAGTGAGCAAAGAATATAAACTTTCTTTTTCCCTGTGAATTCAGGAGTAGGTCAGGGTCATGTTCTTGCACTTTTACTTTTCAACACAGGCACGTGTTAGTTTTACTGCACCAGAAGTTTTGTTTAAAAGTCACTGTGGAGCATCCATCGGCAAAGTCAGAATCACAGAGCTCTAGCCCACTATATTGTTTATATCTATTCAAATGTGTATGTAGCCTACACATATATGTCTTCTATGTTTTATATAAAACAAGACAAAACACGCCACCTACAAACTAACTAACTAATCAAATATTAATTTTACTAACTATTTATCCATGAATTCTTGGGATAATTTTACAATTGCAGTGGAAGCAGATAAATAGACTAAGGGCGTGTTAATCATTATACAAAGGAATATATATATATATATATATATATATATATATATATATATATATATATATATTCTTTAAATACATACGAGGTTGAAAGAAATGGCAATTTCTGCGTTGGAAATTTTATTATTCAAAGTTTCCAGGTCTCTGATGAGTTTTCGCTGGGTGGCAGGAAGTAGATGAATGAGATTAGCAAAATTCATGGTGGTACAGGGTTACATTAATGTACATGATGATCAGGATATACGACGCGTTTCACTGGACAACCAGCATTATCAAGTAAGGATAGAATGATATAAAAGTTAAACAGGAAGGGTATATAAAGAGGGTGGAGGATCAGAGGAGGCGAAAATCAGGGGGCAAAAGTCTGCTATTGGTGGAGGGGTATTCTAGGAGTGTAAAAGAGAGAACCACTTCACGCAGGCGCACTGGATGCGGGAAGGTGGTGGTCTGGAAACTTTGAATAATACAATTTCCAACGCAGAAATTGTCATTTCTTTCAACCTCGTATGTATTAAAGAAAATGTATTACCTGGCTTTACTAATATATATATATATATATATATATATATACTGTATGCTAACTATGGCCACATGCATGTTAGCATGTGACTGTATGCCCCTATCAATAGAAAAATCACAGAAGAGTGTAAGTTTTCCCTTGGAACCAACACTAGCCGGCAGGCATAAGAGTAATTTATTTAACACCCTATCATACCATTTTCAAGTCATTTTGTATGGAATTATCCGTGGAGACATTCGATGGCACGTTACATGTAATTACAAAAATTCACCAACCAACTTCACTTCTAAACTCAATTAATGAAATCAACAAATACATTTAGCACTCCAAGGACTCGAACCTAGGATACTCACACCGAGTTTTAACCAGTTACAGGACACCAAGGTATAGGGTAGATTCATAGACTTAAACTTACACACTGACATCCAAAGTGGCAAGGTGGATAATAGCTGCACCCTTACACTGACACCTTTAAGGGTTTTTTTCGCTCTTTATCTGGCTTGTATCCATTCGGCCGCATTCAGCCTACTTTTTTAAGACGTTTATCCCCATCCAGGCGTCAATTTCTTCCTGGTGAGCGATAGCGAACCAGCATTGTATGGAGAAATCCGGCTTTGCCGGAGACGTTTTTCTATCGAAAAATGTAAAAATTGTGCTTGCTGTCAAAAACTGTAAACAAAATATGCTGGCTCGCTTCCGCTCGCCAGGAAAAATTCGACACCTGGATGGGAGTAAACGTCTTAAAGCAGTAGGCTGAATAGATACAAGCCAGAGAAAGAAAGAAAAGGAGAGAAAAAAAGCCTGTGGCCCCCCTTACCGAGTCTTAAGCCACTGTCACACGAGCGATTTGTCCGTCAATTTTCCATGAGCAAGTTTTTTCTCTCGTTATATTTCGGGACTTTTTTGCACTGGTATCAATTAATTTCAATTTTCTTTATTTCGTAACAGAGTACATACAGACACAAAATATATATTCGAATACAAATTAATTGCAAACGCATTATAGTTACAACTATAGTTACATAGTTATTTACAAAATGGCTTATGTTCAATCAACATGTCAATTTAAATTGCAGTGCTGATCATATCATCATACCAACTGCTGCTCAATCTTAATACACAAGAACTGTAAAATCTTATATCCTAGTATTTGACCATATAAAGCATATACTCTATTTACGCTATTTAAAACTAATAAAATATAGATTAAAGTTATTTATATGAATATGTATATGTATTTACTTGAATTGTTAATACCCATAATAAAAACAAGGCCTGCATCTGTCCTCATGTCTCTGTACCCAATTAATTCTAGACACCAGAATGTCCAAGTCCTCACTTGCCACATCAACATCATATCTACTATTAAATAAGTGTTTGACAAATGTCATAGATAATTTTTTTTAAGAAAATATTGATTAGGCTATACAAGAAAATAGGATTAAGTGACTGCATTAATCTCTTAAATGACCTAGCTTGAGTAAGTGCTATGTGATGCACAACAATTGCTGACAATTAATTGCAGTGATGTGGCTGCTTGCATACTTAGGAACATTATTCATTCGTTTAAGAGCACTACTGTACGCAATTTCAAATATTTTAAAGATGGCAGATTTTAGACTTGAACTATGGTTCCATAGATTGACCCCATAATCTGGACAACAATATGAATTAAATAAAAACAGAAGAGCATTGCTATTTACACTATTAAAATTTCCAAAAACACTATTAAAAGAGGCATAAAATTATTCAATCTCAAATGAATATCTTCATTGTCTTTAAGATTAAAAAAGTATATAATGTCCAAGATATTTATATTTGTCAGTGACTTGTAAAATGTCATCTCCAAATTTAATACTATTATCATCAAATTTCTTATACCTGTGAAATACAACACACTTTGATTTGTCCTTATTTATTTTTAATTTGTGTTCACTGACTTTAACTGAAAAAGAAGTATACAGATTTTCCATATCACTGTGCCTCTGAGCAAGGAGGACTAGGTCATCTGCATAAGCTAAAATATTACATCTTGTCAAACCAAACTGGCACCCTACTTCCATTTCTGAGATGTCACAAATAATACTATTATATAAAAATTAAATAAAAACGGAGATATTATACCACCCTGTCTAACACCCTTTTCTAAAGCATAATATTTACTATGGGTATTATTCCACTTGACATTAGCTTGTGCATTTCTCAAGTAGTGTAGTAAAAATAATGTTATATCTGGTGGTACATTGGAATTTATAAACTTTCTTGCTAAAATAAAGTGGTCTATATTATCAAAAGCTTTGCTCATATCAACAAATGTAGCAATTGCAGACATTTTGCATGATGTATATTTCTGTAATATCTCCTTTAACATTAAACAGGCATCAGCAGTGGATGACCCTTTTCTAAAACCTAGTTGTCTATAATTTAAAGGTAACATTTCTATTAAAATATCTAAAATGTGCATCTCAAAAATCTTTAGAAGGCATGAGGATTGCATGAGAGGTCTGTAAGCAGAAGAACTTGCACAATTATTATTATCCTTTGGGATAGGATTGATGGTACCTTTTAACATATCAATTGGTAAATAACAATGTACATAGCATATATTGAAAAAGCATCAAGTTTTTCAAGCAAGATATCAGACGCATTTTTTAAGAAGGTAGAATGGATATTGTCATGACCTGAACCTTTGTTGAGCCTTATGATGAACTGTTTTGGTATAACTTTAGACATTTTTATTTTTTTGTTTTATTTTTCCCCATATATCTTTTAGTTTATACAAAATATCTATATCCTGGTTACCATCCATATCAGATGGGTCACATACAAATCTACTGGCAACAATGTTAGCAATATGAAGATCTTGAGTATATCCATCAATTACATTAGGCTACTCTTTTTATTACATTGTTTTTTTCCTTTTTACATCTTTCCAAAACTCAGTGTTATTCACATTGTAATATTTCTCCATAACCGACTTACAAATTTCTCTGTTTTCATTATGTTTACAATTGTCTAGATTTTCTTTAAACTCTTTCCTAGTGGTTAACATATCTTGATGTTCACTTGTACCCTTTATCTTGCCTAAGCTCACCCACTTGAGATATTTATCCCTTGCCAAACTGTGCAAGTGTTTCACAGACCTATTCCAACCTGGTATTACCTTATACTTATTTTGTTTCAGTTGCTTACCCCTATATTTCTCACTTGAATATTGAATACTTGAAATAATCATGTCATACATACCATCTAACTCTCTCAAATGTTCCGGTTGCGACATCCCAATCCTTGACAAAAATTAAGTGGCATATCATAAAAATTAACTAATTGTAAGTCAACTGTTTCATTAATGTCTAAGCATTTAATTTGATTTCAGCCTATCCCAATTTATAAAAGTTTCAGTTTCAGTAAATCTGTTTGTGTCAGGGGTTATGACAGGATGAATATTATGTATTTTATATGTTATCTCTAAAGGTAAATGATCTGACCCATTTATAGTAGAAAGTATGTTAACCTTTTGTATATTAAAATTATTATTGTGTTTACCTACTATGTGGTCCAGCCATTTAGATACCGAATCTCCATATCCAATAAAAGTAAAAGAATCTTTGCTGAGCATGTCAAAGTCAAAACAGACTAGAAAATTCCTTAACCTAAAACTGTCAAGGTATTGCCAAGCTCCACCTGAAAATGGGCCAGCATTAAAGTCACCAATTAGGTAAATTGAATCACATATCATATCATTAATATACTCTTGGAGAGCTGATAACGCCTCCAAGTATTTATTTAATGTGGATGCCTCCCAGCTAACACTGTTTAAATAAACATTCACAAAAATAATATTCATTCCACATAAAGTAATTGATAAAATCATCATAATTTGTTTAGAAATGACTTTGTTTATCATATATTGCCTATTTTTCGTATACAGAATAGCTAGACCTCCCTCTGGCCTCCCAGCCATGGACACCAAAGATCGGAGTACGCCGCTCCAACACTAATACAATGATAGTTTTCATCTATATAATCTAAAAGTCTCAATTTTTCCTCAACTAAGAAAGTTTCTTGTAAGAAAACTAAATCATACTTGGTGGCAGTCAGCTCTCTTACCAAATCTATGTTCTTCCTAAGTGAGCAGCAGTTAAATGAGAAGACACTAAATGTACCAAAAGCCATACATTATAAAACAATAATAAAATATAATATTAAAACAGAATTAAGATTGACCTTCAGAAATGGTCTTTCTTGACTTATTGTAAAACGTATCTACTATTATCTCCTCTGGCCATAGTTCCGAATTAAACAACTTATCCCTGTCTGAGAGTTTCACAGTTACTTTAAATGCCTTGAAATCAGGTGATCTAATAATTACATCTTTGATTGATTTAATTTCTATTTTAAAAACATCTTCAATATAATCAGCTAGGTAATCGCCGTCCGTATCTGTTGAGCCTCTACCTACAAATACATTTTTTTTTTTTTTTTTTTTTCTATATTCCAACTTACTTCCTCTCGGGCATAGGCTGAGAGCCTTAACATTCACCGCTTTACAATGAACAGTGAAGCCCGTGAGGTCTTGTTCCAGTCTAGGGAGTGAGACATGTGAAGCACGTAGAGTACAACGAGCACCTGCCATCTTGCCTTCACATGAGGCACGGTGCTCACTCATGGCCCGAAACGACCCCATCTCTGAAGCCACCTCGTTCCCGTGCTTCACTGTCTCACCACCTACACTCGGACTCTCACACTTACACACACACAACGCCACCTGTTGAGCAGATAACTCACCATCTACTAACCTAGTAGCTGCCTTTAAATGGCTAGTACTCATATCACTCTTCCTAGAATCGGTATCGGTAACTAGACTGAAGATAGAGTATGTTAGGCGGTTGAAGTCTGATAGTGTAATTTTTGAAGCTGCTAGACCATAATTGCCCATAAATATTGCTCGAAAAACGGCTCGTGTGACTCACACGCGACTTTAGCCTAGATACCTCATACTCGTTACCTTATACTTATAACCTGACCCTGTACTCCAAACAATGTGTATTGTATGTTACTGTATTCATCGTTCCTAAATCAAGATATTGTTTTCGAACTATTCCTGTTCCTCTTCATTAATGGTTGGCTTGTTTATGATTTATTCATCTCACTGCCACACTTATTGGTTTTGAGTGTAGGGGAGAATAGTACATACTTAGAAGAAATTAGGATATTAGTCATGAGTAAAGCCGGTATCACACGAGAGCTTTTATAGCCAACATTCGATCATCAACATTTTTCTGGCAACATTTCTGGAATATTTTGCACGGGTATCGGAAACTAGACTGACGATAGATGAACATAGGTAACAGAAATATGTTAAATGTTGACCTCATAAGCTGCCAGACCAGTGTTAATGATAAATGTTGAGGGAAAAAGTAATCGTGTGATACCGGCTTAAGAGAGATGGGGGGATGGGGGGATTGGGGGTGGGGGATGGAGAGGGACGAATAGCACCAGTATCATCCAAGGTGGAGATTTTAGCAAAAGTTTGAGCGAGGAGTTCAGCTTTGTCAGAGGAAGAAATGATGGTCGCGCTGCCAAAGTTAAAAAGAGGAAGGAAAGAGGAGGAAGTATAATTTTTGGAGAGGTTTTTGTCTAGATGTTAGAGAATAGGTATTATTGATGAAAGAGTTTTTGGCATGTCGAAGAACAAATTTGATTTGAATCCGGGCAGAAACATAAAAAAGTATGATATTCTTGAGCTTGAAGGCGACAGTACCATTTGAATGCTTCCTCCTTAGTGTAGGCAGTAGTAGAGCAAGCGTGAGTAAACTAAAACAAATTTGCATTTGACTTAGAGAAAGAAAATGTAATGTATGCCTCCATGCCCGAAATTATTACCTCGGTAATGTGTTCAGAACACTCCTCGGGTCCTCGGACATAACAACAAAGATCATTCCTTACTGGAGAGATAGGGCAGGTAAAAGAGCTAAGATTGTGATCAGATGATCCCAACGGAGAGAAGAGATTTACAGTGTAAGCAGAAGGACTAATGGTTAGAAATAAGTCAAGAATGTTGGGCAGATCTCCAAGGCGGTCAGGGATGCAAGTAGGGTGCTGGACTAACTGATCTAGGTAATTTAGGATAGGAAAGATGTAGGCTTATTTACCAGGTTGGCCAGTGATATGAGAGCCATTGGCGGTGGTGAACATTGAAATCTCCTAAATTGGAAATTTAGGAGAAAGGGAAAGTTCCACTTTAGATTTTAGTTAGTCAAAGAATTTAGGAAAGTCAGTAGTGTTAGTGGACAGATATATAGCCCAGAAATATTTAGTTTGAGCAACAGAGTTGAGAATTCAAAAGAGTCGAAGTCGGTAACATGAGAGCAAGTGAGTTTGTTGTGAACACACACACAACATCCACCTTAGGCATGGAAACTAGAATAGATAAAGTAAGAGGATACAGAGAAGAGGCTGTTGGCAGTTGCTTCAGACACCTGAGTCACGGTGAGAAAAAGAAGATGAGTTTTGTTGGAGGAAAGGTGGTATTCAATAGAGGGAAATTAGCGAATGTTACACACATTGATAATAAAAGTGACAGGCTGTGGTCCAGAGCTTTATAATGGGTCGTCTGGCGAAGGACGGTCGATTTTGCGGGCAATAAGGGAGCCCACCTCGCTTTTATTCTCTTTCTCTTCCTCTCTCTTTGGTTTGTATCCATTCGGTCCCATTCAACTTACTGTTTTAAGACGTTTACCCCCATCCAGGTGTCAATATTTTCCTGGCGAGCGGTAGCGAGCCAGCATATATATGTTTTTGTTTTGACAGCAAGATAAATTTGTAAATTTTTCAATAGAAAAATGTCTCCGGCGAAGCCGAATTTCTCCATACAATGCTGGCTCGCTATCGCTCGCCAGGAAGATATCGACACCTGGATGGGGATAAACGTCTTAAAACAGTTGGCTGAATGGGGCCGAATTGATACAAGCCAGGGAAAGAGATATAAGAAGAGAAAGAAAATGCCGGTGACCCCCCTTAATGGATTCCAACCCTTGGGGGACTCCGAGGCAGGAATTAGAGCCACCATTTCAAACTATTGTGTTGGTGTATTGGAAAGAAGTGTGGTGTGCTTGTTTAGTGTAGTGAAATTAATAGAAAGAAAAGATGTTCGTGCAAGCTACCTGGATTACTCTCTGTGTAGGTGAGAAACAATGAGAAACAACGTGAGAGTCCTGACAAATGAAACAGAGGTGAGAAACAATGAGAAACAACGTGAGAATCCTGACAAATGAAACAGAGGTGAGAAACAATGAGAAACAACGTGAGAATCCTGACAAATGAAACAGAGGTGAGAAACAATGAGAAACAACGTGAGAATCCAGACAAATGAAACAGAGGTGAGAAACAATGAGAAACAACGTGAGAATCCTGACAAATGAAACAGAGGTGAGAAACTGAGAAACAACGTGAGAATCCTGACAAATGAAACAGAGGTGAGAAACAATGAGAAACAACGTGAGAATCCTGACAAATGAAACAGAGGTGAGAAACAATGAGAAACAACGTGAGAATCCTGACAAATGAAACAGAGGTGAGAAACAATGAGAAACAACGTGAGAATCCAGACAAATGAAACAGAGGTGAGAAACAATGAGAAACAACGTGAGAATCCAGACAAATGAAACAGAGGTGAGAAACAATGAGAAACAATGTGAGAATCCAGACAAATGAAACATAGGTGAGAAACAATGAGAAACAACGTGAGAATCCAGACAAATGAAACAGACGTGAGAAACAATGAGAAACAACGTGAGAATCCTGACAAATGAAACAGAGGTGAGAAACAATGAGAAACAACGTGAGAATCCAGACAAATGAAACAGAGGTGAGAAACAATGAGAAACAACGTGAGAATCCAGACTAATGAAACAGGAGTTCCAGCAACTCTTTATCACATGTCTATGAGGCGTCGCTGGGGTATTGATCGGCTTGATTGGGGTCTACAATCTCTCCAAGTACTTTATACAATCTCGCTATCGCTGGCCAGGAACAAATTGACACATAAATGACACGAATAATCTTAATATTGACAAAGAAATGGGGTCAAAGAACTTAAAATCGCCAAACTAACGGGCCAAACGTCTTCAAATCTGACAACTAATGGGGCTATGCATGAGGGAAAAAAGGGACCAGAAAAACGACCCATCACCCCTTACTCAAGGAGAACTTATCTGTTCCCAAGTTGTGTAGGCATGCACGGAGGTGAATTATAGTCCATTATTTTTTTTTATTTTTTTTTTCTATGTGATTAAGGGAGGCAAAAGGCATAACTGCCTATAGCGAGTGCCTCCCCCATAGTTGAAAGAGTGACAGGGCCAAAATCAAGGGACGTTCGAGCCAAAATGCCTGGACACACGGAGTTTGAAGCAATTTAAGTCATAGGAAGTAGGCGAGAAATCATTACCTCTAACCTCTGTAACTAAAAAAACACTAGAGTAATCTAGCTAATATGTCTACCATTTGGGAAAAGTCAGTCAAGGAATAGATGTGGAAATTTACGGCCAATTTGCTCTAGCCCTTTTTGAGTTACAGAGGATAGAGTTCATGATTTATCGCCTACTTGCAGCGAATAGACTATAACCATCATAGAGTCCCTAAAGGTGGTGTCAAACTAGCTAATTTTCCGGCAATTTTCGATGAGCAAACTTTGTTTTCATACTATTTTAAGGCTCTTTCGCATTGGAATCGGAAACTAGATCGCAGATAGATTATGTTATGCAGTTAAATTCTTATGTAACTCTTGTTACGACCGGCACAACGAAATAAACAAGGGCACTTAATATTGGACTATAAGATAGGCTAGATCTGCAACAACATTACGCTAATTCCAAACCCTCGAACTATTAAGCCGGTGAACAAAACACTTAAACCCTCCAGAGTTAATCTACTGGATAACGGGGTATCAATTAACTGGGTTAAGTGTACTTCTACAAAGGCTTTCCGGTGACGGCAAAGCCTACTCACAACAAGAGTAATTACGTTAATAAAAAGCTCTCAAGTAATAACAATGCTTAAATAAACTATGACAAGATTTAATAAAAGGTTATATGCTTACGTTATCTTTAGTGTGAGTCTGAACTCAACACTAAACTCTTCAATGCTCTATGAAAACACTTGAAGTCTAGTCCTACAGCAAACAGATATGGAATCTTCTGAAAAACGTCTGATGCTCTAAGATGCTCGTCGAATATAGAACAGGAATAATGCAGGGGCAGGACACCAAAGCGTGTATCCTAAATACACCAAAAAGTAGGATACATATATATATGAAACAAGAGAGTGCAACAACTCTGTGACAGCACTAATAACAGTAACTCAAAAACAGTACTTCCTTAGCCAAAGTAACAGCCATACTGGGTTGTGCACTATGCATCAACCTAGACTAAAACAATATGTGAATAATTGCTAAAGCATACACAGTTAAAGTTAATAAACAAAATGCTGTCTTTCTTACTAATAAAGTCTAGCAGCGGCATTAAGGTACAGGGAGCCTAGGCAGAGCTCAAGCATGCTCGCAGCCTACTGTCTCCCCTGAACAGATTTCCCATATCTTACGTTAAGTGACTAGGAGGCTCTCTTGGTAAGTCCAGATCTCAAGTATCTGGTCTTACCCTGGCGCTCCTCAAAGGTCAACAAGTTAGCAAGCATACAAGCAAGAGTAGGCAAAAGCCCTTCGCTTGTATCCTGCTAAGCTTGCAAAGGAAAATATGCACAAGGGTGTACTTCAGGCTACCTAGCTCCGTCGAAGTCGTACAGGCTCTGACTTGCCATATACATAACTCAGACAACGACCAAAGATACCCTCCACTGTCTAGCATTAAATAGTAATAAAGAACAACCAAATAATTAGGAGCACCCAACAATATGAATCCCTGTGACTATGATTCTAATAACCTCTAAAGCTAGTGCAAAACATATATGTGAGAACAGGCACTGGTAATACGACTGGCCGACTATGGAAGTCGTATGCGAGAACCAGAAGGGATGGGTAATTGAATAAAGATAAGAAGTATGGAAAAGAAGAAGTTCAGAGAGAGAAACAGTAGTAAAGGGGGTTAGATGTGAGACAGAATGCGAGGGACATGTAGGACCGAGCGTGCGATGCCATGCTCTGCGGGAGTGAGGATGGTAGGAGCCCGACCACTGGGCTAGGAGGGCGGCGACCAACCACAGGCCACTACGTCACATGACAAGCAGACGTCATATGCCACGCCAGGCCCGCCGTCTAATAGTGAGCGGGCGGGCCCACCGAGCGAGGAATGCACACATACATACGCACACACACTGCCTCTTCGCTCTCCCCTCCGACTCTCTTTCTCTCTCTCACACGCTGCATGTTATAATCACTACTATGGATATAAAATACTTCTAAGTGTCACAGACAAGAATAAAGGCAAACACTGATCTGTCTGTGACAACATTTATTACTGAGAAAGAAAGAACATCGTTCTACGATTATTATAGCTATTATAGCTATTATATAGATTATATAGCTAGCGAGTCACGAGTACATTCTGGCAAGGTGGCCAGAGTAACACCCCGCCCAAGATGTGGGACGTTTTAACCTCAGGTAAACGCCACATCTGACCAGACAGAATGCACACAAACCCCGCATCACCCAGCTACTCCCCAAGTTGTGAAAAACAAGGCACAATCACAAACGTAAAAACACTTCATTATATAAAAAAAAAAATCTACACAACACTTCCCCAAAATAATAGTATCACTTAACAATGTTACGCTCAACGAGCAAGCTTCACCAAGCTTAGCCTACTAAGAACAAAAACTCAGAATGTCTTAGATTCTTGCTGTAACATGCTGCACTTATATACTATCAAAAGAAAGAGTTTTTATGTGAGGTTTTTGTATTAGTTTAATAGTGTTTTTGGCGGCTTTGCACTACAGGGGCAAGCCTTATTTTTCTCCACTCAAACCAACACACCTGTGGTGATCTACCCTGGGTCCTCCACCCTAGACAAACAGTCCGCTATCACGTTGTCACAACCGGCAATATGGCGAATGTCTAGGTTGTACTCCTGCAACATTAAGGACCATCTGGTTAGCCTCATATTCCGGTTGTGGAACTGATTTAAAACTTCAAAGGGTGGTGGTCAGTGTAGATCACCACGACTGGGCCAAAAGCGGGAACATACACCTCGAAGTGCCTGAGCGCCAGCACAATGGCCAGAAGCTCCTTCTCTACCACTGAATAGTTCTTTTGTGCTGAGTTGAACTTCTTAGAGAAGAAACTTACTGGGTGTTCCACACCTGTGTCTGTTTGCAACAAGACGGCACCAGCCCCTACACCGCTAGCATCTGTCGCTAGCTGAAAAGGTCTCGAGAAGTCTAGGGCCCTGAGTATGGGGTGAGTGCACAAAAGATGCTTCACCAGGGAGAATGCTTTCTCACACTCAGGTGCCCACACAAACTTTTTCGTCTTTGCAAGTAGGTTCAGTCAGAGGAGCCAGCACCGAGGAGTATCCGCGGATAAATGTCCGATAATACCCTATCATGCCCAAGAACCTCATGATTTGTCGGTTGGTTGTCGGCCTGGGGAACTGGTTAATAGCCTGTATCTTAGTTTGGGGGGGGGGGCACACCTGGCCTAACCCTACCACAAACCCTAAGTACTGCACAGTTGCCCGAACAAAATCGCATTTGCCCAGATTGACCATCAAATGAGCCTCACTCAGCCTCTGAACAATGCCCCGATGTGCTCGCAATGGCTTTCAAAGTCATCATCGTAGATTATTACATCATCTAGATAAACGGTGCAGTTAGGGATCTCCGCCACGAACTCATTCATCAGGCATTGGAAGGTTGCAGGTGCATTCTTCAACCCATACGCCATTACGTTGCAACGGTAAGTGTTCCCATCCACCACAAACCCGCACACCTGCTTCGCCCGCTCCGACAACGGCACCTGCCAGTAGCCTTTGACAAGATCCACCTTGGTCAGGTAACGTGCACACCCGATCTTGTCAACACTGTCATCTACGCGAGGAAGAGAGTAGGCATTGGTGGGGCTTAAGCCATTCAACCGCCTGAAGTCAATGCAAAACCTGACCTTGCCGTCTGGTTTAGGCTGCAGATTGACGGGAGATGTCCACCTAACCGCCCCTTTCTCTATCAGCCCCCTCTCCAACATGTAGCCTAATTCCGCTCGGAGAGCCGGAAGTTTAATGGGAGGTACATGATAGGGCACTGATTTTAAGGGGGGGTGGTCTCCAACGTCGACATCGTGTACCGTATGAGTTGTGAGGCCTGGGTGCTCGGCAAAAACAGTGGGGTATAAACCGAACAGGTGCTGGATCGCTGCACGCTGTTGCTCAGGCAGATGCTCAAGCGCTTCCACAGCCACCTGACTCGTGTTCCCCGCCCACTGATCCGCCGAGACATGACAATCCCAACTTTCCTCCATCTGTGCCTCACTGCCCCCCTCTCCTTCTCCACCTTGGCCGCTACAGACCAGCACGGGGACAGTAAGTTGCTCAGGTGGGCGCCTCACAAACTCTTTTAACAGGTTCACATGACATGCTTCCCCGTCCTCATCGAGTTCTGTAGCCCCGTTCCCACAACTCTCAAGACTAGGATCTTCTAGTTGCATCCGTCGTATATCAGAGGGTGCCAACCTGTCCAAGTGCTCCTGGAGCAACTTGTGGCCACCCCCGATAATAATAAGCCCAAATGGTGGAATAAAGATATTTCAAACTGCCTGCTTGCTAAAAAATTTGCTAATGATAGATTAAAATCCTCACAAAATGACGAAGAACGGGTGAAATTTGTAGAGCTACGACGCAAAGCCAAAAAGTTAATTAAGCAAAGTAAAAAGACCTTAGAGTTACATATTGCGAATCAAAGTAAAACAAACCCGAAAGAATTCTATAGTTATATCAGAAAGAAAAAAGTAGTTACTTCAACTGTTGGACCGTTAGTCGATGAAAAAGGAGAATACACCAAAGACGAAGTACAAATGAGTAATGCCCTCAATACCTTCTTTGCATCAGTTTTTACAACAGAAGACCTCAGTGATATCCCTACACCATCGCCGATTCAGATTGATAATTCAGATGTTCTAAGCAATATCACCGTTACAGAGAGAGAAGTATTGAATTGTTTAGATAAACTCAAGGTAAATAAAACGCCAGGACCTGATACAATCTCGCCTAGAGTTCTAAAGGAAGCTAAGAATGAGCTCTCCAAACCACTGACATTACTATTCAATAAATCCTTGCAGTCTGGAACTATGCCTGATCAGTGGAAGCTAGCCAACGTAACACCGATATTCAAAAAAGGCAGCAAATCCCTACCCAGTAACTATCGTCCAATTAGCTTAACCTCAGTTGTATGTAAAATGCTAGAAACGGTCATACGAGACAGACTCGTAAATCACTTAGAGGAAAATAACATACTTAAAGATACTCAACACGGCTTTCGTAAAAAACGTTCCTGTTTAACAAACCTCTTAGACTTCTTCCACGATATCCTCAACCTCTACGATGAGAGTAAAGCTGTAGATATTATATACCTTGATTTTCAAAAGGCCTTTGACAAAGTTCCCCACAAACGTTTACTGCTAAAACTAAAAGCGCATGGAATACAAGACGGTGTGTTGAAATGGATAGAAAATTGGCTCAGCAACAGAAAGCAAAGGGTAGTCATAAACGGTAAGGCATCTAAATGGACCAATGTAAGTTGCGGGGTACCCCATGGATTGGTACTAGGACCAATTCTCTTTCTAATTTACATCAACGACATAGATGAGGGTCTCACCTGCACAATCTCAAAATTTGCTGACGATACAAAAATTGCAAATAGCGTACTCTCAAAAGAACAAGTTGACGATATGCAACACAATCTAGATAAATTGTCATGTTGGGCCCAAATTTGGCAAATGAGTTTCAATGCGGATAAATGTAAAGTACTACATGTCGGATACCTAAATGAGAAAGCAAACTATTCGATGAATGGCACTCAGCTTAAGAATGTAAACAGAGAAACTGATCTGGGAGTAACAATATCGAGTAACCTAAAACCGAGTCAACAATGTTCAGAAGTTGTTAAGAAGGCAAACAAAATAATTGGCTTTATAGGCAGGTCATTTGAGCATAAATCCAAAGAAGTTATCCTAACCCTTTACAATTCCTTAGTCCGCCCTCTTCTGGAATACTGCGTTCAATCCTGGTGCCCTTATTACCAAAAAGATATAAACAAGCTAGAACGAGTTCAACGTAGAGTTACCAAAATGATACCTAGCCTAAAGAACAAACCATACGAAGAGCGTCTTAGAGAATTAAATCTATTTCCTTTAACCCAGCGCAGATTAAGAGGCGACTTAATTCAAGTGTTCAAAATCATCAAAGGCATCGACAATATGAACTGTAGTAAGTACTTCACTATCGACCAATCTAATTACACGCGGGGAAACGGTTGCAAAATTATTGGTAAATCTTTTAACTCGCACGAATCTAAGAATTTCTTCTTCAATCGAGTTGTCAACTTGTGGAATGGGCTTCCCCGAGACGTTATAGACTGCAGCACCGTTGATTCATTTAAATTCCGCCTAGACAAATATCTCGCATCAAACCCGCGACTGACTGCGTTTGTAAATGAATAACTTTATCCTCCCCTCAGTTACTAACCCATATGTCCCCTACTAACTTCCTAGTCCTGCCACGTTAGTGGCAGGGCAGTAGTTCCCTTTCCAATGTTCCCTTACCCACTCTAAACCACTGTTTGGACACTTGATCCTCAGTGTTTTGGAGGACAAGCAACCTAGAAGGGTCACTAGACCTGTTGTTGCTTGATTTCCTTTGTACTCCTTTGTACTCCTTTGTACTCCTTTGATACTGGGTTGCTCAAGCCTAGTCTGTTTCACCTGGGAACGTTTCTGTCGCGGAGTGCTATCACGCCCTACCATGTCACTAGGGGGGACAGGTTCTGGGGCCACTCCGGACCTCAAAAGTGGTGCAAGTACCAAGTCACCAAGGAGTGTCGCTGGGTCCAAACTCTTAACCCAACCACCAGCCTTGACTTTCTCCTTCCGACCATTCCTCCGCTGGTCTGAAACCCGGGTACTAGGCTGTGACACCTGAGCGGACTGAGATCTGGTGACAGCACACGCCATCTGCTGCATCTGGCACCTCTTGAGCCACTCTTGCCCCTCCCTACTCGTGTCGGCCGCCCTCTCAGCAACGACTGAGGGTGGAACCTCGGAAGTAGGCACCGCAAAGTCGTTACCGAGAAGGAGGTCGACCCCCTCAACTGGCAATTTCTCTACAATCCCCACGTCCAACTCCCGTGTCACACCATCCACCACAAGCTCCACTCTCACCAGTGGGTAAGATCGCACAGCATTGATGCCTTGAACCACTACAACCCGAGCTGCGTTAATAGGCTTACCGGTGAAGTTCTTAAGTAACGTCTGGGAGGCACCCGTATCACGCAACAACTCAAGCCTATGTTCCACACCAGCCCACCTCACAGTGCCATGTCCCCTATGACAACAAAAAGCATCTCGGATGGGTAGCGAGCCCTCCTTATGCTTCT
Organism: Paralithodes platypus; assembly: GCA_032716605.1. Classification (NCBI taxonomy): domain Eukaryota; kingdom Metazoa; phylum Arthropoda; class Malacostraca; order Decapoda; family Lithodidae; genus Paralithodes; species Paralithodes platypus. The sequence goes on along the minus strand of CM064575.1, from coordinate 75,674,728 downwards.
TCACCGACTGTGACTTCGCAACCGACGATTTACCACGGGCAAACACGGAAGACCTCAAAGACACCCCGATGTTGCTCACTAGAGACACCACCGCTGTAGACTGTGTGCTCGGACAAGAGCGCGCAATATGCCCCTTCTTATGGCACTTAAAACACTCCACCTCACTCCTTGACTTACCCTGGGGTGGGGAAGGGCCCTGGCCTTTCTTTAACGAGAAGGATTTCGACTTGGGTTCAAAATTGGCAACAGTGCTCTTAGTAGGATAATTTGTTGTATCATTAGTTCGGGGGTGGGGGGGGGGGGGGGGGGGTATGCCCCTTGTTACCTGCCTCAGCTCTCTGGGCAGACCCGCACCATCGAATTAACGACAACCTGAAGTCAGCCAACTCAGCCGCCTCCTGCAGAGTTTTAGGTTGCTTTTCTTTCAGGTTAAGAGTCAAGTCCCCACCAGTGCATTTAAAGAATTGTTCTAACAACACTAATTGCTTCACCGTATCAAAAGTAGTTGCTTTCTCTGACCTCAACCAATTCTCAAACGCATCTGATAGTTCTCTAGCGTGTTCCTGGAAAGTACTCTTCCTTCGCTTAGGAACAGCCCTAAACTTCAGCCTATAGGTCTCTGGCTGCAACTCATACGCCCTCAGGACAGCCTCTTTCAACGCCTCATAATTCACACAGGAATCTAGGGGCAAAGCATCGTACGCCTTGAGTGCTTTCCCCGTCAATCGTTAAGAAACAAGGGCTGCCCACTTCTCCTCGGGCCATTGGTGCTCCCGGCACGTTTTCTTAAAACGGAGAAAGAATTCTGTAACTCCTGACTCATCAAACACTGGAACCAACTTTAGTAGATGCGACAGGGACTGGTCATGGGGTCGACCCCCCTGGACGAAACGGTTCCCCGTCACCTCTACACGAGTTTTCTCTAGGTCAACATCGGCACAATACCTTGCAGACTCATACTTGAGCTCAGCCTCATGCTTTCGCTGCTCAAGTTTGGCGAGCTCGAGCTGAAACAACATCTCGGACGACAAACCCTGAGGAGGGGGTGCTACTACCGTGGACCCACCCAGTGAGTCACCTAGAGGCTTACCCAACCGCCAGCTGACATCGGCCTGCGGGAACGTACTAGGCTCCGGAATCCGAGGGGGCGCCATGATAGGAGTTGAGTGGAATGGGGGCTGGGACGAAGGTGCCCCAGCTCCCGCTCCACCCGACGCCTCATGCACCCCACCCAGCACACAGGTAACCAGCTCACTTCTTGACCAACCGCTATTGCAAGAAAACCCTAAGACCGTGGCTATACACTGCAGTCCGTACCGGTCCAGCCCCGACACCCAGTCCGCCGTCACAGGCTCCTCCAAAAACCTCCGAGCATCCTCCTCACTGTTCACCACCCGAACGCCATCAACCAACTCCACCTTCTCCACCTTCTCGTTTGTCTCTCGCACTGTGCCCTCACTATGCTCAGACCCGTCCAATGACGACATGATGGAGTCAACAACAAAAAATCCCAAGTCAAGACAAAAGTAGCCAAACTCTCGCGTAGCTTTATTCACAACAAATATTCGAAGATGTTTTTAAGTTCAATACTAGGTCACCAATAAACTCCAACAAGTTCCATATATCCTCAAAAACAATGTCCACTGCCAACACTGCGAGAAATAAAATCGAACCCAAAAATGGCGAATAAGATTTCTCCCCAAAAAAATCCTGCAAAACTCAGTTCACTATATCCTGGACTAAGGTCGCCATTTGTTACGACCGGCACAATGAAATAAACAAGGGCACTTAATATTGGACTATAAGATAGGCTAGATCTGCAACAACGGTACGCTAATTCCAAACCCTCGAACTATTAAGCCGGTGAACAAAACACTTAAACCCTCCAGAGTTAATCTACTGGATAACAGAGTATCAATTAACTGGGTTAAGTGTACTTCTACAAAGGCTTTCCGGTGACGGCAAAGCCTACTCACAACAAGAGTAATTACGTTAATAAAAAGCTCTCAAGTAATAACAATGCTTAAATAAACTATGACAAGATTTAATAAAAGGTTATATGCTTACGTTATCTTTAGTGTGAGTCTGAACTCAACACTAAACTCTTCAATGCTCTATGAAAACACTTGAAGTCTAGTCCTACAGCAAACAGATATGGAATCTTCTGAAAAACGTCTGATGCTCTAAGATGCTCGTCGAATATAAAACAGGAATAATGCAGGGGCAGGACACCAAAGTATGTATCCTTAATACACCAAAAAGTAGGATACATATATACGAAATATACGAAACAAGAGAGTGCAACAACTCTGTGACAGCACTAATAACAGTAACTCAAAAACAGTACTTCCGTAGCCAAAGTAACAGCCATACTGGGTTGTGCACTATGCATCAACTTAGGCTAAAACAATACGTGAATAATTGCTAAAGCATACGCAGTTAAAGTTAATAAACAAAATGCTGTCTTTCTTACTAATAAAGTCTAGCAGCGGCATAAAGGTACAGGGAGCCTAGGCAGAGCTCAAGCATGCTCGCAGCCTACTGTCTCCCCTGAACAGCTTTCCCTTATCTTACGTTAAGTGACTAGGAGGCTATCTTGGTAAGTCCAGATCTCAAGTATCTGGTCTTACCAGGGCGCTCCTCAAAGGTCAACAAAATGAGTTAGCAAGCATACAAGCAAGAGTAGGCAAAAGCCCTTCGCTTGTACACTGCTAAGCTCGCAAAGGAAAATATGCACAAGGGTGTACTACTGGCTACCTAGCTCCGTCGAAGTCATACAGGCTCTGACTTGCCATATACATAACTCAGACAACGACCAAAGATACCCTCCACTGTCTAGCATTAAATAGTAATAAAGAACAACCAAATAATTAGAAGCACCCAACAATATGAATCCCTGTGACTATGATTCTAATAACCTCTAAAGTCTAAAGCTAGTGCAAAACATATATGTGAGAACAGGCACTGGTAATACGACTGGCCGACTATGGAAGTCGTATGCGAGAACCAGAAGGGATGGGTAATTGAATAAAGATAAGAAGTATGGAAAAGAAGAAGTTCAGAGAGAGAAACAGTAGTAAAGGGGGTTAGATGTGAGACAAATGCGAGGGACATGTAGGACCGAGCGCGCGATGCCATGCTCTGTGGGAGTGAGGAGGGTAGGAGCCCGACCACTGGGCTAGGAGGGCGGCGACCAACCACAGGCCACTACGTCACATGACAAGCAGACGTCATATGCCACGCCAGGCCCGCCGTCCAATAGCGAGCGGGCGGGCCCACCGAGCGAGGAATACACACGTACATACGCACACACACTGCCTCTTCACTCTGCCCTCCGACTCTCTTTCTCTCTCTCACACGCTGCATGTTATAATCACTACTATGGATATACAATACTTCTAAGTGTCACAGACAAGAATAAAGGCAAACACTGATCTGTCTGTGACAACATGAATACTGAGAAAGAAAGAACATCGTTCTATGATTATTATAGCCCATTTCACTGCCGTGGCGAGTGCTAGCGAGTCACGAGTACATTCTGGCAAGCTGGCCAGCGTAACACTCTTATTTGGAAGATCACAGACAACAGTTGCCCGTAAATATTGACGGAAAAATCGCTCGTGTGACACCACCTTAGCAGGCTGAACCTTACACCCCCAATTCAGTCAAAATTTCACATTTGTCTTTCTTCTTCTAAAAGGCTTCTTTCAACATAGGAGAATAGCATAGGAGGGAAAAAAATATATATCGCATCCATAACCCCCCCGAACGGGGGTTCACCCACACACCCCAATCAACAAAATTTATCCCCTTCAGCCAATTTTTTTGTTTGTGTTGTTTGTCTAAAAGGCTTCTGTAAACAATAGAAACTATCATATGAGGGCATAAACACCCATATGACATTCCTAGCCCCCCCCCCCCATCATATAAATCATGGATTTATATACAAATTCTTTGGAAAGTTTGTGGTAGGGCTGCTGAATGAAGCTTTCTACATTAGCTTCCCATACATCTCAGTTCTCTCTAACAGCTTACTAATAGAAAATTTCTCTGGTAGGAGAAACTAAGCTATGTTACCCAAAATTAAGGGAATAAAGCTATGATAATAATAGTTTTGCAATTTTCAGAGATCATATATGGCAACTCCCAAGTGTAATGACACTTTTGTAAATTGCTCTGCTTCGTTCCCCTTCTACACACTATATATAGGACTATATAACAAGGGCAGAGCGTTTAGATAATGGCCAAATCTCAAATATTTTCCAAGATTCGACCTTTTTCATATCAAAATTTGCGCTATTCAAAAAAAAAAAATATTATATATTTTTTTCAGCACCTTCTATTATTCAATATGGGAAAACGAACACGTACCGTTGTAGGGGATGCTTGTACGATACGCCAGAAAAAAATGGGGGGAAATTTGAACAATTTTCAAGGACTCATTAGATTTTTCATATAGTGCAATGAAATTCGCGCTCGCATGCGCGCGCACGCACATAGAGAGCTGATTTATTTCAGCGAGTCTTAGTATTTCCATTGGTATTAACCCTCTCACATCCTTATGATGCAGAGGTTGCCAGATTAGCAATAATAAATAGAGTTCTCTCACACTTTTAATTACCTCTCCAAAATTAGTTTTCTGCCCACAGCTAACTCAAAGACAACTGCAGAGGTTGAAGTACCTAAACTAAAGGTTTCTAAATACCCCTGATGGTAACAAAGGCCTTAAAGTATCCCTAATAGGCTTAAAATTGCGTCAAGAACGTGAGAGGGTTAAGATGGTATAATGCCAGAAACAAAATCTCTTATACAGGGTGAATTGTGGGTGTAAGGTTCAGCCTCCCCGGGGGGTCGCCTGCTTTTTGTCTCTCCTTTTATATGTATTTCTTTCTCTGGCTTGAACTCATTAGGCTCCATTCAGCCTACTGTTTTAGGACGTATATCCCCATCCAGATGTCGATATCTTCCTGGCGAGCGATAGCGAGCCAGCATTATATGGAGAAATCCGGCTTCGCCGGACACATTTTTCTATCGAAAAATGTACAAATTTAGCCTGCTGTCAAATTTTTTTAAAATAATATGCTGGCTCGCTATCGCTCGCCAGAAAAAAATCGACACCTGGATGGGGATAAACGTCTTAAAACAATAGGCTGAATGGGGCCGAATGGATACAACCCAGAGAAATAGAGAAAAGGGGAGACAAAAAGCAGGTCACCTCCCTTAATAACTGAAAATTGAGCCTACGCTATACTCTGTTTTATTCCAGCTGACGGTAAATTGCCATGTCTTCTTCTTCAGGTTGTTATTACTCCTCTATTAGGCAGGTTATGTAGCGTTATTTGTGGTTAAGGGAGCCCACCTCGACTTTTTTTTTCCCTTTCTCTCCCTTTCTCTTTGGCTTGCATCCATTCGGCCCCATTCATCCTACTGTTTTAAGACGTTTACCTCCATTCAGGTGTCAATATTTTCCTGGCGAGCGGTAGCGAGCCAGCATATACGTATTTTTGTTTTGACAGCAAGCTAAATTTGTAAATTTTTCGATAGAAAAATGTCTCCGGCGAAGCCGGATTTCTCCATACAACGCTGGCTCGCTATCGCTCGCCAGGAAGAAATCGACACCTGGATGGGGATACACGTTTTAAAACAGTTGGCTGAATGAGGCCGAATGGATACAAGCCAGGGAAAGAGAGAACAGGAGAGAAAGCTAAAACAAAAAACGGTGACCCCCTCCTAATTAGGACATCTTGGCACTAATATGAAGCAGAGGCATGGTAGTTTCATAATTTTCCATTAGTTATCGAGAAATCAGTTGCTGAGGGATTCAATTTACCGCCAGCTGAAATGAAACCGAGTATATATATATATATATATATATATATATATATATATATATATATATATATATATATATATATATATATATATACCGGTATATATATTATGAAGTATTTTATTTGTATATTTGTATATTTCTGATTTATCTACCTTATATTTTAGCCTACTCTGATAGTGCCTGACGTGCTAAATATAGATGATATTATGCATTATCAGAGCTGGCTATATTATAAGGTCAATATATTAGAAAACAAGAAACGTACAAGTTTAATAGCACAACAATGTTTTGGACATATTCATCTATTTCACACCGTGGTGTGGGTGTGTGTGTGTGTGTGTGTGTGTGTGTGTGTGTGTGTGTGTGTGTGTCTGTGTGTGTGTGTGTGTAACTGCGGGTGTGTGTGTGTTTGTGTCAAACTTAACACCCACCAACAGCAGTAATACAGAAATGATAGTATGACTGCATTGAGCTGTATTCCACCTGATTAATGGGAGTTTAAAACAATATGTGGGGTCTCAACCTTTGCGTGTCTCTCTCTCTTGCTTTCATTAAACACTTTCTCTTTCTCTATCTATGTAATTGTATATGTGTGTGTATATATATATATGTGCCTGTATGTGCGTACCTCAGACCTACATAACAAACACCAGTAGCAGTATATATTGTAGTGTTGGTGTGAATGTCCTCGGCTGTACTCCCCGTTTGTTGTGAGTGTAACACAATGCTTGGGGTCTAAGCCTTTGTGTGTGCTCGCTCTCTCTCTCTCTCTCAACTACTTATGAAAGAACACAAGAGTATTCACCATGGTAAAAATGAGGCTAAAGATGCACTGAATATAGTAGCACCTTACTTAACTTGTATAGTTAATACCTCCATAGTCACTGGTGTGTTCCCTACTACCTGGAAGCATGCAATAGTGGTGCCCGTCCATAAAAGTGGAGACGGGGACACTGGACAATGTCAGAAATTTCCAACCAATTTCACTGCTTTCCGTAATTTCCAAAATACTGGAAAAATTAATCGCCAATCAACTCACTCAATACTTAGAATAACAAAAAATCTTATCAAACAGTCAACATGGCTTTAGGCCTAGATTGTCCACTGACACTGCTCTCACTGTCATTACAGATGCAATTTAAAATAATATGGACCATAAGAACATATCTCTGCTTACTCTACGCGACCTATCAAAAGCCTTTGATAGTGTCAACCATAACATTCTTCTAAGTAAATGTCTCAAGCTCAAAATTGATTCATTCTGCTTTGACAGTTACTTAAGTAATCGAACTCAGTCTGTCCGCATAAATAATTATACTTCTAATAAAGAGGACATTACATATGAAGTCCCTCAAGGTTCAATCCTGGGCCAATTGTATTTAATATTATTGTTAATGACTTATATGAAAGCTTTGAGAACGGTGTATTGGTCCAGTAAGCTGATGATACTCAGTTTCTGTGTACCGGTAATGCAGATGAAGTTGCTAGTATCATTCGCAATACCGAAGAAGCATTACTGAGAGTCAAGAAGTATTTCCTAAGCAATGGTCTAATGCTAAACTCCAGTAAAACTCAATGCATTTTCATTGGTAACAGACAACTTTTGTCATACATCCCCCCTAATGTAGTTATCAATATTGATGGGGATACTATAACTCTAGGTAATCATGTTAAAAATTTAGGCGTGTGCATTGATCGATTTATGCTTTTCGACAAACATACTAATGAATTATCTAAAAAAGTTGTTGGTACACTAATGTGTATTAATCGCATAAGTGCCAGTCTCGATAAACCTTCTCTAATAATCGTTGTACAATCCCTAGTACCGAGTATAATAAACTACTGCATCCGGGTATGAGCCACAACAAATTTAACAATAACTAGCGGTGTACAGAAATTACAGAATTTTGCAGCCAAAGTTGCTATAGGTGGTGCAAAGAAGTACGATCACGTAACATTAAAGAACTTGGGTGGTTACGAATCAAAGAAAAGCATAGGTTGGACATATGCACTGCTGTGTTTAAGGTGCTAAACGGTTTATATCCAACATGGTTTAAGACATTTCCTACTGTAAGTGACATAACCAATAGTACAACCAGACAACAAAATTGTCTCTATGTACCTAGAACTAGAACAGATGCTGGAGCTAGATGTATGAATGCCATAGGACCAAAGATGTGGAACAACCTGTCTTCTAAAATTGCAGATGCTTAATTGCTTATAATATATCTGATTTTAAAGGTAAACTTATAAGCCTTGTGACATCTACCAGCGTTGGCAGAATCGCCTCTCGTTGGCCACTAGCGATCGCCAGGGACATCGAAATGGGCTATAGTTATCAGAGAATGTTGTTCTTTCTTTCCTAGTAATCGCATTGTCACAGACAGTCCAGTGGTGGTCTTTGTTTTCGTCTGTGACAACGGGTTATATTTTATATCAACAGTAGTGATAATAGTACCAGCGTGTGAATGAGAAAGACTTTCAGAGCGAGGAGGTAGTAAGTGTCTGTATGTATGGGTGCATTCCTGCCTCTCGCTCGCCATTGGACGGCGTGTCTGGCTGTGTCCTATGACGCCTGCTGTCTTGTGACGTCTCGGCCCGTGATTGGCCGACCATCGCGCCTTTGTGGTCTCCTGTGTAACTTACCTCCTCCATGAGGGTCCCCAGGAGCTGTCCTCGTCAGGACAGGCTTGGCGCGCGGCTTCTAACATCCCTTTGCATACTCTCTCCCGATCACCACCTTTATCACTGTTTCTCTCACTTGATTCTCTCTTTCCATACTCTAACCTTTCTTAACTGCACAACACTCCACTTGGGTTCTGCATACGGTTTTCATAGCCGGCCCATTGTATTGCATGCGCCGTCCTCAGAGATATTTACATGTACTTAGAATAGGTTTGAGGGTTCTTAGTTAGTATAGGTTAAGAACTTTGTGTGTCTCCATTATTGATTTAGTGTTTCTGCTCTTTTATTTAATGCTAGACTGGGATAAGGTAACTGTAGTCGTTGTCTCCGATGTGTGTACGGTTTGCTTATACCTACACGACTTCGACCGGTCCTGTGGTAGCCTGGGTTGTCTTTTCGGTTGCGTCCTTTGCGAGTGCAGCATTGTGTTGACTGAGGGTTTTGGCCTGTACCAGTTCCACACTTTGCTGCCTCTTTGCTTGTCTTTAGAGGGTCGCCAGGATAGAACCAGATACTTGTGACCTGGATCTATCGAGAGAGCCCCCTAGTCAATTAACGTAACTTAAAGGATGCATTCTTAAGGACATCGCTAGGCTACGAGCCTGTCTTGCTCAACCCCAGTTCCTTACCTAGAGTATCCCAGCTAGACATTATTAATCGAGTAGACACTTGTTAGTATTTAATATAAGCTCTTTGATATGTGCACATTATTATTCACAGCATTTATTAGTCTAGGTTGTTGCTGAGCCGCACAACCATAGCAGACTGTTTCGTTGATGAGGAAGTACTTCTTTTAGTGTCGAGCATTGCTACCGTTGCGCATTTATAGTATTCTCGTGTCAGTTAACATTATATGTCCTATCTTTTTGTGTATTTGCTTTACACGTGTGGTGTCCTGCCTCCTGCCTTTATATAGTTCTAAATAAGTACGAGCATCTTATGAGCATCAGACTTTCTTCAGAAGTTTCCAGGTCTATGCTGTAGGACTATACTTCACTTTCTTTCAGATAGGAGTGAAGAGTTTATTGTTGTTTAGAGTAACTGTATTGAAGCATCTTTTTATTGTATTAAATCTTGCAGTGATTTAATTGATCTTTCCATAGATTCCTTTTTATGCATTTTAACGTAACTTGCATCTTGTTTGTTATCAGGCTATACCAGTGCAGGTTAGCCTGAAGTAGAGTACATTTATGCCCAGTTAAGGATACCCCGGTATCGCAGATTAACCCTGGAGGGTATAGGTGTTTTGTTCGCCGGCATATAAGTTCGAGGGTTTGGATCTAGCGTACCGTTGTTGCATAGTGCCCTATTACTAGTCCAATCATTGAGTGCCCTTGTTTTATTCGTAGTCCCGGTCGTAACAGCCTCCTTTTAAGCAACACATCTATAACATAAGTTACTGTTATTTTAGTACTTTGACACAACTGAATTGGTTTGTGTATAGCTATGTATCTTACCCTTGACTTTGTAATATTTTATGTTAACATATAAATATTTTAATTGAAGCTGTAAAGAATAACCACTTACTAGTGGAAATAAAATTATTTTAATTTTAATTTGAACTCTCTCTCTCTCTCTCTCTCTTTCTTTCTCTCTCTTTCCAATAGTATAAAACGTAAGCTAAGCCTCCTACGCAACATTAAGAGGGGTCACCGGCTTTTTTTTTATCTTTATCTCCTTTTCTCTCTTTTCCTGGCTTGTATCCATTCGGCCCCATTCAGACGTTTATCCCCATCCTGGTGTCGATTTCTTCCTGGCGAGCGATAGCGAGCCAGCATTGTATGGAGAAATCCGGTTTCGCCCGAGAAATTTTTCTATCGAAAAATGTAAAAATTTAGCTTGCTGTCAAAACTAAACTATATGTATGCTGGCTCGCGTATACCGCTCGCCAGGAAACAAATTGACACCTGGATGGGGGTAAATGTCTTAAAACAGTAGGCTGAATGGGGCCGAATGGATACAAGCCAAAGAGAGAGGGAGAGAAAGAGAAAAAAAGCGAGGTGGGCTCCCTTAAACAAGCAAAGGGACCAAACTAAGCACGTCAAATAGGCTTGGTCTTGGTAGAGACAGAGACAAAAACAAATTTCATTGGAGATTATCAGGTCAAAGGACAAGAGTTTCAATTGATAAAGTTTTGCTCTGATGCCTGAAAGGAAAAGAGGTGCAAGGAGTTCCCAAATCACCAAAGAAAGTTAAAAAGGTCTAATCCAGGACTAAGTGGACAACAGTAATATCCCCCTGTCAGTGGTAATGATCTGTTCTTAAGGAGGGTGACCGGTTATTTTTTGTCTCCATTTCTCTCTTTCTCTGACTTGTATCCATTCGGCCCCATTTAGCCTACTGTTTTAAGATATTTATCCCCATCCAGATGTTGATTTCTTCTTGGCGAGCGATAGCGAGTCAGCATTGTATAGAGAAAACCGGCTTCGCCGGAGAAATTTTTCTATCGAAAAATATACAAATTTAGTCTGCTGTCAAGAACATTTATTTTAAATGTGCTGGCTCGCTACCGCTCGCCAGGAAAAAATCGACACCTGGATGGGGATAAACGTCTTAAAACAGTAGGCTGAAAGGGACCGAATGGATACGACCCAGCGAGAGAGGGAGAAAGAGAGGAAAAAACAAGGTGGGCCCCCTTAAAACGAAATAAAGTCGGTGCCACAGAGTCAATAATACAAAATGTCATGACACTGGCCAATGAACTCTGACTCAAGACAGAGAGAGATATGATACTTGATATCTTGCCCAGGATATATGCTGGGATTGTGCTACCACCAAATCAAAAGGCAATTTTTTTTTTTTTTTTTTTATGAAGGAGACGAAAGACAAGTTGCCTGTGCGAGTATCTTCCCCAAAGCCAAAAGAGTGGCAGAGCCAAATTCAAGGGACGTTTGCGTCAAAATGCCTGGACACACGAAGTTTAAAGCAGTTTAAGTCATAGGATTGAGGAAAGACTAATTGAGGGAGAGAGAGTTCCAGAGTTTACTTGTTGAATAGAAGAAAAACTGGGAAAATTTGCCAATTCTTGGGTTGGAGAGCTAGACGGAATAGGAGTGGGAATGTGTTGAATGGCAGGTGAGTAGTACTCGACACCTAAATGGCACGAAAGGTCTTAATATTGGCAAAGAAAGAGGACAAAAGGTCTGGAAATCGCCAAACTAATGGGGCGAACGTCTTGAAATCTCCTACCTAATGGGGCTAAACATGAGGGAGGAGGACTCGAAAAACCAACTGCCTCCCCTTAAGTATGAAAATATCGAAATCGTCCTCATACTCTCGTTGACTATGTTGTTCAGTTATGGTATCGAACACTCAAACAAATAAAGAACAACTGGAAACAGTACAAAGTAGGGCCACAAAGCGTATTCCATCGATTAGAAGACTTAACTATGAGGACCAGTTGAGAGTTCTTGATATATTTGTGTTGGACAAACAGACCACGAGGTCAATTATTATAGTTTTCAATAATACTTAATGGGTTTGACGATTAAAAGGATTAGCCTCAATATGAATACAACATGCAACCATGCCAGAAATTAGCATTACATAATTATGTTAAGTGCTAGTCTGTGTGGAAACGTTTCCACACACAGTATAAGATCTGTTTTACCTGGACTTAAGTAGATGGAATATTTTTTCAGTAGAACATTTTCTTGCACCCTCTGCAATGGATAAAGTGCACTATACAATCACAATATATAGCTCTCTCTATCTCTACTTCGAGTATCTTCTTGGAATGGACCACGAAGTCAGTGAGATAGTAATTATCTAATGTCACTCCTTGTAACACACACACACACACTCACTCACTCATGTTTCTCTGTTTCTCTTTCTCTCTCTCTCTCTCTCTTTCTCTCTCTCTCTCTGTCTCCCTGTACTACATTTCAATACCAATATTTGCAAAAACGTGTCCTGTACACTTCAATTAATTTTCTACAAATTCACATTAATTTACTACACCTCAATTGAAACCCTTACTTAAAGCTCACCCACTAGTGCTGGAGCATGTGCTTCACAAGCCGCTTTCCCCTCTCTCTCTCTTTTTCTTTAAGGGGGTCACCGGCTTTTTTCATATTTCTCTCCTTTTCTCGTATCCATTTGGCCCCATTTAGCCAACTGTTTTAAGAGAGAGAGAGAGAGAGAGAGAGAGAGAGAGAGAGAGAGAGAGAGAGAGAGAGAGAGAGAGAGAGAGAGAGAGAGAGAGAGAGAGAGAGAGGAGAGAGAGAGAGAGAGAGAGAGAGAGAGAGAGAGAGAGAGAGAGAGAGAGAGAGAGAGAGAGAGAGAGGCAGGAAAGCGGCTTACGAGGCATATACTCCCGCGCTAGTGGGTGAGATTTGAGTACGCGTTTCAATGGCGGGATGGAAAGTGAGTTTGGGATATTGTAGAAAATGAAATGAAGACTATAATATTATATTTGTCTATACAAGAAACACCAAACCGCGTGCCGAATACTGTGCTAGTGAGAGAGAGAGAGAGAGATTTACATATATTTACATATTTACACTAAAGGATTAAATTGGATGGTCTGAAGCCTTTTCATTGTTAGATGTCCTTTCTAAGCTGATTACAATTATATAATAGTTGCCAGAATATAATGAAAAGGACGTCATCGGTACTGAACAGGTTAACCCCTTCTGTACCAGCGACGTCTTTTAAATATTATTCTAGCTATATTTAGACGATTCAGAGCAGTTTAACCCTCCTGGCCCGGGCTAGCTCTCCTAATGACAGTGCGGCGTACCCGGGCGATCTGGCCGAAAAACGTCTAGGCCTAGGCTACCGTATTTTGGTTAATTTTAACTGTTAGAAATTTCCCACGCATCTATAAACGTAGTGCGGTTTCTAATCTGTAGACTGGCGTTGAGTAGAGCTCTCTAAGTCAACTGGTTCAGTTGTGATGACGATTTTAGTGGAGAGCATTTTCAGGCAATGTTAGCAATACGACGGTCTTTTCACTACTGAAACAACGACATACAGACATACAATAACAAACGAGTCTTCTCCTTCTTGTTTTCGGAGGTGCGGTGACGCAACGATCGGCTTTGTTTACATGCGTCGGACGCACGGCGTTCAGACCAAGCTGAATAGGCTTTCAAGCCTGTATTCAATGACAGTGGTACCTGCCCTCTGCCTCTGCTAAATGACCCGGGAGGTGTCATTAAAATGATAGGAGATATGTTAAAAATGATATGTGGTAGTGAGATAGTTTGAAACCTGTTAATTGGTGGAGGCCTTTTTTAAACTGACTAAACTCGTCTCATAGAAGCCAGAATAGAGTTACAATGACGGCACCGGTACTGAACGGGTTAACAGTGCTCATGACTGTATAACTACACACACACATACACACATAGGCTCAGGCAAACTACACACTTAAGAGGGGATGGCGTATTTATTTGCTTATTTATGTATTGCTTTCGTATTTTTAGTTTCCTCCCTAGACCTCCATCAAGCCTAGAAAAAAAACAAAAACAAAAAAACACTGCCTAGACCCCCTTTCAAGATAATATTGTATATTTGTAAAGATAATTTTGTACATTTTTCGATAGTATATTTTCTCGGCCGAAGGCCGGTTCCTATTACAAGCTTGCTATCGCTCACCAGGAAAATATCGACACCTAAAGGACACGAAAAGTCTTAATATTGAGAAATATATTGGGTGAAAGGTCTTAAAATCGCCAAACTAATTGGCCGAGCGTCTTATAATTTGAAAACTAATGGGGCTAAACATAAGGAAGAAGGGGGACCAGAAAAACGACCCATCTCCCCTTAACAAACACAATTTACGAACACACCCGCATACCCACAGGAACGGGGAGGCGATTACACATGAACGTACACTGGAGATACATACACAGACATACAGGCATACATACATACACAGGCAAACACGCACACAGACACACTGACGCGAGACTAATATATATACTTTAATAAATGCACATCATTATTCAGCCATGCGTTTTAAAGGGGGTCACATTTTTTTTTTTTTTTCTCCTGTTCTCTCTTTCTCTGGCTTGTATCTATTCGGCCCCATTCAGTCTACTGTTTTAAGACGTTTGCTCTCATTCATATGTCGATTTTTCCTGGCGAGCGGTAGCGAGCCAGCATATTATGTTGAAAGTGTTGGCAGCAGGCTAAATTTTTACATTTTTCGATAGAAAAATGTCTTCGGCGAAGCCGGATTTCTCCATACAATGCAGGTTCGCTATCGCTCACCAGGTTGAAATTGACACCTGGATGGGGATAAAAGTCTTAAAACAGTAGGCTGAATGGGGCCGAATGGATACAAGCCAGAGAAAGATAGAAAAGGACACAAAGAGCAAAGACACATGTGACCCCCCCTTAATATTTCAGTTCTACGATTTCAGTATGCATATCAAGCATTTCAGTATGCATATCAAGCATTTCAGTATGCATATCAAGCATTTCAGTATGCATATCAAGCATTTCAGTATGCATATCAAGCATTCACATGTAAATTATCTCGTGAATAAGATTAACCCCTTCTGTACCAGCGACGTCTTTTTAATTTATTCTGGCTACTACTAGACGATTTCATTCAGTTTAAAAAGGGCCTCCAGCAATTAACAGGCTTCGAACTATCTTACTTAAGGGGGTGACCTGCTTTTTGTTATTTCTCTCCTTTTCTCTCTTTCTCTGGCTTGTATCCATTCGGCCCCATTCAGCCAACTATTTTAAGACGTTTATCCCCATCTAGGTGTCGATTTCTTCCTGGCGAGCGATAGCGAGCCAGCATTATATGAAGAAATCCGGCTTCACCGGAGACATTTTTCTATCGAAAAATGTACAAAGTTAACCTGCTGTCAAAAACATTTAAAACTAATGCTGGCTCGCTACCGCTCACCAGTAAAAAAGTGACACCTGGATGGGGATAAACGTCTTAAAACAGTAGGCTGAATGGGGCCAAGTGGATACAAGCCAGAGAAAGATAGAAAAGGACAGAACAAAAAACAGGTCACCCCCCTTAACCCTTTTTACTACCACATATCATAAATAGACCCCCCAAAATAACCCCTGTCCCCTTACCAGAATACAAGTCAAACAAAAACACATGATTGCAAACGTTGCTTTAAGGAGAGATTTCTACTTGAGGGATATTTTTCTTGACTCTTTTCTCCCTCGTGTATAGCCTAATTGCTTTTGAGATTTTAAGAAGTTTGCCCCATTAGCTTGGCGATTTTAAGAACTTTCACCCAATTTATGTCACTTTGAAGACCTTTCGTCCCATTTAGGTGTCGATTTTTTCCTGGCGAGCGATAGCGAGCCTGCGATTTAAGAGGAATCGGCCTTCGGCCGGGACATTTTTCTACCGAAAAATGTACAAATTTATCTTGAAAGGGGTCAAGGGGGCGTAATTTCAAGCTTGATAGAGGTCTAGGAAACAAACTAAAAACCTCCCCTTAAATCTTTCAGTACCGCTGCCGTCTTTTTATCTGAAGTCTGGCTGCTATTAGACGAGTGTGTTCAATTTAAAAGGGGCTTCCAGCAATTAACAGGCTTCGAACTATCTCACTTAACCATCTTTACTATAATTTAATTTATTTATTTCACTCCCAACACCAAACACCTCCCAATGAAATTAATGAAAGCATATGATCCACCCGTGATTCGAACCTTGGTTACCACATACAGATCTATCACAGATCGTTGTCAAACTGCACACAATCGTCTAAATATAGCTAAGATAATATTTAATAGTCGTCGCCGGTACAGATGGGGTTAAAGATTAGCAATTACACTGTAAATGGCCACAACGTTGCTCAAAATAGCCACCTCTTTTACTGCAGTTCTAATATCAAGAAGAAAAACCCTCTCAGCTCTCAGACAAAGGAATGGCTTGCTTTCACGGTCTCTCTCAAAAACTCGGCCAGACACTGAAGGCGCACTCTTAATGACATTCCTCCAACCCAGTCACCAGTCCAGCCTGGTAGTCAGTCAAAAATTAGAATACTAACACACTAAAACTGTATATGTCCGTTAATCTTTTGTTTTTCCTACGTGTATGAGGGAGACAAAAGACAAATTTGCCTGTAACAAGTGTCTCCCCAAAGTTGAAAGAGTGACAGAGCCAAATTAAGGGTGGTTGATGGTTATCACATTGTTTTTTGTTTAGTTTTTTGGTGTATTGGAAAGAAGTGTAGTGTGCTTGTTAAGTGTAGTAAGGTGAATAGGAGGATGACGTGTTTATGAGAGCTAGCTGGATTACTCTCTGTCTAGGTGAGACACAAACATGAACAGTGAGGGATGCCTGACAACATAAATAGGTGTTCCAGCAACTCCTTAGCACATGCCAATGAGGCCTCCCCTGTGTATTGCCCTGCTCGATTGGTGACTACAGTCTCCCTAACTAAAGATACCATTGTTGTATGTGTCTATCTATCTAGCTATCTATTGCCAGACGCCTGATTCCCAATTGGGTGGCCACGAATGAATTGCCTTCATACTCCTCTGTTATTTGTCAGCCAGCGACCCTCCACCCACTCCACAAAACATTAACTCATGTATACCTTTCAACTCCATGCTTCCGTCTCATTCTCGGTTCACCTCTCCCTCTCTGCCCTTTCACCTCACTCTCGACTATTTTAGCCATTCGTTCACTCTTTACACGCACCACATGACCTAACCTACTCGATGTGTTTGTCCTCACACTCTCCAGCACATCTACATCCACATCATATCGCTCTCATACTTCCCCATATGTCTCACTGTCTCCCCATGTGACCCCCCCCCCCCCCACACACACATATACACACTTCTCAAATATCTCATTTCAACCAAACTCACTCGTGTATGATGCCTCTCCATTTCGCACACACAGTACACAACATATTCTAACTACAATTCCTACTCATCATCACCAATAGAACTGTATCATCAGCAAACAGCAGCACAGGCAGTTCACCACTCATTACCTCCCCGTAGCAGGGGTACTCTAACATCTACTGTTTTCCCTGTATTTCGTTCATAACTCCATCGACATACTCCATATATTGAACAACCATGTGTTTACACAACATTCAGATAAACAAATAACACAATAACAAATAATAAATAAAACAAATCTGTTCATCCTCTACATGTAGCCTACTGCTGCCCTTACAATAGCATAATGCATAAATGCGCGGAATGTCGGTGTGAGTATCTTAGGGTCGAGTCCTCGGAGTGCCACATATATTTGTTGATTTAATTAATTGAGTTTAAAAGTAAGGTTGGTTGGTGAAAAAATAAACATTGACCTACATGCTCTTCACCGTTTCCAGCAACTTGCCATCTACTCCATAATCTCAGTATTCTCCATAGACCTTTCCTATTAATTCTGTCGTAGACAATCTCCAAGACCTTGAGGCCGCATAGTACGTCCTTCCCTTCTCCAGATACTTACATATGTTGTATAATAATGCATGTTGTATAATAATACACCTAAAGGGGGTAGTGCTTGGTTTTTGGGGTCAATGTACAGTATATATATAATTAATGAATTGTTTAGTTTCCTCGCTTGAGCTCCATCAAGCTTAAATATACACCCCTTAAACCCCCATTTCAAGAAAAATTTACATTTTTCGGTAGAAAAATTACAGGCTCGCTTTTACTCGCCAGGAAAAAATCGAAACCTAAATGGCACGAAGGGTCTTACTATTGAAAAAAAATGGGGGCGAAAGGTCTCAAATCGGCAAACTAATGGAACGAACATCCTATAATCTCAAAACTAATACGCTAAACATGAAGGAGAAGGGGGTCCAGAAGAAGCAACTACCTCCCCCATCATAAGGAGAAGATCTGCTATACACATTCACTTCCCTTCTTAAGGGAGCCCACCTCGCTTTTGTTCTCTCTTTCTCTCCCTCTCTCTTTGGCTTGCAGCTGTTTGGCCCAATTCAGCCTACTGTTTTACGACGTTTACCCCCATCCTGGTGTCAATATTTTCCTGGCGAGCGGTAGCGAGCCAGCATATATATATCTTAGTTTTTCCAGCAAGCTAAATTGGTAAATTTTTCGATAAAAAAATATATCTGGCGAAGCCGGATTTCTCCATAAAATGCTGGCTCGCTATCGCTGGCCAGGAAGAAATCGACACCTGTATGGGGATAAACGTCTTAAACCAGTTGGCTGAATGGGGCCGAATGGATACAAGCCAGGGAAAGAAAGAGAAGGAGAGAATGATAAAAACAAAACGGTGACCCCCCCTTAAACTGAATACAATCGTGTAATAGTAGCCAGAATAAAGTTAAAGGGACGGCATTGGTACTGGAAGGGTTGAAACCATTTTACACGGGAGTGTATGTGCAGTTTAAGAAGGATCTGTGGTAGCATAAAAAATTAAGTGAGATAGTTCGAAGCCTGCTAATCGCTGGAGGTCTTCTTTAAACTGAAATCAATCCTGTAGGAATAGCAGTGGAAGTGAATGTAGTAACACCATTCACAGCAGGAACTCCAAAACTCACGTAAGAAGGCCATACAACACCTATCTTCTGATCTCTCTACTATCTCTAATTAGGGCAGAGAAAACCTTGTTACTTCCAATGCTCCATCTGTCTACTCGTCGCCCCCTTCCAGAAAACTATGATCTACTCTTCAAAAGGCAGTCAGCCTTTTGTCTCCTTCATGCACATAGGAAAAACATATATATATATATATATATATATATATATATAAAAGGCAATGTATGCAATGGTTGTGAAGATGTTTAAAAAAGAAGAAAAACAAAAACACGTAGCTCAAGAAATCAAACCTAGCTGTATATTGCAAATTAGCAAGTTCTTAATATACAAATATATTAACATGAACATTCCTTTAATCTCCCAGACAGAGTAATGGCTTTCCCTCACCGTCTCCTTGCAGTGGAACTCAAAAACTCTGCCAATACACTGGAGGCGCACTCTTAATGGCATTCCACCACCAGTCACCATTCCTGCCACGCTTTTTAAGGGATGGCCGTATTTATTGGATTACTTATTTAACTTTATATTATCCTTTTAGTTTCCTCCCTAGACCTCCATCAAGCATTTGAAAAAATAATAAAAAAATAAAAATAAAAAAAAAATAATAATAATAATAATAATAAATAAATAAAAACAAAAACACCTTTCAAATTAAATATGTACCTTTTTCGGTAGAATAATGTCCAGGCCGAAAGCTGGGAATTCCTCCTAAATTCGTCTTTTATTATTTGCCTTCATTTTCCCCACATATGTTTTCATGAAGGGGTATGATATTATTACAAGGTAAATTAGTGTACAACAGACGGTACAGTTGGATACCATAGTCCACACATAACACATCGTGAACCCCCTGTGTTTGTCTTTATGCAATTATAACTATCTGGGTTGACTTTATGATATTACAGTTTGATTTCAATAAATAGGTATATATATAGTTTTGGAGTTGATTTATAGAAACCTATATTCATAAGTTGGTTTCTAGAGATATACTTCCATAGTTAGAAATAGGTGAAGTCCACGAATATTTATGAGTGGACTAGAGATTATGGTGTCCGAGTGTACCTATTCGTTAATTTATGTTGAATTACAATTTTGTTTAAAGTGTGGTCATTACCTATGCAATTCAAGACATCGAACTACACATCAGTTGTAAATTCATGATAAGGTATAAAGTTAGTAAACCTCGATAGACACCAACACATTTTCAAATACAAATTTATCTCGAAGGGGGGGGGGGGGGGTATTTGGGATGTGTTTTCAGTTTAATAGCGGTCTAGGAAGCAAATTACTCTCTCTCTCTCTCTCTCTCTCTCTCTCTCTCTCTCTCTCTCTCTCTCTCTCTCTCTCTCTCTCTCTCTCTCTCTCTCTCCTCTCTCTCTTCTCTCTCTCTCTCCTCTCTCTCGCTCTCTCTCTCTCTCTCTCTCTCTCCTCTCTCTCTCTCTCTCTCTCTCTCTCTCTCTCTCTCTCTCTCTCTCTCTCTCTCTCTCTCTCTCTCTCTCTCTCTCTCTCTCTCTCTCTCTCTCTCTCTCTCTTCCTTCCTTTTTCTGATCATGGTATTTTCATTAGTATTCCAGTTAGTTATATTTCATTCCAAGGCGTTTTTATATTTCAGGTATTTTATCTATCTATCTATCTATCTATCTATCAATCAATCAATCCAACAACTAATCAATCCATTAATCAATCAGTCAATCAATCTATCTATCTATCTATCTCTCTCTCTCTCTCTATGTATCCATCTATTGCCAGCCTTCTCGTTCCCCGAGTAACACAATGACTCGCCCTCATTCAATCCAAGGCAACTTGTTCAATTATCTAGCTTGTTTCGAGGGAGGGATTCGAGCCCAACCGTGTGTGAGGTGTATGAGGAATGTGTTGGCATGGCTTTGGTTGTGAGTTCTGTCTGTATTCATGCTGACCCGGTGCTAACCACAAACACATAGAATAGTAGTATACAATGTTATTCATATATATATATGCTGTTAACCCCTTCAGTCCCGGTGATATCCTTATCATTATCCTCTGGCAACTATTAGACGATTTTATTCAGCTTACGAAGGGCCTCCAACAATTAACAGGCTTCGAACTGTCTCAATTAACCCTTTATAATGCCAAATATCCTTCATAAGTGAGTGAGGGAGACAAAAGGCAGAACTGCCTGTAGCGAGTGCATCCACCCAGAGTTGAAAGCGTGACGGGGCCAAAATCAAGGAACGTTCGAGCCAAAATGTCTTGACACACGGGGTTTGAAGCAATTGTAGTCATAGGAAGAGGGAAAGGCTGAGTATAACGTGTTCATTCCTGGGGTTGGAAAATTGTACAGAGTAGGGGTGGGATTGTGTTGCAAGACGGGTGCTACTTGCTGTACGAAGAGGGGGTGGTATACACAAAGAGATCTGAGGAACACTGATTATTGTAATAGCAGTATACTGTACACACAATATATATATATACAACCATCACTTCTTCCTCTGACAAAGCTAAACTCTTCGCTCAAACTTTTGCTAGAAACTCCACCTTGGATGATTCCGGTGCTATTCCTCCCTCTCCACCCTCCTCTCTCTTACTTATGCCTAATATCCTAATCTCTTCTAAAGATGTACTTTCTACCCTCTCTGGGCTTAATACTAATAAGGCGTACGGTCCGGACGTCCGGACGGTGTTCCTCCTGTTGTTCTAAAAAACTGTGCTTCCGTGCTGACTCCCTGCCTAGGCAAACTCTTTCGTCTCTGTCTATCCTCTAACGTCTTCCCTTCATGCTGGAAGTTTGCTCACATTCAACCTGTCCCAAAGAAGGGTGACCGCTCTCAACCCTCCAACTATCGTCCAATTGCTCTCATCTCATGTCTTTCTAAAGTTTTTGAAACTATTCTTGCTTCCAAATTTCTTAAGCATTTCTCTTCTCATAATCTGCTCTCAGATCGCCAGTATGGCTTCCTTAACCGTCGCTCTACTGGTGATCTTCTTTCATATCTTACTAACTCTTGGTCATCCTCCTTTCGGGACTTCGGTGAGACTTTTTCTATTGCACTAGACATATCGAAAGCCTTCGATAGAGTCTGGCACAAATCTTTAATTTCTAAACTACCCTCCTTCGGTTTCTATCCCTCCATCTGTGCCTTTGTCTCTAATTTCCTCTCCGGCCGTTCCATTGCCGCGGTTGTGGACGGCCATTGTTCACTTCCTCACCCTATAAACTCCGGTGTTCCTCAGGGCTCTGTCCTATCTCCTATTCTCTTTCTAATTTTTATAAATGATCTCCTCAACTGTACCTCAATTCCCATCCATTCATACGCAGACAACTCAACCTTACACTACTGCATTAGTTTTTCAGAACGCCCCAGCCAGCAATCCCTCAACGACAAACATAATGAAGCCATAGAACTCTTAAATTCTGATCTAAATACTATCTCCAATTGGGGCAGAGAAAACCTAGTTACCTTTAATGCTTCCAAAACCCAATTTCTTCATCTATCTACCCGTAAGGAACTCCCAGCGGACTATCCCTTATTCTTCAACAATACAAAAATCAATCCTTCATCTTCTCTCAATATTCTTGGGGTCTCTTTTTCTTCTGCTCTCAGTTGGAAGGACCATATTACCAGTCTTGCTAAGGCAGCCTCCCAGAAGCTGGGTGTGCTCAACCGCCTTAGGGGGTTCTTTTCCTCTGCACAGCTTCTTGCTCTGTACAGGGGCATAGTGCGTCCTTGTATTGAGTATTGTTCCCATGTGTGGGGAGGTTCCTCTCACACCGCTCTCCTAGACAAAGTTGTAAGGAAGGCCTTTCGTATCATTAACTCCCGTTCACTCACCAACTCTCTGCAATCTCTCTCTCTCCGCCGCAATGTTGCATCTGTCTCGCTATTCTATCGCTACTATAATAATCAGTGTTCCTCAGAGCTTTCCCAGTGTATACCACCTCCTTTACGTAGGGCACGTGCTACCTGTCTTGCAACTCAATCCCACCCCGAATCTGTGCAACTCTCTAACCCGAGAGTGAAACGTTACTCTCAGTCTTTCTTCTACACAACAGCTGAGCTCTGGAATTATCTCCCAGAATCAGTCTTTCCCTCTTCCTACGACTTAAATTGCTTCAAACTCCGTGTGTCCAGGCATTTTGGCTCGAGCGTCCCTTGATTTTGGCCCTGTCACTCTTTCAACTATGGGGGAGGCACTCGCTATAGGCAGTTCTGCATTTTGCCTCCCTCAATCACATAGAAAAAAAAAAAAAAAAAAAAAAAATATATATATATATATAGTGGTAGGTAGATTGATAGATAGATAATAAATACATACATAGTTAATAAACAGATATAACATAACTATACCGTATAGTACAAGATTAATAGAAGTAAAATATCTTCTAGGTAACAATGATGTGGCCCAGTTCCGCACCACCCATGCCCTATATAAGACCCTCATTGGGCATAAATAATGAAACCCTTACCGCCACACCTACCAATAAATTTGATAAGGCCATAATATTGTCCACTATGGTAAATATTGAGGAGACAGAGGAGATTGTGGCAGGGGGAGAGGTTGGCACATCTATAGGGAAGGTTTTGCTAATGGTACAATTCTTCTCATATTGCTTACCTTTTCAAAACAACACTGTGTAATATGTGCATGCATAATGGAACACATATACTATAAACAGATTGGTTAACATTGAAACCGTATTCATTAAAACACATTATAGAAAAGCTCATTCAATATGTAATATATAAAAACTGACAAATGTAGTGTTTAAATAATGGTGGGGTATGGGGCATAGAGTGAGATAAAAACAGTATGGCATCCAGAAGTCAAGCTTACACTACCCTCTTGTATATGCAGCAGGTACCGAAGCTAATACTTCACAGGAAACACCAAAATCGTAGCCACGGAGGATCATTGGCGCGACCCTCAATTCAGGTCCCTTTCTCATCGACAGTAAAGCAGGTACTGGTGGTTTACTTCAAGGAGAATAACCGCCCTAAATCCCCCACAAATCAGCGGTAGCCAAGGTGGATCCAAGGGACAATCCATGTGCCACCGTGGTCGTCAGTCAAGGAATTCCTCAAGATATAATAAGAAGTAGAGGACATCATATAGTACCACAAATAAGAGGGAGAAATTAGAAACCCCCTATAGTCTATTCGCTGTAAGTAGGCGAAAAATCATGACCTCTAACCTCTGTAACTCAAAAACAACTAGAGTAATCGAGCTAATATTTTTGCCATTTGGAAAGATCTAGTCAAGGAATAGATGTGGACATTTACAGCCAATTTGCTCTAGCCCTTTTTTAGTTGCAGAAGATAGAGGTCACGATTTCTCGCCTACTTACAGCGAATAGACTATAGTACCTGTACCCCTCATTAATCTTAGGCCTTGAGCCACCACGATACCTGATTGGTCAGCCGAGGAAGATGCACTGGCCAACATATTCCCTTACCCTGGCAACCTGGCGACCCCCATAGCTTGCTAATCGATTAGCATCAAGGGAGAAAGTGGGAGTACCACACAAGTTGCTAATTGGCCCTACCGGGTCTGGGAGGAAGAGTGCTTGATCCATGACAGAACTATATATTCCCCAGATATGTCCTTAGAAAAACATTTGATATGAACCGAGCTTCCTGCCTTTCAGCAAACACCCTTCCCCCTCCGGCCTTCTACAACAGTAGTTACCCCACCCTAGCCTTAAGCCATTGAAACCAATTCGGTGGATGGCACAGACAACCTATGAGGTTACTTATAGGAAAATAATTTAGACAAACAAAATGCTGATGGAGTCAACTCTTGTCTGAAAGTACAAAGGAGTACAAAGGAGTACAAAGGAAATCAAGCAACAACAGATCCAGTGACCCTTCTAGGTTGCTTGTCCTCCAAAACACTGAGGATCAAGTGTCCAAACAGTGGTTTAGAGTGGGTAAGGGAACATTGGAAAGGGAATTACTGCCCTGGAACTAATGTCCGTGGCAGGATTAGGAAGTTAGTAGGGGACAGATGGGTTAGTAACTGAGGGGGGGATAAAATAAAGTTATTCATTTACAAACGCAGTCAGTCGCGGGTTTGATGCGAGATATTTGTCTAGGCGGAGTTTAAATGAATCAACGGTGATGCAGTCTATAACGTTTCGGGGAAGCCCATTCCACAAGTTGACAACTCGATTGAAGAAGAAATTCTTAGATTCGTGCGAGTTAAAAGATTTACCAATAATTTTGCAACCGTTTCCCCGCGTGTAATTAGATTGGTCGATAGTGAAGTACTTACTACAGTTCATATTGTCGATGCCTTTGATGATTTTGAACACTTGAATTAAGTCGCCTCTTAATCTGCGCTGGGTTAAAGGAAATAGATTTAATTCTCTAAGACGCTCTTCGTATGGTTTGTTCTTTAGGCTAGGTATCATTTTGGTAACTCTACGTTGAACTCGTTCTAGCTTGTTTATATCTTTTTGGTAATAAGGGCACCAGGATTGAACGCAGTATTCCAGAAGAGGGCGGACTAAGGAATTGTAAAGGGTTAGGATAACTTCTTTGGATTTATGCTCAAATGACCTGCCTATAAAGCCAATTATTTTGTTTGCCTTCTTAACAACTTCTGAACATTGTTGACTCGGTTTTAGGTTACTCGATATTGTTACTCCCAGATCGGTTTCTCTGTTTACATTCTTAAGCTGAGTGCCATTCATCGAATAGTTTGCTTTCTCATTTAGGTATCCGATATGTAGTACTTTACATTTATCCGCATTGAAACTCATTTGCCAAATTTGGGCCCAACATGACAATTTATCTAGATTGTGTTGCATATCGTCAACTTGTTCTTTTGAGAGTACGCTATTTGCAATTTTTGTATCGTCAGCAAATTTTGAGATTGTACAGGTGAGACCCTCATCTATGTCGTTGATGTAAATTAGAAAGAGAATTGGTCCTAGTACCGATCCCTGGGGTACCCCGCTACTTACATTGGTCCATTTTGATGCCTTACCGTTTATGACTACTCTTTGCTTTCTGTCGCTGAGCCAATTTTCTATCCATTTCAACACACCGTCTTGTATTCCATGCGCTTTTAGTTTTAGCAGTAAACGTTTGTGGGGAACTTTGTCAAAGGCCTTTTGAAAATCAAGGTATATAATATCTACAGCTTTACTCTCATCGTAGAGGTTGAGGATATCGTGGAAGAAGTCTAAGAGGTTTGTTAAACAGGAACGTTTTTTACGAAAGCCGTGTTGAGTATCTTTAAGTATGTTATTTTCCTCTAAGTGATTTACGAGTCTGTCTCGTATGACCGTTTCTAGCATTTTACATACAACTGAGGTTAAGCTAATTGGACGATAGTTACTGGATAGGGATTTGCTGCCTTTTTTGAATATCGGTGTTACGTTGGCTAGCTTCCACTGATCGGGCATAGTTCCAGACTGCAAGGATTTATTTAGCTTCCTTTAGAACTCTAGGCGAGATTGTATCAGGTCCAGGCGTTTTATTTACCTTGAGTTTATCTAAACAATTCAATACTTCTCTCTCTGTAACGGTGATATTGCTTAAAACATCTGAATTATCAATCTGAATCGGCGATGGTGTAGGGATATCACTGAGGTCTTCTGTTGTAAAAACTGATGCAAAGAAGGTATTGAGGGCATTACTCATTTGTTCTTCGTCTTTGGTGTATTCTCCATTTTCATCGACTAACGGTCCAACAGTTGAAGTAACTACTTTTTTCTTTCTGATATAACTATAGAATTCTTTCGGGTTTGTTTTACTTTGATTCGCAATATGTAACTCTAAGGTCTTTTTACTTTGCTTAATTAACTTTTGGCTTTGCGTCGTAGCTCTACAAATTTCAGCCGTTCTTTGTCATTTTGTGAGGATTTTAATCTATCATTAGCAAATTTTTTAGCAAGCAGGCAGTTTGAAATATCTTTATTCCACCATTTGGGCTTATTATTATGGCCTGGACGCCGAGTTTTCGATGGTATGCAGTCTTGCACTGCTTTTAGGTAAGTGGCTTCGAATAACTTCCAAGATGTATTTATGTCGTTATTGTGAATTAAAAAGCTCCAGTCAGTTTCTTTAAACATAGCTCTAAGTTTATGGAAGTTTGCTTTCTTGAAATTAGGGACTTTTTCGATGCTACTATTTGGTTCGTTACTAGTAAACTTTAAAGTGAAAGTTATCGTATGATGGTCGCTGTTACTGAATTCATCACCAACATTCAAATTCTCTATTAATTATTCTTTTGTTGCAAGTACAATGTCAAGAACGTTATTACCACGGGTCGGCGTTCCAACAAATTGATAAAGCGAACTCTCTTGCAAGTTCGTATACAAGTCATGTCCGGAGTGTGAAGTAAGAGTATCGCCCCACTTGGTCACAGGTAAATTAAAGTCACCAAAAATTACGGTATCTTGCGAGTTACTTATATCTGCAATTTGTTCGTAAATTTCTCGGTCAGTTTGCACTGATTGAGCTGGAGGTCTGTATATTAATGCAAGTATTATTTTGGTACCTTTATTATTCTTTATTAGCACAAAAGATGCGTCGACGTTCACAATTTGAGGTTTTGACAAGAAGGTAGGGTTAAGACTTTCTTGATATAAAGTAAAACGCCACCTCCATTTCGATTTATTCGGCTTTTCTCAAACATTACATAACCGGGAAGTGAATACTCTGCTAAAAAGTCTCTATCTTCTGTATTGAGCCAAGATTCTGTTATGCCAATCACATCATAATTTTCTGTAAACACTAGCTCCTCTAAATCTGAAAATTTGCGTATGCTACGAGCGTTTGCATAGAAAACCTTTAAATTTGTTATTTTAGAACTCACGGAACGCGCTTCAATAATATTTTTGGTTCTTGTCGGATCTACATTTATGTTCATGGCTGTCCTCGGTCCTCGCTGTCTCCGGTCCTTATCGCTGGTGGTCCTTGGTTGCCTCTGTTTTTTTCTTGGCGTTGGATGATTTATGTCACTGCTGCTTCTTCTCGGATGGCGTTTTTTGATCCATGGCTGCGGAAAAGTGTTGAGTTAAAGGAGCTAAAGTCCTTGATCAACGGAAGTCCCAGTGAAGAAGACTACTTCGAGCAGCTGAACCAGGAAGGGAGTGAGGAGCTTCCTCACACCCTCAAACCTTGGAATGAAGGCTCACCAAACGAAGTAACTTGATCCTGAAGTAGCAGCATTCCTTTTATACTCCTGATGCAGCCTAGAGGCGAGCCCCCATCATCTTTAAATAGTTCCCATGTTCCTGAGGAAGCAAAGAGACGAGCTACCTGACTCTAGAATTTATCCCCATGTTCCTGAAGAAACCTAGTGACGAGCTCCTGCCTCTTTAAATAATTCTCTAATACATGAAGTAGCAATATTTCCCCATTGTTCCTTAAGTAGCCTACATTCGAGCTGCCTGCCTCTCTAAGCAAATCTCCTTGTTCCTAAAGTAGCAATAATCCCTCTTTGTTCCTAAAGAAGTCGAAGAGTTGAGCCCCCTGCCTCTCTAATCAATCACCTTCTTCCTGAAGTAGCAATATTTCCAATTTGTTCCTGAAAAAGGACTAGAGACAAGTTCCCTGCCCCTCTAATCACACACCTTATTCCTGAAGTAGCCGTATTCCCCATTTATTGTTGAAGAAGCCCAGGGACGAACCTCCTGCCTCTCTAGCCACGGCCATGTTATTCCCACGCTAACCACTTGACCCAGACACTCCACGTGGACCACCCAGGGCTCCATGTTGACCAGCCCGCCACCCCGCCTGAGTAGGGATGCATGAGACTACCTGTCCCATTATCAATCTACCTTGCCCAGATGAGCGGCCTACTCCATTCACCTACCTGCCAACCCCCCAGCCCCAACAATTAGCAGTGGTGGTAAGGTCGTCAGGGGTCCACTGAACTCGGCACAATGTTAACATGGGGCACAATGCCTCTTCCATACACCCCCAATACGGTCCAACCTTCAGTGTGCCTGGTTCGGGTTATGAGTTGCTTGCATCTTGATTACCAGCTTAATCAACGTTGTGATGACTAAACAAAACAGGATAGCATCACCATGGAGGACATGGGAGCCTAACCAGACTGCCGGAGGTGTTATGAAGGGCTGGCTATGGGTGCCTGTATTCGTCATTGTCCTGAAGGGACCAGAGTTGGAGGGTTGACTATTTTTCAAGGAAAATTTGAAGACAGTCTGTTTCTGTTGCAGCCCTGAAAGATAGTCGGCCGATGGGCAAACCAGTCCCTTTAAGTTGCCTCTTACGACATACGGTGATACAGGGTTAGAAATTCTGTTCTAAATCTTGTGTAGCGCCCTCCCACCGAAGGGGAGTCTACTGTAGGTGAGTAAAATAATGTATTGTTATTTGTCTAGGTTCCTAAATAATAAAATACACCATCACATTAATAGTGGTCGTTAGATATAAGGAAACAATTCATCGTTTTTCAAGTTTTGTTTCCTAACAGTCCCATAGCGCACATGAGCACCTAGGCTATGATGAACGAGCCTTCTGATAACGGCGCCATTAGTGTCGAGCCCCGACCGCTAGGCCTCGCCACCCGGGGAAAAAAATGTTAATAATATGGCCATTTCCTTGGTAATGATGCCTATATTCCGGACCATATAGTCTGGTTACCGGCCCGAGGGCTTGGTTTATGCAACCTCGTTCGGCCAGGTGCTGCGTACTTTAAGGGGAGATGGGCGTATTTATTTGTTCATTTACATATATTTTTATTTTTGTATTAGTTTCCTCCTTAGACCTCTAATAAGCATGAAAAAACACCCGCCCAAGACCCTCCAGCCAAAGGCCGGTTTCTCTTAAATTACATGCTCGCTATCGCTCGCCAGGAAAAAATCGACACCTAAATGACTCGAAAAATCTTAATATTGACAAAGTAATGGGACGAAAGGTCATAAAATCGATAAACTAATGGGACGAACGTCTAAAAATCTGAAAACTAAAGGGGCTAAGCATGAGGGAGAAAGGTGTCCAGAAAAACAACCCGTATCTCCTTAACATAATAATATCAATAATGTAGTTTTGCCTATCTAAACCAGGTATGATATTGCAATTCTGTAATGTATTAACACCCCGTTCTTAACATTAATCATCCATTACAAACCCCAATGTACTTGAATACACTAATGAAAGCATATGGTTCTCCCCGGATTCGAACTCGGAACACCACACCAAGAACGTAAGTATCTAAACCATTACACCACCAACAGATGCTTCAGAACTTATTCTTCAAGGTCCAATGATTCGCATAGATAGAACCTATGTATTGCTAACGAGTATTCATGAATAAGTCCAGGCATTTTGGCTCGAACGTCCCTTGATTTTGGCCCTGTCACTCTTTCAACTCTGGGGGAGGCACTCGCTACAGGCAGTTCTAGCTGTTGTCTCCCTCAATCACATAGACACAAAAACAACATATCTACTAGTTTGTCCTGTAGCCCAAGTGAGGGATAATACAATGCATAATTATAGTTCATTGGCTTCAGATGAATGAATATTGTGGTCTAAACATCTACTGTACAATTGAGTAACGCAGATCTTGGACATTTCAGCTTGAAGAGTAACCCTTTCAGACTTCAAGGACACCGTTTCATTTAGTTTTGGCTTCCATTAGACACCTGTACATATTGTTTATGTTTTGTATTGTTTTGTTTTTCTGATGTGTTGTGATGTTCCTGTTTAGGCTCTGTCTCGAGTCAGCCAACCCCATAAAAAAAAGAGAAAACAAAAAGGAAAACTGGGGAAGGTGCCAGAGTATAATACATACATACATACATACATACTTAGTTTTGGAAGTCCCTCTAGGAAAGCAATGGATACAATATGTCTCAATAAACCATCCGAAGCTCACAGTTACTTCCTAATATGAGTAAAATCGTCTACATATAGGCAGAATAAAAGTAAGAATCGTGCCCTCGTATCTTGAAAGAGTTAAGGGGGGTGACCTGCTTATTGTGTCTCTCCTTTTCTCTCTGTATCTAGGTTGTATCCATTCGGCCCCATTCAGCCTACTGTTTTAAGATGTTTTCCTCATCCAGGTGTCGATTTTTTCCTGGCGAGCGGTAGCGAGCCAGCATATAAGTTAAAATGTTTTTGACAACAGGCTAAATGTGTAAATTTTTCGGTAGAAAAATGTCTCCGGTGAAGCCGGATTTCCCCATACAATGCTGGCTCGTTATTCCAAGCCAGGAGGAAATCGACACCTGGATGGGAATAAGCGTCTTAAAATAGTTGGCTAAATGGGGCCAAATGGATACAAGCCAGAGGAAGAGATAAATGGAGAGGAAAAAGGTAGGTCAACCCCCTTCACATGGCCTAATTAGTTGAAAATACTGTGACCTCTGCTATCAAGATATGTATTATTGCATTATTAAATTCATATAATGGATTACAAAAATTACAAACAAAAAAACATTCATAATCATACACTAAATCCTTCCATGCATAACAAGATGGATAATTCATGTAAACCCACCCTTAGTTAACCCACCCTTAGTTAACCCCTTCTGTACCGGCGATGTCTCTTTCATGTAAACCCAACCTTAGTTAACCCCTTCTGTACCGGCGATGTCTCTTTCATGTAAACCCACCCTTAGTTAACCCCTTCTGTACCGGCGATGTCTCTTTCATGTAAACCCACCCTTAGTTAACCCCTTCTGTACCGGGGATGTCTCTTTCATGTAAACCCACCCTTAGTTAACCCCTTCTGTACCGGCGATGTCTCTTTCATGTAAACCCACCCTTAGTTAACCCCTTCTGTACCGGGGATGTCTCTTTCATGTAAACCCACCCTTAGTTAACCCCTTCTGTACCGGGGATGTCTCTTTCATGTAAACCCACCCTTAGTTAACCACTTCTGTACCGGGGATGTCTCTTTCATGTAAACCCACCCTTAGTTAACCCCTTCTGTACCCGGGGATGTCTCTTTCATGTAAACCCACCCTTAGTTAACCCCTTCTGTACCGGGGATGTCTCTTTCATGTAAACCCACCTTAGTTAACCCCTTCTGTACCGGGGATGTCTCTTTCATGTAAACCCACCCTTAGTTAACCCCTTCTGTACCGGGGATGTCTCTTTCATGTAAACCCACCCTTAGTTAACCCCTTCTGTACCGGGGATGTCTCTTTCATGTAAACCCACCCTTAGTTAACCCCTTCTGTACCGGGGATGTCTCTTTCATTTTTGTCTAGCTAAATTTGGACGATTGTGTGCCATTTAAGAAGGACCTACGCTACCAATGAGACTAATACATGCCCTTAAGGGGATGACCTCTTTTTTGTTATTTCTGTCCTTTTTTCTCTTTAGCTGGCTTGTATCCATTCGGCCCCATTCAGCTAACTATTTTAAGACGTTTATCCCCATCTAGGTGTCGATTTCTTCCTGGAGAGCGATAGCGAGCCAGTATTATATGACGAAATCCGGCTTCGCCGGAGAAATTTTTCTATCGAAAAATGTACAAATTTAGCCTGCTGTCAAACAAAAATAAAAAATATGCTGGCTCGCTACCGCTCACCAGTAAAAAATCGACACCTGGATGGGGATAAACGTCTTAAAACAGTAGGCTGAATGGGGCCAAATGGATACAAGCCAGAGAAAGATAGAAAAGGAGAGAACAAATACAGGTCTCCCCCCTTAAAGCAGTTGCAATAAGTAACCCAGCACCCCCCCCCCCACCCCCCCTCCCTAGACCAGCTGGCATACAGGTGACAATGATGTCCTGTGGCTCTGTTTGTTGTCGGGTTAAGGGGTTAAGTACTTGGTTTTTGGTCTATATAGTGCTTAAGGGAGCCCACCTCGCTGTTTTCTCTTTCTTTCCCTCTCTCTTTGGCTTGTATCCATTCGGCCCCATTCAACTTACTGTTTTAGGACGTTTACCCCATCCAGGTGTCGATATTTTCTTGGCTAGCGGTAGCGAGCCACCATATATATATATATATATATATATATATATATATATATATATATATATATATATATATTATTTTTATTTTTATTTTATTTTTTACAAGCTAAATATGTACATTCTTCGAGAGAAAATGTCTCCGGCGAAGCCGGATTTCTCCATACAATGCTGGCTCGCTATCGTTCGCCAGGAAGAAATCGACACCTGGATGGGGATAAACGTCTTAAAACAGTTAGGTGAATGGGGCCGAATGGATATAAGCCAGGGAAAGAGAGAAAAGGAGAGAAAGAGAGAAAAAAAGACGATGACCCCCCTTAAGTAAATGAACGAGGCCGCCAGCCCATCTCCTCACCCACACCATCACAAACACTGCTGCCCTAATTAATGGGAGATGGGTTGCTTTTCTTTAACCCTCTTCTCCCTCATGTTTATCCCCATTAGTGTTCAGATTATAAAACGTTAGGCACATTAGTTTGGCGATTGTAAGACCTTTCACCCCATTTCTTTGTCAATATTAAAACTTTTCGCGTCATATAGGTGTCGATTTTTTCTGGCGAGCGATAGCGAGCCTGTAATTTTAAGAGAAATCGGCCTTCGGCCGGGACATTTTTCTATCGAAAAATGTACAAATTTATTTTGAAGGGGGGGTCTAGGGAGTGTTTTTTTAAGCTTGATGAAGGTCTAGCGAGGAAACTAAAACATAAATTAATATATACATAAATAGAGCCAAACAATAACCAGTGTTTCCTTAAGTAAATGAACGAGGCCGCCCGCACCTCTCCTCACCAATACCATCACAAACACTGCTGCTCTAATTAACGGGGTATCAGGGGCCTGGGGACTCAGGAAGTATACGTACTTCCTGAGTGGAGATACGGGCGCGCGCGCTCTCTCGCTCTCTCTCTCTCTCTCTCTCTCACACCCTTTCATTCACTCTCACTCTCTCTCTCTCTCTGTCTCTCTCTCTCTCTATCTTTCTTTCTCTCTCTCATTCTCTCGCACTCACTCTCTCTGTCACCCTCTTTCTCGACACAGACACAAAGAGAGAGAAAGAGAGAGAAAGAGAGAAGATAGATAGATAGATAGATAGATAGATAGATAGATAGATAGATAGTTAATTCTTTATTTCAGATAGATAGATAGATAGATAGATAGATAGATAGATAGATAGATAGATAGATAGATAGATAGATAGATAGATAGATAGATAGATAGATAGATAGATAGATAGATAGATAGATAGATAGATAGATAGATAGATAGATAGATAGATAGATAGATAGATAGATAGATAGATAGATAGATAGATAGATAGATAGATAGATAGATAGATAGATAGACAAATATATAAATATAGAAATGTAGATAGATAGATAGAAAGATAGGTATATAGATAGTTAGATAAGATAGATAGATATTCGGGCAAAACATAATTACACACGCAGATACGTTCACAGCTTCATACCACACATACTTCATTGACACACATTCACATATATACAAATATACCTTCACAAACGCATCTTCACAATCACCAGCACAAAACAGTCCACACACACATATTAGTACACAAGGACACACACATACACACGCACCTACGACATACTCACATTATCTCTCTCTCTCTCTCTCTTAGAATTCAGTGTTAATCATCTCGCTGGAATTGTAAAAGCTGGATAGTCAATCTCTCTCTCTCTCTCTCTTTTAGAATATTATAATTCAGTGTTAACTATTACGCTGGAATTTAAATAAGGTGGGTACTCTCTCTCTCTCTCTCTCTCTCTCTCTCTCTCTCTCTCTCTCTCTCTCTCTCTCTCTCTCTCTCTCTCTCTCTCTCTCTCTCTCTCTCTCTCTCTCTCTCTCTCTCTCTCTCTCTCTCTCTTCTCTCTCTCTTCTCTCTCTCTCTCTCTCTCTCTCTCTCTCTCTCTCTCTCTCTCTCTCTCTCTCTCTCTCTCTCTCTCTCTCTCTCTCTCTCTCTCTCTCTCTCTCTCTCTCTCTCTCTCTCTCTCTCTCTCTCTCTCTCTCTCTCTCTCTCTCTCTCTCTCTCTCTCTCTCTCTCTCGATTCAATCTGTCTCGCCGGGTGACTGGTTTTCATCCCCACCAGGTAAATCCTCTTACTGATTAAGGGGGTAGTACTTGGTTTTTGGGCTACATATTTATATATTTAACTATTTTTGAGTTTCATCGCTAGATCTCCATCAACCTTAGAAAAACACCCCCTAGACCCCTTTTCAAGATAAATGTGTACATTTTTCGGTTGAAAACTTTCCCGGCCGAAGGCCAAATCCTTCTAATATTAGAGGCTCGCTATCGCTCGCCAGAAAAAATCGACACTTAAAGGGCACAAAAGGTCTTAATATTGAATAAAATAAGAATCGAAAAGTCTCAAAATCGCCAAACTAACGGAACGAACGTCTTAAAACCCCAAAACTAATATGCTAAACCTGAGGGAGAAGGGGGTCCACAAAAGGCTAGTACTACCCCCTTAACCTCTCACTCACTGATTGACTTTCTAGGCTTCATTGACTGACTCCCCCCTGGCTCGCTCCTTTATTAACTGTAGTACCCATAGTAATTCTGTTTACTACATTATATTCAACTGTATTCAATGTTACTGTTATACCATGGTTTATACCGGGTTTAGATTGGATATTGGTAGGTTCTACTTAACTGGAGAAGTCAAAGTCACACAACACATGCACAGAAGAAACAAAGGGTAACATATAACACGGTGTACATTCTTATGAACAACTTTATTTATGTAATTGCTAAGGGTAACAATACTATTATTTATACGTGAGTAAATGGTTATAACATATATGTGCCGAGCACGGTCGAGGATCCGCAAGGGAGCTAGGAATATCTTTCTTATCTCTCTCTTTCACTATGCTTTCGCAATATAGAAACTCTCACAATTCTAAGAAATAATCAAAGTCTAAATAGTTGACTCTGTCTTAGTAATAGTTCCCGTTCGCACTGGGGAAATAAAACAGTCACTCAATGGTGGAATCTATTTGTATCTTGGATTCACCCGTTGTACTAGTGTGAATAAAACAGAGTCTAAATTTAAGGACTTTGTCGTAATAGCTATTTCACCTTGTCGCACTGGTGATAAATAAACAGAGTATAACTTGTGGACTCTGTTTTTATCTTGATTCACCTAAAATAGTGGGAGGAAACTAGAACAATTATATATGAATTAATAAATCGACCAAGAAATTTACCCTTCCCAACTTAAAAGCAAAGTCTGATGTCATAGTCTCTAGCCCACTCATGAATATTTGTGGATTTAACATATTTCTAATTATGGAAGTGTATCTCTGGACACGAATTCATGAATGTAATGGTCTATTCACCAACAACAAAACTATATAAAATAATTATTGGAAAGCATGTTCTATCCTAAGCTCAATCCAGACAGTCATACTTGCATAAAGAAAAACACAGTGAGTTACGAATTCTCATGGGTGGGCTAGAACTATGGTATCCGAGTGTGCATAGGCGGTATTATGCTAATTGTATACAAGGATGAAGAGGTAAGTCACCTGTTTTATACCCTAGATATTTTTTAAGGGAGCCCACCTCGCTTTTTATTCTCATTCTCTCCCTCTCTCTTTGGCTTGTATCTATTCGGCCTCATTCAGCCTACTGTTTTAAGACGTTTACCCCCATCCAGGTGTCAATCTCTTCCTGGCGAGCGGAAGCGAGCTAGCATATAATTATATATTCTTGTTTTGACAGTAAGCTAAATTTGTAAATTTTTTGATAGAAAAATTTCTCCAGCGAAGCCGGATTTCCCCATACAATGCTGGCTCGCTATCGCTCGCCAGGAAGAAATCGACACCTGGATGGGGATAAACGTCTTAAATCAGTTGACTGAATGGGGCCGAATGGATACAAGGTAGGGAAAGAGAACAAAGGAGAGAAAAGAAAAAAAAACGGTGACCCCCCTAAACAGAATGTTTTTTTTGTTTTTTTTTCCTGGAAGTCTCTTTCTCCTCCCTGGACGACTTTCATATTATGCCCGGGAGCGACGCCCCTTCTCTCCCGGTGGCGTAATGGCCCCGTCAGCGCCCCCCTACGGTAAACACCCGAACCTGATAACACCCATCCTTCCCTATATCACCATGGAGAGACGCACCAACTCTTACGAACAGCCGCCATTTTGTTTACCTATGACTATTTACTATAGCGTTGACGGGGAAAATGGTGGGAATTTAGCTACCAGTCTATCTGTGGGAAATAGACACAACATTAACCTTATACAAATTAGGTGAGGTCTTTTATATTTTGCTCCATTAGTTGGGTGATTATAAGCTAGCGATCCGATTCACTATAGTCTGTTCGCTGTAAGTAGGCGAGAAATCATGACCTCTATCCTCTGCAACTCAAAAAGAGCTACAGCAAATTGGCTGTACATTTCCACATCTATTTTTTTAAGTGACTCATTCCAAATGGTAGAAATATTAGCATGATTACTCTAGTCGTTTATGAGTTACAGAGGTTAGAGCTCATGATTTATCGTCCACTTACAGCGAATAGACTATAGTTGATCGACTATATACCGTATATATATATATATATTATGTTCTCTCCACCAACTAACTTTACTCCTAAACTCAATTAACCCATTCCCTGCGGGTGACGTTCTGGAATGCATAGGCAATTTACAGCAATTTCCAGGCTTTAAAAGCCTGTAAAAGTCGTAGAAATAGAGTGTCAGTGGGCGGGAGCGTGAGGGACCTCCCTCCGACCCTCAGAGCAGCCAGCCGCTCACTGAGGGAAACTGTGTCTCGCGCGGGTGTCTCACAACAGTGTTGCCGAGCGAGCGAGAGCTGATATTTAGCGAGTTTTCCCGAATGTCTATGGCAACGCTGCGGGTGAACCCCGCCACCTACGAAGCTCGTTCTGGTCTCATTTTGAAGCTATTTTCGCCTAGTTCTCGGCAGAATACAGTTCATTTAATGCAGATGCTTGATTAATCAATCAGAAGTGCCTGAATATGCCCTAAATAGCGCAAATAAGCCCGCAGCATAAGTGTTTATGACATTAACAAACACATGTGGCAGTCCGGGGATTCGAACCCAGGACGCTCACACCGAAAATCAACACACTTATGCATTGTGTCACGAAGACAGTATATATATAATTTTCTGTATCTATTTTTGTCTGATCGAGTGATAGCAAACCTGAAATTTAGAAGTAAATCGGGTTTCGGGCGGGACATGAATAAAAGTGTCAACAATTGAGGTAGTGTCAACACAGTGAGGTGGTAACAACTCATCGTTCTCTCTATCACCTTAATAAATATACTCATGTGTGTGTATAATTATTATGTACCTAAATCGAGCAATAATTGTTGTGTATGGAGTCCTCATTTGTATTTATTTCTATGTAATTATTATGTTTTT
This sequence comes from Paralithodes platypus, assembly GCA_032716605.1. Classification (NCBI taxonomy): domain Eukaryota; kingdom Metazoa; phylum Arthropoda; class Malacostraca; order Decapoda; family Lithodidae; genus Paralithodes; species Paralithodes platypus. The sequence continues at coordinate 75,636,448 of CM064575.1, read as the reverse complement.
TCCACCAACCAACTTCACCTCTAAACTCAATTAATGAAATCAACAAATACATGTAGCACTCCAAGGACTCCAGGTAAAAATGCTTGTGACAAAGGAGTACAAAGGAGTACAAAGGAAATCAAGCAACAACAAATCTAGTGACCTTTCTAGGCTACTTGTCCTCCAAAACACTGAGGATCAAGTGTCCAGACAGTGGTTTAGAGTGGGTAAGGGAACATTGGAAAGGGAATTACTGCCCTGGAACTAATGTCCGTGGCAGGATTAGGAAGTTAGTAGGGGACAGATGGGTTAGTAACTGAGGGGGGGATAAAATAAAGTTATTCATTTACAAACGCAGTCAGTCGCAGGTTTGATGCGAGATATTTGTCTAGGCGAAGTTTAAATGAATCAACGGTGCTGCAGTCTATAATGTCTCGGGGAAGCCCATTCCACAAATTGACAACTCGATTGAAGAAGAAATTCTTAGATTCGTGTGAGTTAAAGGATTTACCAATAATTTTGCAACCGTTTCCCTGTGTGTAATTAGATTGGTCGATACTGCAGTACTTACTACAGTTCATATTGTCGATGCCTTTGATGATTTTGAACACTTGAATTAAGTCACCTCTTAATCTGCGCTGGGTTAAAGGAAATAAATTTAATTCTCTAAGACGCACTTCGTTTGGTTTGTTCTTTAGGCTAGGTATAATTTTGGTAACTCTACGTTGAACTCGTTCTAGCTTGTTTATATCTTTTTGGTAATAAGGGCACCAGAATTGAACGCAGTATTCCAGAAGAGGGCAGACTAAGGAATTGTAAAGGGTTAGGATAACTTCTTTTGATTTATGCTCAAATGACCTGCCTATATAGCCAATTATTTTGTTTGCCTTCTTAACAACTTCTGAATATTTTTGACTCGGCTTTAGGTTACTCGATATTGTTACTCCCAGATCGGTTTCTCTGTTTACATTCTTAAGGGGAGGTCTCCACTTGAGGGATTTTTTTCTTGACCCCTTTGTCCCTCATGGTTAGCCCCATTGTTTTTGAGATTTTAAGACGTTTGCCCACATAAGTTTGGTGATTTTAAGAATTTCCGCCCCATTCTGTCAATTTTAAGACCTTTCGTGCAATTTAGGTGTCGATTTTATCCTGGCGAGCGATAGCGAGCCTGTAATTTAAGAGTAACCGGCCTTAGGCCGGGAAATTTTTCTACCGAAAAATGTACAAATTTATCGTGAAAGGGGGTAAAGGGGGTGACATTTTAAGATTGCTGGAGGTGTAGGAAACAAACTAGAAACCTCCCCTTAAGCTGAGATCTATTCATCGAATAGTTTGCTTTCTCATTTAGGTATCCATCCGATATGTAGTACTTTAACATTTATCCGCATTGAAACTCATTTGCCTAATTTGGGCCCAACATGACAATTTATCTAGATTGTGTTGCATATCGTCAACTTGTTCTTTTGTGAGTACGCTATTTGCAATTTTTGTATCGTCAGCAAATTTTGAGATTGTACAGGTGAGACCCTCATCTATGTCGTTGATGTAAATTAGAAAGAGAATTGGTCCTAGTACCGATCCCTGGGGTACCCCGCTACTTACATTGGTCCATTTAGATGCCTTACCGTTTATGACTACTCTTTGCTTTCTGTCGCTGAGCCAATTTTCTATCCATTTCAACACACCGTCTTGTATTCCATGCGCTTTTAGTTTTAGCAGTAAACGTTTGTGGGGAACTTTGTCAAAGGCCTTTTGAAAATCAAGGTATATAATATCTACAGCTTTACTCTCATCGTAGAGGTTGAGGATATCGTGGAAGAAGTCTAAGAAGTTTGTTAAACAGGAACGTTTTTTACGAAAGCCGTGTTGAGTATCTTTAAGTATGTTATTTTCCTCTAAGTGATTTACGAGTCTGTCTCTTATGACCGTTTCTAGCATTTTACATACAACTGAGGTTAAGGTAATTGGACAATAGTTACTGGATAGGGATTTGCTGCCTTTTTTGAATATCGGTGTTACGTTGGCTAGCTTCCACTGATCAGGCATAGTTCCAGACTGCAAGGATTTATTGAATAGTAATGTCAGGTTTGGAGAGCTCATCCTTAGCTTCCTTTAGAACTCTAGGCGAGATTGTATCAGGTCCAGGCGTTTTATTTACCTTGAGTTTATCTAAACAATTCAATACTTTTCTCTCTGTAACGGTGATATTGCTTAGAACATCTGAATTATCAATCTGAATCGGCGATGGTGTAGGGATATCACTGAGGTCTTCTGTTGTAAAAACTGATGCAAAGAAGGTATTGAGGGCATTACTCATTTGTACTTCGTCTTTGGTGTATTCTCCATTTTCATCGACTAACGGTCCAACAGTTGAAGTAACTACTTTTTTCTTTCTGATATAACTATAGAATGCTTTCGTGTTTGTTTTACTTTGATTCGCAATATGTAACTCTAGGGTCTTTTTACTTTGCTTAATTAACTTTTTGGCTTTGCGTCGTAGCTCTACAAATTTCACCCGTTCTTCGTCATTTTGTGAGGATTTTAAACGATCATTAGCAAATTTTTTAGCAAGCAGGCAGTTTGAAATATCTTTATTCCACCATTTGGGCTTATTATTATGGCCTGGACGCCGTATTTTCGATGGTATGCAGTCTTGCACTGGTTTAAGGTAAGTGGTTTCTAATAACTTCCAAAATGTATTAATGTCGTTATTGTTTATTAAAAAGCTCCAGTCAGTTTCTTTAAACATAGCTCTAAGTTTATGGAAGTTTGCTTTCTTAAAATGAGGGACTTTTTCGATGCTGCTATTTGGTTCGTTACTAGTAAACTTTAAAGTGAAAGTTATTGTACGATGGTCGCTGTTACTGAATTCATCACCAACATTCAAATTCTCTATTAATTCTTTTTTTGTTGCAAGTACAAGGTCAAGAACATTATTACCACGGGTCGGCGATCGAACAAATTGATAGAGTGAACTCTCTTGCAAGTTCGCATACAAGTCATGTCCGGAGTGTGAAGTAAGAGTATCGCCCCACTTGGACACAGGTAAATTAAAGTCGCCAAAAATTACGGTATCTTGTGAGTTACTTACATCTGCAATTTGTTCGTAAATTTCTCGGTCAGTTTGCACTGATTGAGCTGGAGGTCTGTATATTAACGCAAGTATTATTTTTGTACCTTTATTATTCTTTATTAGCACAAAAGATGTGTCGACGTTCACAATTTGAGGTTTTGACAAGAGGGTAGGGTTAAGACTTTCTTTGATATAAAGTAAAACGCCACCTCCATTTAGATTTATTCGGCTTTTCTCAAACATTACATACCCGGGAAGTGAATACTCTGCTAAAAAGTCTCTATCTTCTGTATTGAGCCAAGATTCTGTTATGCCAATCACATCATAATTTTCTGTAAACACTAGCTCCTCTAAATCTGAAAATTTATTGCGTATGCTACATGCTACGAGCATTTGCATAGAAACCTTTAAATTTTTTATTTTAGAACTCACGGAACGCTCTTTAATAATATTTTTGGTTCTTGTCGGATCTACATTTATGTTCATGGCTGTCCTCGGTCTTCGCTGTCTTCGGTCCTTATCGCTGGTGGTCCTCGGTTGCCTCTGTTTTTTGCTTGGTGTTGGATGATTTATGTCACTGCTGCTTCTTCTCGGATGGCGTTTTTTGATCCATGGCTGCGGACTGCTTCGTGTAGATGACCCATGCGTGCTGAACCCACAGGGTTTATGAGTGCCATCCTTGCGGAACAGAGTAGGATGGTTATAGAAATTGTCCCAGAGGTTGATGAATTCAACTTCTTCCTGCAGACACAAATATTTTGGTCGGCTATTTGTGCTGAAGGCATTGTCGTAGAAATTGTCAGGTGCGTCGATCTTGGGGAGAATGCCTGAGATGATGATATTCCTTGACTTGTTTTTGTAGTGCTGGATCATCTTGCAATATTTCTCCATCAACTCTTCGGATCTGGTGCGCATGACGTCATTTGAACCAGCATGGATGACAAAAAGGGTATTTTCGTTTGCATCCTTCGTGGTATCTTCGAAGGCTTCCACAATGTCGTCCAGTCCAGCTCCTGGGATGCAAAATCTTTTTCGTCGATTTGGGACTCTGTCGCAGAACTCTTCGACCTGTCCTCGTAGGATGGCACTCGTGACGAGTGCCTCCGCAGAGTTGAAAGAGTGACAGGGCCAAAATCAAGGAATGTTCAAGCCAAAATGTCTAGACACACAGAGTTTGAACAATTTAAGTCAAAGAATGCGGAAAAGGTGTATTTAACGGAGAGAGTTCCAGAGCTCAGCTGTTGAATAACAGTAAGATTGGGAATATCGTTATACTCTTGGGTTGGAGAGGGGCACAGAATAGGGATGGGATTGTGTTGCCAGCCGGGTGCTACGTTCCCCTACATATAGGAGGAGGTATACACTGAGAGAGCTATGAAGAACACTGCTTATTGTAATAGCGGTAGAATAGCGAGAGAAATGTACCCAAATTAAGATAACGTTAACTTGGAATTGAATCCATGATAACTATGGGATACAAGCCTTGGCGTGACGATCCCTTAAGGCTTAAGGGGACCGACCTGCCTTTTCGCTCTGGGTTTTATCCATTCAGCCTATCCCCATCCAGGTGTCGATTTCTCCCAGGCGAGCGATAGCGAGCCAGCATTGTATGGAGAAATCCGGTTTCGCCGGAACAAAATTTCTATCGAAAAATATATAAATTTAGCCTGCTGTCAAGAAACCCATTTAAAAATATGCTGGCTCACTAGCGATCGCCAGGACAAAAAAAAAGACACCTGGATGGGGATAAACGTCTTAAAACAGTAGGCTGAATGGGGCCGAATGGATACGACCAGAGAGAGAAAAAAACGAGGTGGGCTCCCTTAATATCACGCGCCTCATCACTGTGTAAGCAAAGCGGCAGATTCCGTACCCATAAACACTTCCCTTAGCCCTGTATTCCGCTATAAAGTAGCGCCATATCCACGACACTACGTTAAGGGAGCCCACCTCGCTTTTTTTCTCTTTCTCTCCCTCTCTTTTTGGCTTGTATCCAATCGGCCCCATTCAACCAACTGTTTTATGACGTTTACCCCCATCCAGGTGTCAATATTTTCCTGGCGAGTGGTAGCGAGCCAGCATATATATATTTTTATTTTGACAGCAAGCTAAATTTGTACTTTTTTCGATAGAAAATAGTCTCCGGCGAAGCCGGATTTCTCCTTACAATGCTGGCTCGCTATTGCTCGCCAGGAAGAAATCGACATCTGGATGGGGATAAACGTCTTAAAACAGTTGGCTGAATGGGGCCGAATGGATACAAACCAAGAAAAGAGAGAAATGGAGAGAAAGATAAAACCTGCCGGAGACCCCCCCTTTTGTATATACTCCCACCGTCCGCCGTCATCATTAATATCGGAAAACAATATATATAGCTGAGAGGGCCCGAGAAAATACATAAATATGAGAGGACGGCACTAAATTTGGCGGTGATGGGGAGATAGTGAGGGTAGGGCGGATTTATACAACGACTTTCCCTACGAATTTTCTCCCCAACACTGGTCCGGAAGCTCAGTAGGTTAACTTCGTAAATAACTATGTCACCCAAATTAACCACTTATTATATAACAGCGATGTCTTTTTAACCCTCTCACGTTTTTGACGCAATGTTGAGCCTATTAGGGATACTTTAAAGCCTTTGTTACCATCAGGGGTATTTAGAAACCTTTAGTTTAGTAACTTCAACCTCTGCAGTTGTCTTTGAGTTAGCTGTGGGCAGAAAACTAATTTTGGAGAGGTAGTTATAAGAGTGAGAGAACTCTATTTATTATTGCTAATCTGGCAACCTCTGCGTCATAAAACCGTGAAAGGGTTAACCTGTTCTGTACCATCGACCTATTTTGTATTCTATTCTAGCTATTCTCGCTTTTGTGCAGCTCAAGAAATATCTGAGGTAGTAAAAAGTACTAAGGAAGTTAGTTTAATGTGTAAAGCCTGTTAATTGCTAGAGTCCCTTTTTATACTCATTAAAATCGTCTAATAGTTACCAGAATATACTGCAAAATACATCACCGGTATAGAAGGGGTTAATTTTATTCTAGCTATATTTAGACGATATTGTACAGCTTAGGAGGGATTTGTGGTGGTATAAAGGGATAAGCAAGATCCTTCAAAGCCTGCTATTTGTTGGAGACCCTTCAAAGCCTGCTATTTGTTGGAGACCCTTCAAAGCCTGCTATTTGTTGGAGACCCTTCAAAGCCTGCTATTTGTTGGAGACCCTTCAAAGCCTGCTATTTGTTGGAGACCCTTTCAATACTAAATGGTATAATAGTAGCCAGAATAGAGTTAAGGGAAGATCTCCACTTGAGAGATTTTTTTCTTGACCCCTTTCTCTCTCTTGTATAGCCCCATTGCTTTTGATATTATAAAACGTTTGCCCCATCAGTTTAGCGATTTTAAGAACTTTCACCCCATATTAAGACCTTTCGTGCAATTCAGGTGTCGATTTTATCCTGGCGAGCGATAGCGAGCCTGTAATTTAAGAGGAACCGGCCTTCGGCCGGGACATTTTTCTACCGAAAAATGTACAAATTTATCTTGAAAGGGACTCAAGGGGGTGTAATTTTAAGCTTGATGGAGGTCTAGGGAACGAACTAAATACCTCCCCTTAAAAGGACGGCACGAGTACAGACAGAATTAATCTATCACCAGTCCAGTTTTTAATACCCGTGTAAGATATCCCAGATGTGTTGCCGGAAACCTACTGACAATAACCCAACACAAAGAAGCTCTAGATAGGCTTTGAACTACCTCACTTAAGGGGGGTGACCTGCTTTTATTTATTTATCCTATTTTCTCTCTTTCTCTGGCTTGTATCCATTCGGCTCCATTCAGCCAACTATTTTAAGACGTTTATCCCTATCTAGGTGTCGATTTCCTCCTGGCGAGCGATAGCGAGCAACATTATATGAAGAAATCTGGCTTCGCCGGAGACATTTTCTATCGAAAAATTTACAAATTTAGCCTGCTGCCAAACAATAATATATAATATGCTGGCTCGCTACCGCTCACCAGTAAAAAATTGACACCTGGATGGGGATAAACGTTTTAAAACAGCAGGCTGAATGGGGCCAAATGGATACAAGCCAGAGAAAGATAGAAAAGGACAGAACAAAAGCAGGTCACCCCCCTTAACCCTTTGTACTACCACAGATCTGTCTTAAACTACACAATATCGTTTAAATAGAACTAGAACAAAACTCTAAAGACCTCGGCGGTACAACAGGGGTTAAGAGGAGGTATTTAGTTTGTTCCCTAGACCTCCATCAAGCTTAAAATTACACCCCCTTGAGTCCCTTTCAAGATAAATTTGTACATTTTTCAGTAGAAAAATGTCCCGGCCGATGGCCGGTTCCTCCTAAATTACAGGCTCGCTATCGCTCGCCAGGATAAAATCGACACCTGAATTGCACGAAAGGTCTTAATATGGGGTGAAAGTTCTTAAAATCGCTAAACTAATGGGGCAAACGTTTTATAATATCAAAAGCAATGGGGCTAAACATGAGGGAGAAAGGGGTCAAGAAAAAAAATCCCTCAAGTGGAGATCTCCCCTTAACCCCTTCTGTCCCGAGATGTCTTTTCAGTTTTATTTTAGCTATATTTAGAAGATGTTGTGCAGTTTAAGAAGGACCTGTGGTAGTACAAAGGGCTAAGTGAGATAGTTCGAAGCTTGTTAATTGCTGGTAGCCCCTTTTAAACTCAATATAATCGTCTAACAGTAACCAGAATGAAGGTAAAAAGACGTCACCGGTACAGAAGGTGTTAACCCCTACAGTACCAGGGACGCCCTTTTCATCGGATTCTGGCAACTATTAGACAAATGTATTCAGCTTCGGAAAGACGTCTACCCATAAAAAGGCTACAGACTGTCTCAATTCATCCTTTCAGCTACCATATATCCTTCCTAAGCTTAAAGGGAGATCTCCACGTGAGGGATTTTTTTCTTGACCCCTTTCTCCCTCATCTTTAGCCCCATTGCTTTTGATATTATAAAACGTTTGCCCCATTAGTTTAGCGATTTTAAGAACTTTCACCCCATATTAAGACCTTTCGTGCAATTCAGGTGTTGATTTTATCCTGGCGAGCGATAGCGAGCCTGTAATTTAAGAGGAACCGGCCTTCGGCCGGGACATTTTTCTACCGAAAAATGTACAAATTTATCTTGAAAGGGACTCAATGGGGTGTAATTTTAAGCTTGATGGAGGTCTAGGGAACAAACTAAATACCTCCCCTTAATACAATCGTCTAAATGTAGCGGACATATAATGAAGAGGACGTCGCCGGTACAGAATAGAACCATGGACCTGTTTGCTGTAGTGTGGCCAGGTGTGCGCTCTCACCTTTAGGACACTGCCGCCACCCACTAACAACCTGAACATTTAACGAGGTAATGCGGTAGATATAGTGGGGCCAGGAACCACCACCACCACCACCACCACCACCACCACCACCACCACCACCACGGCGCGACACTACTACCGCCTCTTTAACCCTTTCACCACACCATGACGTAATTTTAATCATAGTCTGGCTACCAATAGACGATTTTCTTTAGCAAAATATTCTATCTCTAGGACTCAAAGGGGTAAATACGATCTCAGTACATCCTCTGCATAACATAGGCCCATCGTAAACTGGATCAAATAATCTAATTATAGCCAGAATCAAAGGTAAAAAGACGTCATGGTGCTGAAGGGGTTAAGGGGAGGTATTTAGTTTGTTCCCTAGTTCTCCATCAATCTTTAAAAATAACACCCCCGAGACCCCCCTTCAAGATAAATTTGTACATTTTTCGATAGAAAATTGTCCCGGGCGAAGCCCGGTTCCTCTTATATTACAGGCTCGCTCTCGCTCGCCTGGAAAATATTTACACCTAAATGGCACGAAGTTTTTAAATTTGACAAAGAAATGAGGCAAAAGGTCTTAAAATCGCCAAACAAATTAAACAACTGTCTTTAAATCTCAAAACTAAAGGGGCTAAACATGAAGGAGAAGGGAGTCCAGAAAAAACTACCACGGCACGACACTAGCCTCAACACAATCTATCTATCTATATATCTATATGGTTAGGCGCAATCCCCATTTTTCCTATTTATATTTTGATTTTCCATTTCATTTCATTGTTATTTATAGATGCCACAATGGGACAGTGTGTTCGTAATGGTAAGCTGCCAATACCGCCTCTTTAAGGGGAGGTCTCCACTTGAGGGATTTTTTTCTGGACCCCTTTCTCCCTCATGTTTAGCCCCATTGTTTTTGATATTATAAAACGTTTGCCCCATTAGTTTAGCGATTTTAAGAACTTTCACCCCATATTAAGACCTTTCGTGCAATTCAGGTGTCTATTTTATCCTGGCGAGCGATAGCGAACCTGTAATTTAAGAGGAACCGGCCTTTGGCCGGGACATTTTTCTACCGAAAAATGTACAAATTTATCTTGAAAGGGACTCGAGGGGGTGTAATTTTAAGGTTGATGGAGGTCTAGGGAACAAACTAAATACCTCCCCTTAATGACTGACCCCAGTATACAAACACTTCGCTACAATGTTAAATGTCTTCAGTATGTCAAGCTTGTACATACCGTATATATGGACTAATACGTTTAACCTGTAAAGTACCGATGACGTCTCTTTCATTTGATTTAAGCTACATTTAGACGATTTTATGAAGCTTAGGAAGGATATATGGTAGCTAAAAGGATTAATTGAGACAGTCTGTAGCCTTTCAATGAGTAGACTTCCTTCCTAGGCTGAATTTAATCGTCTAATAGTTGACAGAATATAATGAAAAAGACGTCGCTGGTACTGAACGGGTTAAGTAACAATTTTGGGCAATGGTGTATTATAATTAGGTATGATTAGGTTAGAAGAGATTGGCTTTTGGTATATGTACTGTTGCGGATGGTACAATGGGATTCGACTAGTAAAACACACGGGCATAATAGTTATGTGTAAACCAACAATTAACTATAAAAACTCAAAACACCATGCCATAGCGTTCTGATAATTATGGAATGTACGGCTGTCTCAAGATACTACTCTATCCTCACTACAGATAATATTGTTGGCTATTTTTATTGCGGAATATTCTTTAGTATGATAATATATACATGGTAACCAAAGGATGTAATAGGGAACACTTTAAGAGTCACATTAAATAGTATAATTAACAAATGCCCTATTTGTAAATGGTTTGGAGTAAGTGGTTTACTAAAAATCCTTAAATCGATCATACTAATCTCGACGAAACAAAAGTCATTGGCCAAATAAGAAGCTCTAAATAAAGATAATTACCATATTTATATATACACGTGATATTTAACACACCAAATTATACTTTCCACTATTGTATGTATAATTGCCAAAACATGAACTTTACACACATCCTGCAAGAAGGGTGACAACATAAAATAGTTTCAATGGTATGTTTATAGTTTCAAACCGAGTTGCTGTATTTGCTCTTCAATATCAATGTTGTTTGAATTGACAGAATAATCCAGCCAATCATTGACAACATTTGTGCCCTGGCAACTGTACATTAGGACATTAAATTGATTTCAAGGCTTAGTTTGATAAGTATTGTTTGCTGGATTGCTTAAATGTATTTGAATAACTATTACAAATGTACGAACATGTGACTATAATCCTAACATACCAAAGTAAAAGTCGTTTTAGTAAACAAAATGAGTTGAAATAAACCGTTACCTTGAAAAAGCAACAATATATAAAGTTTTCTTCCACAAATGTATTTTTCAACTCGCTATACTTACTTGATATGAAATTATGCAACTCCCCTCAAACAAGTCTAGGCAGATAACAGTTACTATTGAACAACATTATAATGAAAAGCTTAGCAAGTGTGTAATAGAGTAGGCTAGTGATAATATACTACCATTGGGGAAATTTTACTGGATGGTTGCTTCTCTGATATTGTGACGCTTCTGCATAGTAGCCACGTGCGGGCATGCGCGTGCGTCGGCTGCCCAGCCGTTTAGAAACCGGCTGGCGGCAGCCGGCCGGCCGGCTTTTCCTTAGTATATATCCTACGACAATGTAACTAATGTCTGGGATATTCTTATGTTGTTTCACAGCTTGTAGCTGCACTTATTCTTAACCAACGCATCTTAGTATATTTTATTCTCGATAGTTGATTGTTTCATTTTAATATATAAGATGTAAGTCTAGTGAGAGTGGGAGGAGACGAGCGGGAGAGAGAGACCGGCTGAGGGACGTTGCTTCGCACGGAGAGTCTAGCTTGGGACGAGCCTGATGTTGCCATATGCATTTGTTGGCAACGTTAGGCTTAGTTTCGACTCACGCACGGGGTAGATGATTTTGACCCGGCAACTGTGTTGAGTGTTGCCAAGCCTGGGATGTATTCTGCATGCCTAGGGCGGGGTCCAGACAGATTCAAGACTCAGAGCTCACCTCACTGTCGTACCCTTCGGACCCCCTTGATATCTATCCCTCTCAACCCCTCTTAGAAACTTTCTCTCTTACTTTGTATACCTTCCTTCCACTACTTCACCAATCTATTTAATTATCCCATCCCCTTGATAGACCTTATATCTATTATTGTATTAACGACGAGCTCTCAGATAACTAGATAGGATTTAGGGCCTTATGCAGAGATGTAATTGTTAATGAGACCTAGGAAGCTTTTTTGTTGTCTCATATTTGGTGGTTTCATGCTTGCTAGTGTGTTCTTGTGTCAGGTTAGCAGGGGCTAGACCGGAGGGGAGGCTTTTTGCGATCCTTTAAGTAAAGTCTGCTGGTGCGAGTCCTATGGACCCGCACGACTTTACTAGGATACCCGTGGGAGTCTGGGGGCATTTTCTTGTCTGTGTCCCTGTGTGTCTAGTGTTGTGTTGTGTGAGGGCCCTTGCCTAGTACACTCAGCACTGCGCTAGCACGTCTTGCTTTTGTTTTAGGGTCGCCAGGAGAGAGTCAGATACTTGCGATCTGAGTCTCTCAAGAGAGCACCCTTTCAATTAGAGTAATTTGGCGCACAGACTTGGGAACGTCCCTAGGCTAGAGCAGGTGGCTCAGCCCGGGTATCCGAAGCCTATATCCTTCCGGCTAGACCTCTGCCGCCTGGCAGATTAACAGCTAGGGGTTTATTATTTCTGTATGCTTGTTATTGTGCCACAGTTTACTGTTTTTGTGAGCATTGTGAGTCAGGGTGTGGCTTAGAGACTCTGTCCGAGCAGGCTTGCCTGACTAAGAGTGAGAAGCACTCCTGTATGTGGTTATGTTGCGAGTTGCTGCCTTTATTTAATTATACCTATGCCATTATACACTGTAGGTCCTATCACTAGTATTTATTCCTGCTTATGAGTTGAGGTGTTCTCTAAATCCGAAACGTACTTTCTTTGCTAAGCATCAGATCCTACAGTAGCCGCATGCAGTTTAGAACCCCGCATCTTGTCTACCGGTACGATGTTTTGAGGACTGTTTGCTTTCACCTTCTTTCACGCAGGGGTGATTAGTTGTATTAATTAACGTAACGTTAAATGTACTTTCTTCTAGTTTGTTATTAAATTGTTTCTGCAATTTAATTCCGTTATCTATCTTTTCCTTGAAGCTTTAAGTCAACTTAATTGGGTGATCTTTTATATAGCCTGCTTGACTATCAAGCAGTCTATAGTGCGTGCACCCTGTAACCGAGTCATAGGATACCTTGTTGCCCAGGCAGGACTCTTGATGGTTTAGGGTGGTTTGTTGCCTGGGTTATAGATAAGGGTTGGCTCTAGCGTTTTCCGTTGTTGCTTTTTGCCGCATACCTAGTCCAATAGAAAGAGCCCAGTGTTTATATATCCCAGGACGTAACAAATGACGACCTTGCATAGGATTTACTGAGCAGAGGAATATAGTGGTCATTTGTTTTGAGATTCCTTATGATTAAAGGAATACAGTGGACATAGAGTTTTTTTTTTGGAGCAACCAATATAACACATTAAAGATTTTAAATAACATTAGTATATACATACTTGCATAGGAGATAAGGCACATTCTATAACCGTGATAATTACTGCAGTACACAAACATATCTAATACATCAGAACACAGTGATGGGTCAGGTCACGATACGGGCTCGGAGGGAGAAAGACCTGTGGAGTGGCTAGTCGATAGCGAGGAGGGTGCTAGAAGATTTTTAGAGGTGCCCCTTACCGCTGCCAGGGTGTTGAAGCTGAATAAGTATGGCTTAAAGTGTGTGGCAGGTCTTCAGGGTCACCAGGGTTTAAGTGGCATGAGGAAAGATCAGCTGAGGACTTTGATATTGGGTTTAGAAGGGAGAGACCTGGGTGGAGAGGTGACTGGGGGCCCCGGTCCCCAGCCCCCCCTCCACTCTACCCCCATATCAAACGTCAGGGTGCCTGAATTTAGTACATACCCCCAAGTTGATGGTCAATGGCAGCGTGGAATTCAATCACAGGGACCCTCTCCATTAAATGCACCTTCCCCTCCTCAAGGGTTGACTCCAGATTTGTTGTTTCGGCTTGAGATGGCCAAGGTTGAGGCTGCCAAAAGACAGGCTAGAGCTCAGGTTGAGGCTGCCGAAAGACAGGTTAGTGTGCAGGCTGAGGTTGCTAGAGGCTGAGGCTGCCGAGAGACAGGCTATACGAAAGGCTGAACTGCAGGCAGAGTCTACTAGGTATCGGGCTGACAGGGAGCTGGAGAGATCTCGAGTGGAGGTAACAGGGCGAAATATTGGGGGAGGTAACAGACATCGGGACCAATCATTGTCACACCTGCTTAAACTAGTTCCTGTGTTCGATGAATCATGTGTGACTGAGTTTTTTATGCGATTTGAGAAGTGTCACACCAGTGGCCTCAGGAAAAGTGGGCAGCATTAGTTTCATCAAGACTCCTAGGAAAGGGGCTAAAAGCGTATGATGCACTACCTTTAGAGTCCTGTGTAGTTTATGATGAGCTAAAGAAGGCTGTGCTACGGGCCTATGAGTTACAACCAGAAACTTACCGCTTGAAGTTTCGGGGTGTTACTAAGGGCAAGGATAGTACCTTCCTAGAACACGCCCGGGACTTGTCTGATGCACTACGACATTGGCTGTGTTCTGAGAGGGCAGCTACTTTTGAGGAGTTGAGTGAGCTGGTTCTCTTGGAGCAGTTCTTTAAGTGCACAGGCGGGGACTTAACATTAAATATAAAGGAAAAAAATCCTAGAACTCTCCAGGAGGCAGCAGAAATGGCTGACCGCCGACTGTCATTAATTCGAGGATGCGAAGCAGCAGCTAGGAGTGAGTCGGGTGCAAAGGATTGTACCCCTCCCCCTCCCAAGAATTTTGATACACATAAATACACAAAACCATCTAGCACTGACAATAAAACTGAACATAAACCAAATACCGTCCCGTATAAGAAGTCTAATGGTACCTCCCACTCCCAAGGGAAACCAAAGAGTAAAGAGTGCTTTGCATGTCACAAGGAGGGTCACTTTGCAAATGCTTGTCCGAACAAGCCACCAAACAAGGTTGTGTCATTGGCCCGCAGCATAGGGGTGTCGCCTATATCTTCTGAGTTTGCCAAGGGTAGTTCGTCAGAGGTTGGGACACAGCCTGTGTTCAAGAGTCCGGAAGGCTCGAACCCTGTCCGCGACGTCTTTGGGGGTCATAGAGGGCATGGTTTTGTGAGGTGGGCTTGCGAAAGGCGAGGAGTTAAGCTATTGCGTGATACTGGAGCTTCTCAGACCTTGTTAAGGAACTTTACTGGTAGACCGATTAACGCTGCTCGAGTGGTGGTAGTTCAGGGGATCAATGCTACGAAGTCCTACCCGCTGGTGCGGATGGAGCTGGAGGTGGGTGGTGTGGCGAAGGAGCTGGATGTAGGAATTGTAGAGAACTTGCCTGTTGGGGCCGTCGACCTCCTCCTTGGCAACGACTTTGCGGTGCCTGCTTCTAAGGTTTCACCCTTGGTCGTTGCCGAGAAGGCGGCCGACGTTAGTAGGGAGGAACAGGAGTAGGTTGAGAAGTGTAGCGTACAAACCATGGTGTGTGTTGTGACGCGTTCTCAGACATCTGGAGCCTTGCAGCTACCACCTCAGTCTATCAAACCGCGGAGGAAAGGTCACAAGAAAACGGGAAGTGTTGGTCAATTGGAGAGTTTTGAGCCGGCAGTGTTTCTTGGTGACTCATTATTGGCACCTATGTTAGAGTCTGGAGAGGCCCCGGGGCCTGTCACCGCTAGTGCAGGTGCAAGGCAGGAAGAGACTCTGCGACAGCATCATTATGCGCAGCGTGAGGAAAGGATGGCTCAGCGGGACATTGGAGGTGGAAATAAATTATTTAAGATGAACTTGGATAATCTCGCACCTGCTGATATATGTTCCTTGCAGCTGGAAGATCCTGAAGTCAGGGCGTGTGGTAATGGTGCTGTCGAACTGGAGAGCGATGGGGATGCGCAGCCTGGTGATTTTTTCTTGTCCGAGGGGATCTTGTATCGGAGACATCAGGATCCCAAGAAAAAGTGGGATGGCGGGTCAGGATTAGTGGACCAGTTAGTAGTACCGAGGGTGTGTCGTGAGAGCTTATTGAGATTAGCTCATGATGTGCCTTTGGCAGGGCACCTGGGGGCACGTAAGATGGAGGCAGCTCTGAGCAAGCTTTTCTGGTGGCCTGAGTTAAAGGCGAGTGTCGTGTCATGGGTGTCACAGTGTCACACTTGTCAAGTTGTTGGGAAACCCAATCAGGTCATCCAGAGAGCCCCGTTACAACCCATCCCTGTCATTGGGCCGCCCTTCAGCAAAGTAGTTATCGATATGGTTGGCCCATTGCCCCCCACTAGTGCCGGCAATAAATTTTTACTAACTGTCATGGATGTAGCAACACGGTATCCAGATGCTTACCCTATGCGCAACGGGATGGCTAAGACTGTTGTCAAAAACCTACTTGTCTATTTCTCTCGTTATGGCTACCCTCAGGAGATCAAGTCTGATCAGGGATCCAATTTTACTTCTGCTCTGTTTAAGCAGACCATGCAGCAACATGGGATAGTGTCTGTGGTGTCATCTGCCTACCATCCCGAGAGTCAGGGTGTTTTGGAAAGGTGGCACTCGACTCTCAAGAGTATGTTGCGGTGTTATTGCATGGAAAAAGGGAAAGCCTGGGATCTAGGTCTCCCATATGTTTTATTTGCTGCGAGAGAAGTACCTGGGGAGAGCTTGGGATTTAGCCCGAACGAGTTGGTTTTTGGACACAGGGTCAGGGGGCCCCTCCACATAGTCAAGGAGATCTGGGAGGGAGTCACAAAGCCATGCTCGCTTCTAAAGTATGTAGTTGAAAGCCGTGAGAGAATGCTACAGAGCCTGGAGGTAGCAGGTCGGAACCTTAAGAGTTCACAAGCTCAGATGAAGGACAGATACGACCAGAAGGTGAAGCTGAGGGAGTTTGAAGTAGATCAGGAGGTACTGATACTACTGCCTCTGGTGGGACACCCCTTGTCTGCCAAGTATTCTGGTCCGTATCTGGTTGTAAGGAAGGTTTCTGATCTCGACTATTTAGTAGCTACTCCTGATCGTAAGAAAAAGAACTAACTTTGCCATGTAAATCTGATGAAAGAGTATGTGAGGCGCCCCTCCGAGCCTCTCACTGTCCCGGTGTTGATCTGCAGCGATCGTGGTGGAGAAGGAGGAAGGGACAGTCAAGCTGCGGGGGAGGATAATTGGGATTGTCATGTTTCCGCGGATCAGTAGGCGGGGAATTCTAGACAAGTGGCTCACGAGTTGATATTGCACCTGCCTGAGCAACAGCGTGTAGCTGTGCAGCACTTGTTTGATTCAAACCCAGCTGTTTTCGCGGAGCATTCTGGCCTCACTACTCAAGCGGTGCACGATGTCGATGTTGGGGACCACCCGCCCTTTAAATCAGTGCCATACCGTGTTCCCCCTATTAAATTACCAGCACTTAGGGAAGAGCTGGATTATATGCTGAAACGTGAGCTGATTTCTGAGGGTGCAGTAAGGTGGACTTCCCCAGTCACACTGCAGCCCAAACCAGATGGCAAGGTGCGGTTTTGTATAGATTTCCGCAGGTTGAATGGTTTAACCCCCACAAATGCCTACCCTCTCCCTCGCGTGGACGACAGTGTGGATAAGATAGGAAAAGCCAAGTTCCTCACTAAGATAGACCTTGTTAAGGGTTATTGGCAAGTGCCCTTGTCTGAGCGAGCGCGAGAGGTGCGTGGGTTTGTGGTGGACGGTGCCACATATCGTTGCCATGTTATGCCATACGGGCTGAAAAATGCCCCTGCAACGTTTCAGAAATTAATGAACGACATTGTAGCCGACATTCCCAATCGTACGGTGTACCTAGATGATGTCATAATATACGACGATGATTTTAACAGTCACTGTGCTCATATCGGACAGCTTTTTAATAAACTGAATGAAGCAGGTTTGGTGGAAAACCTGGGTAAGTGCGATTTTGTCAAAGTCACAGTTTTGTACCTGGGGTTCGAGGTGGGGATGGGTCAGGTGTGCCCTCCATAGACAAAGATCAAAGCCATCGATCAGTTTCCCCAGCCTACAACTAAGAAACAAATCATGCGGTTTCTAGATATGATAGGCTATTATCGTCGCTTCATCAAAGGCTATTCGACTGTACTTGCACCTTTAACTGACTTATTATCTAAGGACAAGAAGTTCCGGTGGTCTCCTGAGTGTGCAGAGGTGTTTTCCTTGGTGAAACACCTGTTATGTACCCACCCCATACTCAGGGCCCCAGACTTCAGCAGACCTTTTCAGCTGGTGACTGATGCCAGTGGCGTAGGGGCTGGGGCTGTCTTGTTACAGACAGATGATGAAGGTATCGAATATCCAGTGAGTTTTTACAGTAAAAAATTCAATAGTGCACAAAGGAATTACTCTGTAATTGAAAAAGAACTCCTGGCGATAGTGCTGGTGCTCAGGCACTTCGATGTATAATTATGTTCCTGCTTTCGGACCAGTCGTAGTGGTTTATACCGATCATCACCCTCTGAAATTCTTGAATCAGTTTCATAACCGGAATATGAGGCTGACCAGGTGGTCACTCATGCTTCAGGAGTATAATCTGGACATACGCCATATTGCCGGTTCTGATAACGTGATAGCGGATTGTCTATCAAGGGTGAATGATGTTGGTTAGACTGCCACAGGATTGAGGGTTGAGTGTGGAGGAAAATAGGCTGTCACTGTAGTTCAGCCGAAAAAAAAACAAATTAAAAAAGCAAAAACCTTATAAAAACTCTTTATTTTTTATAACGTGTAGAATTTTGTATAAGATGTTGTAGCAGTCTCTAAGTTGAATGTTTTCGCTTATTGTCGCTAAGTTAGTTGAACTTGCTCGGTGGAGCGCAACAGTCGTTATTTTTTTTATATATAGTGCCTTGTGTCGCAACAGTGTGTGGTACTATGAGAAGCTTTCTGTTAGATATGAAGAACTTAGTCAAGGGTCTTATATCTTGGGGGAGGTGTGACGCTTCTGCATAGTAGCCACGTGCGGCATGCGCGCGCGTCGGCTGCCCAGCCGTTTAGAAACCGGCTGGCGGCAGCCGGCCGGCCGGCTTTCCTTAGTATATATCCTACGACAATGTAACTAATGTCTGGGATATTCTTATGTTGTTTCACAGCTTGTAGCTGCCCTTATTCTTAACCAACGCATCTTAGTATATTTTATTCTCGATAGTTGATTGTTTCATTATAATATATAAGATGTAATTCTAGTGAGAGTGGGAGGAGACGAGCGGGAGAGAGAGACCGGCTGGGGGACGTTGCTTCGCACGGAGAGTCTAGCTTGGGACGAGCCTGATGTTGCCATATGCATTTGTTGGCAACGTTAGGCTTAGTTTCGACTCACGCACGGGGTAGACGATTTTGACCCGGCAACTGTGTTGAGTGTTGCCAAGCCTGGGATGTATTCTGCATGCCTAGGGCGGGGTCCAGACAGATTCAAGACTCAGAGCTCACCTCACTGTCGTACCCTTCGGACCCCCTTGATATCTATCCCTCTCAACCCCAATTAGAAACTTTCTCTCTTACTTTGTATACCTTCCTTCCACTACTTCACCAATCTATTTAATTATCGCATCCCCTTGATAGACCTTATATCTATTATTGTATTAACGACGAGCTCTCAGATAACTAGATAGGATTTAGGGCCTTATGCAGAGATGTAATTGTTAATGAGACCTAGGAAGCTTTTTGTTGTCTCATATTTGGTGGTTTCATGCTTTCTAGTGTGTTCTTGTGTCAGGTTAGCAGGGGCTAGACCGGAGAGGAGGCTTTTTGCGATCCTTTAAGTAAAGTCTGCTGGTGCGAGTCCTGTGGACCCGCACGACTTTACTAGGATACCCGTGGGAGTCTGGGGGCATTTTCTTGTCTGTGTCCCTGTGTGTCTAGTGTTGTGTTGTGTGAGGGCCCTTGCCTAGTCCACTCAGCACTGCGCTAGCACGTCTTGCTTTTGTTTTAGGGTCGCCAGGAGAGAGTCAGATACTTGCGATCTGAGTCTCTCAAGAGAGCACCCTTTCAATTAGAGTAATTTGGCGCACAGACTTGGGAACGTCCCTAGGCTAGAGCAGGTGGCTCAGCCCGGGTATCCGAAGCCTATATCCTTCCGGCTAGACCTCTGCCGCCTGGCAGATTAACAGCTAGGGGTTTATTATTTCTGTATGCTTGTTATTGTGCCACAGTTTACTGTTTTTGTGAGTATTGTGAGTCAGGGTGTGGCTTAGAGACTCTGTCCGAGCAGGCTTGCCTGACTAAGAGTGAGAAGCACACCTGTATGTGGTTATGTTGCGAGTTGCTGCCTTTATTTAATTATACCTATGCCATTATACACTGTAGGTCCTATCACTAGTATTTATTCCTGCTTATGAGTTGAGAGTTCTCTAAATCCGTAACGTACTTTCTTTGCTAAGCATCAGATCCTACAGTAGCCGCATGCAGTTTAGAACCCCGCATCTTGTCTACCGGTAAGATGTTTTGAGGACTGTTTGCTTTCACCTTCTTTCACGCAGGGGTTATTAGTTGTATTAATTAACGTAACGTTAAATGTACTTTCTTCTAGTTTGTTATTAAATTGTTTCTGCAATTTAATTCCGTTATCTATCTTTTCCTTGAAGCTTTAAGTCAACTTAATTGTGTGATCTTTTATATAGCCTGCTTGACTATCAGCAGTCTATAGTGCGTGCACCCTGTAACCGAGTCATAGGATACCTTGTTGTCCAGGCAGGACTCTTGACGGTTTAGGGTGGTTTGTTGCCTGGGTTTATAGATAAGGGTTGGATCTAGCGTTTTCCGTTGTTGCTTGTTGCCGCATACCTAGTCCAATAGAAAGAGCCCAGTGTTTATATATCCCAGGACGTAACAATATAATCTCATAGAGCAAAACAGCTATGGCCATAAGAAACTTCAAGCTGAGGCTTACTTTCATTGTGTTTTTATACCTTCCTCCTCCGTACCAATGCAAAGAATACACATATGCTTTTCAAATCAAGACGATCTAGGTGAATCATTCTATTTTTTGATAAATGGATACATACTATCAGTATTCAGTAACTGGTATTATTTACGATGGTATGGGCACGACTTAAGAATATAAAGAAATAGAACACATAACTCATATTTCCTAACCCTTTATATTTCCAGAAATATGTCCTGACTGAGAGTATTGCCATGTGGAATATTAACGATATACGTCTGTACAGATTATTAGCTGAGAATATATCATAACTTGTTTTACCCAGTTTCACCTTAATGTTTACTTTCCTATATTGCCCTTCACATCGGTTATCCCAACTATTATCAGCGGATTTGTCTCCTATCATATTTAACTAGTTCTACACTATAATAATCTATCTGGAGAACACAAATACGTGTGCTCAAATTATGTAGTAAAACTCGCAGGAAAAAATAAACATTGGAACACCAAATTTTCGTCTATTATCTCAAGAGATCTTCAGGGTAATACAAGAATACAGTGGAAGGCGGAGGCTTAAATACCCCTCCGATATCATATGTGAGATGCTAACTAGGATATAGAAATAAAAAGTGTTGCCATCTTACTGCCTTATCCGATTATTTTTACATTACACATTTTCTTTAACACAACATATACATTTATACAATTATATATTCTTTACATTGTAATGTGTCTAAAACTTTCACTGTTTTCAATAATCATGTACGTATATCAATTGACTATATATTGTCAAGCGTCATGATCCCCAAATGGGTGGCCACCAATAAATCGCCCCCAAGTACTTTTGTTCCCATTCAACTGACCACCCTCCTCCCATCCGACACTGCTTTCACGCATATACCTCTCAAATCCATCCTACCACCACACTCTTGGTCTGCCTCTCCCTCTCTGTCCTTCCCACTCACTCTCGTACACTCTCTTAGTCATTCTCTCTCTTCCCATATGTTCCACATGGCCGAACCATCTCAAGGTATTCCTTTTCAAACTTTCCAGCACATCAAAATCCACACCACAACACTCTTGTACTTCACCATTCATCTGTCTATCCCTCCATGTAACTCCGCAAGTAGCCTCCACGAATCAACACCACCCATTACACTACATGGCAACACACCCATAGACACCAAGAAATATCAAAACAACACCCAGTACACGCTATCACACACAAATACTGTCTTCTCTCCCTCCCTGCCCATCCCAAACCAACTTCCGGAAGCACATCCATACTCATATCACTCGCCGTTCCATCCACTCACTCATAGACAACACGCACCTACAAGCACGACCTCCCGAAATCCATCCTTCTGAATCCTCCCTTCCTCGTGAGGACAGAGTCCACCTGGCCAGGCTGAGATGCGGACACCATCCGGCTCTTCTGAGCTATCAGAAGAGACTGGATGACTCCGTCGTCGACACCTGCCCGGGTTGTAACACAGCACCCCATACCATTAAACACATCATAGAAGACTGCATTTCACACAACCACTTACGCCAACAACACAATTTACACACTTTGAGAGCTCTGTGGGAAAGCCCGACTGTGGCCATGGCCTTCCTTAAGGACTCGGGGCTGTTCGGCCAGGCAGCTTAGGGAACAACAACAACTCCGCAATTGTCTATCTCTCCATGTAACTCCGCAAGTACTTCTCAAGGAACGCATTTCCACCCTTCTCACTCTTGATATGTGTCTCGCCAACAATGTCAATGCTTCACTCCCATACGTCAATGTTAGGATTACCATACTATCCTTTTAGGATTTCTATACTTCCATGCTGACTACCCTCTTTCTTGCTACTGCTTTCAGCGTTCCTACAACCCTCTTCTCCTGTTGCACCCTCCCCCGCACTTCTTCCTCCATACTCCTATCTTTACTAAACACACTGCCCAAAATATTTAAATGAGCTGATAACCAGACCGTTCAACCTCACCTCACACTCTGTGACTGCACCCCTTTCAAAGACGATAACCATACTCTTCCCCCCATTTACTTCTAGGTTCAATTTTTCACACACTGTTCCAAGCATTTTAACCAGACCCTGCAACTCCAACTTACTTTCACTCATCAGAACTGTATCATCGGCAAACAGCATTACAGGCAACTTCCACTAATTTCCTTCCCTTATCAATGATACACCAACATCCACTGATCTTCCTTGTATTTCCTTCATAACTCTATCCATATAAGTATTACTGTATAAACAACCATGGGGACATCACACACCCTTGCTTTTACCAAACATTCAGATCAAAGAACTCACTCTGTTCATTGTCCACATGCACTACAGCGTTTGCAACTAAATACATGCTCTTCACTTCTTACAGCAACTTGCCAGCTATTCAATACTTTCCACATACCTTTTCTATCAATCTTTAGGCTTTCTCGAAGCCTATAAAAGCAGCATACAACTTGTGTCCCTTCTCCAGATATTTCCTAACAACATATTTCAAGGCAAAAATCAGTCTACACACCCTCTTCCCTACTTAAATCTGCCCTGCTCCTCACTTACCCAATTCGCTGTTTTTGCTCTCACTCTCTCGACCACTACCCCACTGTAAAGCTATCTCCATGAGAAGTGTCACAGGTTACTCCCTCCCTCCACCCTCCCAGGTAGAGTCGGTAATGTTGACATCCCTACACAAATCACCGGAATCCCCCACTCCCCAATAACTTCCCTCCCTTTACCCCCTTACCCCAACTCTCTATCCCTACCCCACTCGCCCGTAATACTGTATAGCCCACTTTACCTATCTTATATTTATTTTTGTGTGAGTACAATATTATAGATAATCCAAAACAGTTACATAAGGTAATAAATAGCCCCTTCTTTCTCTGTAATTACTGTAAACCCTTCTAATACAATCAAATTGAGTGATTGATATTGAATGACCTACGTTTAGTGACTTAATATTATGTATTGTTACTAACTTCAACAACCATTAACACATATTCAATGTTTTAGTGCTATGGCTGTCTCTGGTATTATTACATATAATAAACAATTATGCAGCTGGTAGCTAAAGGGGTTAATCTAAATAGTACGAAGGATTTAGGTTGCTCTATGCCCAGCCTACACGGTAAACATTTGAGGAAGGGGAGAGAAGTCTGTATGTGTGTGTGTGTGTGTGTGTGTGTGTGTGTGTGTGTGTGTGTGTGTGTGTTGGGGGGGGGGGGGGATACTGATATAAGGGAATGACGGTGTGGGGAATCCTGGGGTTGGGGGTAAAGTTCAGGGGTACTTACAGGACATAAGTTTCTCTTCATATTTTATAGGGGAAAGAGGAGGGAACCCCTGTGTCACGACTTAAACACTTAGCTGTACATCTTCCTCAGATGATTACCACATACTCCTCTCTCCCCTTTACCCATATACAGGGGTACTATTATGCCTGTCTTCCAGTCATCAGGCACACATCTATTTTCCCATGCTAGTTCACAGATGTGCATACCCATTCAGTCACTATCTCACCACCATACCTCAGCATTTCCCTGCACACACTCCTTCTATCCCTGATGTTTTCCCCATCTTTACTCTTTTCAAGGCCTCACACACTTCTGACCTCCTGATCCCCACTTCCTCCTCCACTACTTCTTTTCTTCTCCCCCTCCCCCCCCCCCCCCAATACCCCATCCATCTATTTTTTTGCTGGCGTTTCATTTCCTACGTTCATCAATTCATTGAAGTGCTCCCTCCATCTCTCAACTCTCGCTTGCTTCTCTGTTAGCATTATCCTTATCCTTCACACCCTTATTACTTCCCTTGCTACCCTCCCCAACTTACTTGACCTCTTTCCAGAACTGTTTCTTACGCTCCCTCCACTTTACACTTAAATCTCTCCCAAATTCCTCATCTAATCTTCTCTTGCTTTTCTTCACTATCTCTTCACAACTCTCTTTTTCTCCTAGTACCTTTTCCTTTTCTGTCTCTCCAAATCTTCACTCCCTCTACTCCCAAACCACTCCTTATATGCTTTCTTCTCCTGTTCAACTGCTAGTTTCACCTCTTCTGTCCACCATACTGTTCCTTCACTACTCTCCCTCTTTTCCTAACTCCACATACCTCCTCACATGCAGACATCTCTTCATTAAACACTTTGATCACCTCTTCCATTTCCTCTATTCCTTCCAAGTCAAACTTACCTAAACGTCTTTCTAGTGTTCTTTTTAACTCTTCCCTGAATTTCTCCTTCCCACCCTCTTGGCCACTACACCTCCCTCCCGCCCTACTCTTGCTCTTTTCATCCACTTTTTCTGTATCCGAATGTTAGGTACTACTACATAATTATCAGACAAACCTCCACTAATATCCCTATGTAACCTAGCATCTATCACTAAATTCTTCATTCATTCATCTATACACAAAGTATCAACCTTTCGTTCCAGTGACTCTCCCTCCCTCTTCCACTCCACTTTATACGTGCACCGGTGTATGATTCTGTCAGAAGAAGGTGTTAGCTATCAACAGCTATTTTAATTATTATTCAATAAATATTTTTGCTGACTAAAGGATTAATTGCTGTACTCACTTTCCTTCGCTCCTCGTCTATCCTCTCCTTGTCTCGCCACCAACACTTACCGTCTGAAAATATACATATAAATAAATATGCAGTATATAAAAGTAATTATATTGATATAAAAATACTACCACTATTTTAATACTCCTCCTCATCCTCCACCTCCTCTCCCATTTCCTCCTCCTCCTCCTCCTCCTCCTCCTGCTTTACTATTCTTTCCTTTACCTATAGTCTATTCGTTGTAAGTAGGCGATAAATTATGAACTCAATCCTCTGTAACTCAAAAAGAGCTACAGCAAATTGGCTGTAAATTCATACATCTATTCCTTGACTGACTCTTCCCAAATGGTAGAAATATTAGCTCGATTACTCTAGTCGTTTTTGAGATACAGAGGTCAGAGGCCATGATTTCTCGCCTACTTACAGCGAATAGAAGTCGTAGCTTAGCAGTGTAGATACTTTTTTTTTTTTTTTTTTTTTTTTTTTTTTTTTTTTTGATAGAGGGGGAATAAGTAGAGGTTTGGTCAGGAAGGTAAAGTAGGAAATTATGAAGTACAGTAGAAGGGAGAAGGTTAGTGGGCCGGCCATCTTTCTGTATTTATTTAGGTTTTTGCAGTTTTTTTGGTAGACACCCAATCTGCCCCCAAAGGATCAATAGGTATGTTGCAGGTTGTAAGCCCTTTGTATAATAGCCTCCCACAACATACGTCCACAAATGCTCTGCCATTTCCATCAACCTCTGACGGTACACCCCACCCATAGGATAGCATAATTCAAGTGCCCATGATAATCTACCCTTCGAAGACATGTCCGAAATAATAGTCAACTTGTTATACCATTCTTTTTTTTATTTATTATATATTATTTTTGTTTAGTGTAGGTTAGGTAACAGTGTATAATCCTGTACCCTGACTGATCTACACATAATTGCCATCCATTATAAAGTGTTTAAACATTTCTTAATACGAATACTGTATATCATTGAAACAGAATGACACGTGTCAAGGATAGCGAAGGCTAGTTGATTGTTTTGTCAATGTACGCTATACTGTATAATCAAATTTATCCCTAACTTTTGAACAGGACCACTACCGAACAAGAGGTCCGAAATTGTGAAATGTGTATAAGTAGTATACAAAGGCAAGCTTGTGTTGAATGGCCGGCTCGAAAGTGTGAATGTTAGCAATTAATTGATGGAGCAGGTGGACAGGTTCTGCTACTTGGGAGTTGACATCTCTGCTTGTGGTGGGGCTGAGGCTGCCACTATTTTCAGAATTAGATGTGGCTAGGGAAAGTTCAGAGAACTGCTGCCAATTCTAACCACGAGAAGACACTCACTCCCTTAGAAAGGAAAGGTGTACACTTCGTATATTAGAAGTGCAATGACCTATATTTCAGGAACATGGCCTGCCAAAGTGGATGATATCAACAGAATGGAACATAAAGAAATGAGAATGATGAGGTGGATGTGTGGGGCGAAACTGGATGATTGGATATCTAGTGAAGAGCTGTGGAGACTGCTAGGTATCAAGTGTATAGGTTAAGAGATGTGTACTAGCAGGTTTGGATGGCTTGGGCATGTAGAGAGAATGGATAAACTAAAATGGGTGAAAAAGATGCAAGTCCATAAATGTGGAGGGAGCCGCACCAAGGAGTAGACCCAGAAAGGCGTGTAGGATCAGAATCGAGTATACGCTCGGAACTCGAATTTAAATATCTGATAAGTTAGGCAACTCTGAGCAGGGCTGTCTGGAATACCACCATCAGAACGTGAGACTGAAACCATACATCGTGTGGAAGATACGGTCTTCAAGTTTATCTTTGTATGTATATTTATAAAATTTATCTCCAACTCATGTCGATTGTATTTCTCCATTGAATGTCGTTTATGGTTCCCGGACATCTCAACCAGAAGACCATTTCAACCAGTAGCTCTCAATCAATGCCAAGTCAACCAAGACCAACCAAACCAGTGCCAACATATAGTACGAACCTAACCTAACCTAACCGTTTTGGTTGATTTGGTACTGGTTGAGAGCTACTGGTTGAAATGGTCTACTGGTTGAGTTGTCCGGTCACCATCATTTATTACTCATGTTGGGGTTAAGTGATTATATTATATATAGTGCAATAATGACGGTGCATATTGTAGCCTACAGTCAATGAAACATCAATATCAAAGGTGTCAATATCGTTATCCATTTATGCATTACAACGTTTTTTTCAAATGGCTGGCTAATAAAACATTTGTTTAGGGGGTTATAAAGGATATGTGTACTTCATTCGATGGCTCGATTCCCTGTCTAAGTTGAAGATTATAATCTTTTGTCAGCCAGAATGCACTTTAGATCCTGTCCTCGTGTACTGAAGGTAAAATGAAGTTAATTTTATCTTAAGGGGGGTGACCTGCTTTTTTCTCTCCTGTTCTCCCTTTCTCTCGCTTGTATCCATTCGGCCCCATTCAGCCTACTGTTTTAAAATGTTTATCCCCATCTAGGAGTAAATTTTGTCTTGGCGAGCGATAGCAAGCAAGCATTGTATGGAGAAATCCAGAGACAGAAATTTTTCTATCGAAAAATTTACAAATTTAGCCTGCTGTAAAAACATGTTTTTTTTTAAATATGCTGGCTCGCTACCGCTCGCCAGGAAAAAATCGACACCTGAATGGGGATAAATGTCTTAAAACACTAAGCTTAATGGGGCCAAATGGATACAACCCGGAGAGAGAGAACAAAATAACGAGGTGGGCCCCCTTAACAAGATTGCCGAACCCGCTTGCATTGTCAGTCAACCCAGCCAATCTTCCGGTCAATAGAAAACGAGAAATCCTGATGGGAGACTTGCAGACTAAGCACGAGAGGTCAAATGCTAGGGGGTCTTTAGAATAGAGATGATCGGATAATCTATTTCCAAGAGGCCATTTTGAGAACTCAAGCTTAAGGGGAGGCAGTTGTTTTTTCGAGTCCTCCTCCTCCCTCGCCGATTCAGATTGATAATTCAGATGTTCTAAACAATATCACCGTTACAGGAAGAGAAGTATTGAATTGTTTAGATAAACTCCAGGTAAAAAAAACGCCCGGACCTGATACAATCTCCCCAAGAGTCCTAAAGGAAGCTAAGGATGAGCTCTCCAAACCACTGACATTGCTATTCAATAAATCCTTGCAGTCTGGAACTATGCCTGATCAGTGGAAGATAGCCAACGTAACACCGATATTAAAAAAAGGCAGCAAATCCCTACCAAGTAACTATCGTCCAATTAGCTTAACCTCAGTTGTATGTAAAATGCTAGAAACACTCATAAGAGACAGACTCGTAAATCACTTAGAGGAAAATAACATACTTAAAGATACTCAACACGGCTTTCGTAAAAAACGTTCCTGTTTAACAAACCTCTTAGACTTCTTCCACGATATCCTCAACCTCTACGATAAGAGTAAAGCTGTAGATATTATATACCTTGATTTTCAAAAGGCCTTTGACAAAGTTCCCCACAAACGTTTACTGCTAAAACTAAAAGCGCATGGAATACAAGACGGTGTGTTGAAATGGATAGAAAATTGGCTCAGCGACAGAAAGCAAAGAGTAGTCATAAACGGTAAGGCATCTAAATGGACCAATGAAAGTAGCAGGGTACCCCAGGGATCGGTACTAGGACCAATTCTCTTTCTAATTTACATCAACGACATACAGTAGACGAGGGTCTCGCCTATACAATCTCAAAATTTGCTGACGATACAAAAATTGCAAATAGCGTACTCTCAAGAGAACAAGTTGACGATATGCAACACAATCTAGATAAGTTGTCATGTTGGGCCCAAATTTGGCAAATGAGTTTCAATGCGGATAAATGTAAAGTACTACATATCGGATACCAAAATGAGAAAGCAAACTATTCGATGAATGGCACTCAGCTTAAGAATGTAAACAGAGAAACCGATCTGGGAGTAACAATATCGAGTAACCTAAAACCGAGTCAACAATATTCAGAAGTTGTTAAAAAGGCAAACAAAATAATTGGTTTTATAGGCAGGTCATTTGAGCATAAATCCAAAGACGTTATCCTAACCCTTTACAATTACTTAGTCCGCCCTCTTCTGGAATACTGCGTTCAATCCTGGTGCCCTTATTACCAAAAAGATATAGACAAGCTAGAACGAGTTCAACGTAGAGTTACCAAAATGATACCTAGCCTAAAGAACAAACCATACGAGGAGCGTCTTAGAGAATTAAATTTATTTCCTGTAACCCAGCGCAGATTAAGAGGCGACTTAATTCAACTGTTCAAAATCATCAAAGGCATCGACAATATGAACTGTAGTAAGTATTTCACTATCGACCAATCTAATTACACGCAGGGAAACGGGTGCAAAATTATTGGTAAATCTTTTAACTCACACGAAGCTAAACATTTCTTCTTCAATCGAGTTGTCAACTTGTGGAATGGGCTTTCCCGAGATGTTATAGACTGCAGCACCGTTGATTCATTTAAACTTTGCCTAGACAAATATCTCGCATTAAACCCGCGACAGACTGCGTTTGTAAATGAATAACTTTATTTTATCCTCCCCTCAGTTACTAACCCATCTGTCCCCTACTAACTTCCCAATCCTGCCACGGACATTAGTTCCAGGGCAGTAGTTCCCTTTCCAATGTTCCCTTATCCACTCTAATCCACTGTTTGGACACTTGATCCTCAGTGTTTTGGAGGACAAGCAGCCTAGAAGGGTCACTAGACCTGTTGTTGCTTGATTACACTCCTTTGTACTCCCTCATGTTTAGCCCTATTAATTATGAGATTACAAGACATTCGCCCCATTAATTTGATGATTTTCAGACCTTTTGCCCCATTTCTTTGCCAATATTAAGACCTTTCGTGAGATGTCGATTTTTTCCTGGCGAGCGATAGCGAGCCTGTATTTGAAGAGGACGGCCGGGACATTTTTCTACTGAAAAATTTACAATTTTATATCGAAGGGGGGTCTTGTGGGTGTTTTTGGTT
Organism: Paralithodes platypus; assembly: GCA_032716605.1. NCBI lineage: Eukaryota > Metazoa > Arthropoda > Malacostraca > Decapoda > Lithodidae > Paralithodes > Paralithodes platypus. Next base: position 75,606,408 of record CM064575.1, on the reverse strand, counting down.
AAGCTTGATGGAGGTTTATAGAGCAAACTAAACCCCTTCCTTAAACCATTGAGCCGAACCAGTAAATTATGCTGCACAATACAGATTTAAAGTAATTATTTTCCATCACAAATCGATTACGTATAATGTGAAATGACATTATTTAAATGCTAGTCAACTTCTATTGACGACAAAATCAGTATCAAGAAATCCATGACAAGTGACCAGTTAAGATGCCATGATCCAGGACTCGTGATTACTATATCGAATTACCAGAGAGGTTTACACGTTAGTAGTGTACAGTAATACTTTATAATACACTATAGTCTATTCCCTGTAAGTAGGCGAGAAATCATGACCTCTAACCTCTGTAACAGAAAAACGACTTGAGTAATCGAGCTAATATTTCTACCATTTGGGAAGAGTCAGTCAAGGCCCTACATGTGGAAATTAACAGCCAATTTGTTCTAGCCCCTAACCCTTTTTGAGTTACAGAAGATAGAGTTAATGATTTATCGCCTACTTACAGCGAATAGACTATCAGATCATCGACTAGCCTGCAGATGCACTATGTTAGGTGAAATAACCCGTAAAGGAGCAGCCAAAGAAACATTGTACAGTCGGATACCATAGTCTCAAGCCTATTCATGAATATTCGTGGATTTCACCTGTTTCTAATTATGGAATTATATGTCTAGAGACGAATTTACGAATATAATTTTATATACATCAACTACAAAACTATATGTACTATATATTGCCAAGCAATTTATATCCCAAGATCATTCCAAATAGTTATAATTGCATAAAGAAAAAGAGATGGGGTCCGCGTATTCTTATCAGTGGGCTAAAGACTATGGCATCCAAGTGTACCATAACTATATTAGCTCCTGTGTTATCAATATCCTTTAGGTGCTTATGTTCTGGGTGTGGTGTCCCGAGTTCGAATCCTGGGAGGTCCATATGCTTTCATTAGTTTAATCAACTACCGGTATATTGGGGTTTGTAATTGATGATTAATGTAAGAACGGGGTGTTACTTATCCATATGTAATTCAGGGAGGGACTTTTCCTGTTTCGCTTCACGATTTAAAGACATTAGATTCCACTTATTCGTCGATTACAATTAGTTACCATCCATATAGATGTCGATTTTAATGGGGCGAGCGATAGCGAGGAAAACGATAAAGAGGGTCTTGTTGTTCGTATCACCTGTGTTAGTCTACTTACCCAATTATTGCCAAGACGCCAATTTAAGGGGAGGCAGTTGTGTTTTCGAGTCCTACTCCTCGATCGTGTTTAGCCCTATTAATTATGACATTTCAAGACATTCGCCCCATTAGTTTGGCGATTTTGAGACCTTTTGCTCCATTTCTTTGCTAATAATAAGACTTTTCGTGCCATTTAGGTGTCGATTTTTTCCTGAAAAATTAGTGATATTTAAAGTTTGATAGAGGAGAAATGGATAGGCGACGAGCAGGGAGGTTTTAGGAAGGGAAGAGGATGTGTAGATCAGATTTTTACCCTGAATTGTGTTGTGGAGAAATATCTGGAGAAAAACAAAGGGTGTATGTTGCCTTTATGGACTTGGAGAAGGCCTATGACAGAGTGGATAGAGAAGGTTTGTGGAAAGTACTTAGAATATACGGAGTAGAGGGCAAGTTGCTGAAGGCAGTGAAGAGCATGTATGAGAGTGCAAAGGCGGCAGTACGTGTGGAGAGTGAGCAGAGCGAGTTCTTTGACCTGAATGTTGGTTTGAAACAGGGGTGTGTGATGTCCCCGTGGTTGTTTACTGTATATATGCACGACATTGCCCTACATTGCTATCCTCTATCCATAAAACACTACTCTTCCCACTACATATCATACATGTAACACCATACACCTTACCCAATAAATATGGCAGTACAATTGTTAAGAGCAAACCTGGTGGTCCCTCAGATATCCACCCCCGGCAGGGTTGGGTCATTGACACAGGGCCCTCCTGGTCGTCATCATGCGACTGTGTCAAGAGCATTGCAACGTCCCAAAGCTGCTCGTCGGTGCAGCTTTTTCTTTAGCAATATAAGGGGACTTCACTCTAACATCAATTCTGTACACCAATTTCTTCAAGCAGAATCCCCTACTCTCCTTTTTTTGACAGAGACTCAAGTAACATCCACATCTGAAACGTCTAGATTTAATTTTCCAGGCTATCAACTGCTCCAAAATTTCAGACCTAAAGGAGGTGTATGTTGCTTCGCAAAATCTGAAATTGCCCTGGAGGAGGTTACTAGTTTCAATTGTCCCTATTTTGATTATTCTATATACAAATTAATTTCTGCTGGTAAATTTAAATACATATGTTGCATCTACAGTTCCCCAAATACTCCTCCAGAGCAAAGTCTTTTTGATTCTCTGTCCTCACAACTCAGTGTCCTCAACTTAAATGCTTCTTCTGAAATCACTGTGTTGGGTGATTTTAATGTCCATAATGTTGAATGGCTCACTCATTCAGCCAGGACTGATGATGCTGGTCTTGAATGTGAGCTATTTGCAGACTCATTTAATCTCACTCAACTAGTCAAGCAACCCACCCGTGTACCAGATAATCCTAATCATAATTCCCACCTACTGGACTTATTTTTAACAACCAATTCAGAAAATTATGATGTTACAGTGAGGTCCCCACTTGGATCTTCTGATCACTGTCTGATACAGGCCACCTGTCTATCACCTACCACACCTTCCCACTCTGAATCTATTTTGGTGACTAAATGGCATTACGATAGGGCAATTAGCTTAACCTAAAAATGTAAAATGCTAGAAACGGTCATACGAGACAGACTCGTAAATCACTTAGAGGAAAATAACATACTTAAAGATACTCAACACGGCTTTCGTAAAAAACGTTCCTGTTTAACAAACCTCTTAGACTTCTTCCACGATATCCTCAACCTCTACGATGAGAGTAAAGCTGTAGATATTATATACCTTGATTTTCAAAAGGTCTTTGACAAAGTTCCCCACAAACGTTTACTGCTAAAACTAAAAGCGCATGGAATACAAGACGGTGTGTTGAAATGGATAGAAAATTGGCTCAGCGACAGAAAGCAAAGAGTAGTCATAAACGGTAAGGCATCCAAATGGACCAATGTAAGTAGCTGGGTACCCCAGGGATCGGTACTAGGACCAATTCTCTTTCTAATTTACATCAACGACATAGATGAGGGTCTCACCTGTACAATCTCAAAATTTGCTGACGATACAAAAATTGCAAATAGCGTACTCTCAAAAGAACAAGTTGACGATATGCAACACAATCTAGATAAATTGTCATGTTGGGCCCAAATTTGGCAAATGAGTTTCAATGCGGATAAATGTAAAGTACTATATATCGGATACCTAAATGAGAAAGCAAACTATTCGATGAATGGCACTCAGCTTAAGAATGTAAACAGAGAAACCGATCTGGGAGTAACAATATCGAGTAACTTAAAACCGAGTCAACAATGTTCAGAAGTTGTTAAGAAGGCAAACAAAATAATTGGCTTTATAGGCAGGTCATTTGAGCATAAATCCAAAGAAGTTATCCTAACCCTTTACAATTCATTAGTCCGCCCTCTTCTGGAATACTGCGTTCAATCCTGGTGCCCTTATTACCAAAAAGATATAAACAAGCTAGAACGAGTTCAACGTAGAGTTACCAAAATGATACCTAGCCTAAAGAACAAACCATACGAAGAGCGTCTTAGAGAATTAAATCTATTTCCTTTAACCCAGCGCAGATTAAGAGGTGACTTAATTCAAGTGTTCAAAATCATCAAAGGCATCGACAATATGAACTGTAGTAAGTACTTCACTATCGACCAATCTAATTACACGCGGGGAAACGGTTGCAAAATTATTGGTAAATCTTTTAACTCACACGAATCTAAGAATTTCTTCTTCAATCGAGTTGTCAACTTGTGGAATGGGCTTCCCCGAAACGTTATAGACTGCATCACCGTTGATTCATTTAAACTCCGCCTAGACAAATATCTCGCATCAAACCCGCGACAGACTGCGTTTGTGAATTAATAACTTTATTTTATCCCCCCCTCAGTTTCTAACCCATCTGTCCCCTACTAACTTCCTAATCCTGCCACGGACATTAGTTCCAGGGCAGTAATTCCCTTTCCAATGTTCCCTTACCCACTCTAAACCATTGTTTGGACACTTGATCCTCAGTGTTTTGGAGGACAAGCAACCTAGAAGGGTCACTAGATCTGTTGTTGCTTGATTTCCTTTGTACTCCTTTGTACTCCTTTGTACTCCTTTGTACTGGGAGGGTCTTCAAGGTTTCTTTATTGATATTCCCTGGACCTCTTTCTTTTCTAATGATGCACACTCCACCTTGAGCCACATACAAGATTTTGTAAAAATTGGAATGGAAACTTTTATTCCTCATCAAAAGTACAGTAAAAGATCAAATTCACCTAAATGGTTTGACCATAATTGTGCTAGAGTAACTGAACAAAAAGCAATAGCCTACAATGCATACACAAGATCAAAGACACATGAAGCCTTTAATTACTTTAGAAACATCAGAAATCATGCCAAAACTGTATTAAACCTAACTAAATCAAACTTTCTCCACAAGCAGTCAAATAAACTTCTAAATAATCCAAATGATAACAAAATATTTTGGTCTACTCTTAACTCATTTAAATCCAACTTCACTACTGCTTCATCCATTCCACCATTAAAATCTCCGACTGGCAATCTTGTAAGTGACCCACGAGGTAAAGCTAACCTTCTTGCGGATATTTTCTCCACCAACTCAACCTTAGATGAAATCAATCAAGATGTCCCTGTACTTAATTTTAATTCGCCTGAAATTCCCTCACTTAAGATCCACACCAGACATGTCAAGACTATTTTGCAGAATCTCTCGGTAGATAAGGCTCCTGGTCCAGATGAAATTCCTCCAATAGTACTTAAGAATTGCTCCTTGGTGCTCGCTCCTGTATTGGCAAAAATTTCCGTCTGTGTACTCATACCTCATGCTTCCCAGTACCCTGGAAAGAAGCAAACATCCATCCAGTTCCTAAAAAAGGTGCCTCTTCAGATCCATCAAACTACAGACCAATAGCTATAACTTCCACTCTTGGTAAAGTCTTTGAAATTATATTAAATAATCACATAATTAAGCATCTTGAGAATAATAAATTAACCAGTGATAGGCAATATGGTTTTAGACGATGTCGATCAACTGCAGACATGCTTTGCCTTCTTACGCATCAAATCAACCAAGCTACAGACCAACATGGTGAAACACATACAATAGCACTGGATATATCAAAGGCATTTGATAGAGTCTGGCATCAATCCTTATTGTCGAAGATGTCACACTTAGGCCTTGCATCATTAGTTCCACTAATTTCTTCTTATCTTCATAACAGAAAAATATGTGTAATGGTAGATGGCCTTTATTCTCAATTTCACTCAATAAATGCTGGTGTTCCCCAGGGATCAGTTTTGGCCCCAATTCTGTTCCTCATTCATATCAATGATCTCATATCTACCACTCATAATCCAATACATTCCTATGCAGATGACTCAACACTCCACAGTTCCTTCACATTTACCAATTCTTTCACCCAACCCGATCTTATAAATTCAAAAATAAACACTGCAATTTCTCTGAACCAGGACCTTTCTAGAATTAATGGATGGGGACAAAAGAATCTAGTTTCCTTTAATGCACAGAAAACCAAGTACATTCAATTTTCTAACCGACAGAATCTCACTGACTCCCATATATGTTTTAATGATGTAAATATTCCCACTTCCCCTAGTATTGACATTCTTGGTATAACATTAACTACTAACTTGAGCTGGACACATTATGTTAGAAGCATTGCTAAGAATGCCTCTAAAAAACTGGGACTCCTGTACAGAGTTCGAGAATTCTTCACTGACGAGCAGTTGGCCGTGATATATAAAAGTCATGTGCGTTCTCAGATGGATTACTGTTCACCTCTGTGGGGTGGAAGTGGAGTGGTTGCATTGAGGCAGTTGGACAAAATTCAAAATAAAGCTATTAGATTAATCAATAACCCTGCAATCACACAGGACCTTCCTACATTATCCATACGAAGAAACATTGCATCCCTTGCATTATTCTACAGATATTTTCACAGCAATTGTTCCGAGGAACTTGCTTCAATTGTGCCGCCTCTCCACATCTTTCCCCGTAGAACTAGGGCAGCTGAGAGCGCCCATGAATTTACACTTTCTCCTCCACAATGCAGGACTTCTGCTTATCAGAATTCATTTATCCCCAGAGCTACTACTCTTTGGAATTCACTTCCCTAAAATTGCTTTCCACAAACTTACAATCTACAAATGTTTAAATCCAGTTGTTACAAACATTTTATGAATGGAGGATGCCTTTAGGCACATGGACCTTTTTGTTGTATCTGTGTTTTTCATTCCTCCATTCATTGTCTCTTTTAAAAAAAAAAAAAAAAAAAAAAATATGGATGGAGTCATGAAAGAAATACTATCAAGAGCAGTGGATGTTGGTGTATCGCTGAAAAGGGAGGGAATTGAGTGGAAGCTACCTATACTGCTGTTTGCGGATGATACAGTTCTGATGAGTGATAATGCATGGGAGTTGCAGGGTCTGGTAAATGAGTTTGGAACAGTGTGCGAAAAACGGAATTTGAAGGTAAATGCGGGGAAGAGCAAGGTTATGGTCTTCGAAAGGGGTGAAGTCACAGTGTGAGGTGAAGCTGAACGGTCAGGCTATGGAGATCGTCAACTCTTTTAAGTATCTGGGCAGTGTGTTGAGTAAAGATGGGACTATGGATGAAGAAGTGCGGGAGAGGGTACAACAGGGAAAGAGGTTTGTAGGAACGCTAAAAGCAGTAACAAGAAATAGGGTGGTCAGTATGGAAGTGAAGAAGTCCTTGCATGACCGTGTGGTAATCCCGACACGGACTTACGGAAGCGAAGCATGGACGTTGGTTGAGAGACTCAGACCAAGAGTGAAAGCAGTGGAAATGAATTACTTTAGGAGTGCGTGTGGAGTTACATGGAGGGATAGACAGACTAATGAGGAAGTAAGAAGGAGGTGTGGTGTGGAGGTAGATGTGCTGGAAAGTGTGAAAAGGAACAACTTGAGATGGTTAGGCCATATGGAAAGTATGGAAAGCGAGAGAATGACTAAGAGGGTGTACGAGAGTGAGGCGGAGGGACAAAGAGGGAGAGGTAGACCGAATGAGAGGTGGAAGGATGGAGTGAGGAAGTACATGAACGAAGGTGGTGCTGGTTGGGGGGAGGGGCGTCGACTGACTGGGGACAGAGGTGCATGGGGGCGGTTCGTTCGTGGCCACCCATTCGGGGATCACGGCGTCAGGCAATAGATAGATAGAGGTTTAGAGAGCAAACTAAACCTCCTCAAACCATTGAGCCGAACCAGTAAATTATGCTGCACAATACCGTCTGAGCTCCCTTAAATTAAGCTAGATATGCGAAGGTGCTACACAACCTTATATACCGACAGGTCATAGTCATGTCCAAATCATAACCCCAAATCCTTTACCCCCAATCCCTGCCTCAGCAACCTCGGATCTTACTCTAGCTTGCCAGATCCTTCAGACATGGACCAATTTCGTAAGCTATAGAAACCTGTTATGGGGTCCTTTATGAGCCACCTCTCGAGAATGTGCCCGTGGCCTTTTGGCTGCTGATTGCTCCTTACTAGTGAACCTTCAGGAAACAGAGGATGGACATTTACTCACATTGCTAAATCTCGGGAGTCATGGAAAAAGTTAAGGTAGGGCTTTGTCAAGCAGTGAACTCTCAACGGCTTATGATGATGATGAGGATGAATATATATATATATATATATATATATATATATATATATATTACTGTGTATAATATTCTCTATTGATCAATATATTTTGAATTTGTATTTAATATCAATATATTTACCAATCTATTTACATATTCACATGGTTACTATCTACCTATCTGGCTATCTACACAAACATCCACTGATCAATCTCACTTCCCTCATGTTAAGCCCTATTAGTTTTCAGACTTTAAGACGTTCGGCCCATTTGTTTGTCAATTTCAAGAATGTTCGCCCCATTTATTAGTCAATATCAAAGCCTATCGTGCCATTTAGGTGTTGATTCTCATCTGGTGAGCGATAGCGAATCTGTAGTTTAGGAGGAACCGACCTTCGGCTGGGACAATTGTCTACCCAATTTTTTTTTAAATTGATCTTAAGAGGAGCCAACCTTAGGCCGGGACATTTTTCTACCGAAAAATATACACATTTATCTTGAAAGGGGGTCTAGGTTGGTAGAATATTAAGCTTGATAGAGGTTTAAGGAACAAACTAAAACACTCCCCTTAATATTCATAGACCGACAGATGCTTCATCATAGTAAGAGATGGAGACTGACATTTAGAAGGTTAACACATTTTGTTTAGCAATATTTGTAAAGCACAGTATGACAAACACTCTTAATAAAGGACCACACACACACACGCACACCCACACACCCATACCCACACACACACACACACACACACACACCCACACACACTAACACACACACACGTAAGCACACGTAAAAACACATACTAAGCTTCCCCTCCCTGCAGAAATTATGTAAATGTATGATAAACAACTTGCCAGCATAAAAAGAACACTGGTAAAAAGAACCGTTTGTATCAAGTTTGCTAAAATAGTGAACATTAGTTATATATATATATATATATATATATATATATATATATATATATATATATATATATACTGTACATTTATCTTACGCATATCAGCTCATAAAATGTGTTGGTGATTCAGGTTGCAAACATAATTATTAGGAACCTTTCTTGTACAATATGTAATATTTTATCCAATATATACCGTTATCAAACACATACGCTAACTTATGTTTAAGAATCTTCGTAGGAACGTAAAGCTCGGATATATTTACCTCGGTATTCCAGGACTGTATGTTTGCTAGTACCTCTCCAAAAACTATTTATATTCAGGGTAATGCCTTCCCTTCTTCAATCTTGAAGGATTTATTTGCAAAACGATCAACTTAAATAGGTTCCTAAAGTATTGCAAGCGTCAGTAAAATACCAACTTCACCAAAATGTAAACTTTAACACTATTTGGTTTGAATTTTTTGGGGTTATTATGATATTTTGTTTATTATTGAGGAATGTTTCTTCTTTGATCCATTTTTGAGCAATCAATTTAGTTTGTCCCTAAGGCTAACAAGAACGCCTTCCCAAACTTCCTTCACATTACAAGCTGAAGGTTGATTTATTTTATAGGCTCGCCATTGGACTCCTAGCACACAAATCAACACCTTAATAGGGTGAAGCATCATATTATTACCAAACTTATGGGGCTAAGCGTCTTGAAATCCTCAAACTAATGGAGTGAAAAAGGTAAAGTCCTAAGAACAAAACTCTGAATAAATAGGGTTACGATGAGATACTCCTAAATCACGGAAATCAATTCAACCCACTTAACGAAGCTGCTTCGATTGCCATTTATTTGAAGCTCGCAGGACAGTCACGACTAAAAGGCATTTCCTACTTTCACTCTCTGAACTGTTATTTATTATTGGACGTATATACGGTCATGTAAGCTGAACATAACACAAATAAACTAGGGTATGTTCATGTCTATATATATATTTTATCATCTTAATTTTGTAACGGGCATAACCAAGGCTCAAATCGTAAGCAGGACCGGACCCTTGAGCCTGCCTGTACGTCCCAACCATTTCGGCCAATAGCCCCCATTGAGAGGATCCCTTAGTCTTGAATAACAGTAAATCACGGCGGGGGTCTCATCTCCATTATACCCTGGGTGGAAAGAGTGGACAGAAGTGACGGTGGGAGAAGGAATGGATGGAGGGAGGGAGGGATTTATGGGGTACAAGGGAGATGGATGGGTAGCTTGATATAGTTTTTGGAGAGGTACATGCAAACATACAACCCTGGAATGCCGAGATAAATATATCCCGAGCTTTATTTTCATACGAAGATTCTTAAAACTAAGTTAGCGTATATGTTTGACAACGGTATGTATTGGATAAAATATTACATATTGTACATGAAAGGTTCCTAAAAATTATGTTTGCAACCTAAGTCACCAGCAAATTTTATGAGCTGCTATGCGTAAGATAAATGTACAGTATAACTACAGTATATATATATACACTAACTAATGCTCACTACTTTAGCAAACTTGATACAAACGGTTCTTTTTACCAGTGTTCTTTTTATGCTGGCAAGTTGTTTATCATACATTTACATAATCTCTGCAGGGAGGGGACGCTTAGTATGTGTTTTTCCGTGTGCTTACGTGTGTGTGTTTTAGTGTGTGTGGGTCTGTGTGTGTGTGGGTGGGTTTGTGTGTTGTGTGTGTGTGTATGGTCTTTATTAAGAATGTTGTCATACTGTGTGATACAAATATTGTTAAACAAATAGTTTAACCTTCTAAATGTCAGTCTCCATCTCTTACTAACTATGGTGAAGCATCTGTCGGTCTATGATATTAACCACTTGAGTACCAGCGACGTATGTTATCTTTTATTCTTGCTATAATTAGACGATATTATGCAGCTTAGGAAGGATATGTGGTAGTTAGAAGGATTGGTAGAGATAGTTTGAGGCCTTATTTTTGCTAGAGGTCCTTCCTAATCTGAATAAAATCGTCTATCAGTTGCGACAATATATAGAAAAGGAGGTCACCGGTACTGTACGGGTTAAGGGGAGTTTTTTAGTTTGTTCTTTAAACCTCCATCAAGCTTAATATTACTCCCCCTAGACCCCCTTTCAAGATAAATGTGTACATTTTTCGGTAGAAAAATTTCCCGGACTATGGCCGGTTCCTTATGGCCATTAATGGTAACATATTATGTAAAAATATTTGCGGTAATTCTGTTTATGAAATTCAACATAATCTGAATATTGATAACTTAATCGATGAACATACCAAGAAAAATATAACATTTGATATTAAACTTTCTGATAAGAACAAGTGCATTGCAAAATTATACATGTTACCTAAATTTCATAAAAGACCTTATAAATATCGCTTTATTGCCGGAGCAAAATTTGCTACCACTAAAACTCTATCAGAACAAGTCGTAAATTGCTTAAAATACATTAAAAGTACTCAGAAAAGAACTGGCATTAACTATTATTGGAGTGTTGACAATTCGTTAGAAGTTATTGATAAAATAAATACCATGCCGAAAGTTACCTCGGTACATAGCTTCGACTTTTCAACTTTGTATACCAATTTGCCTTTAGATTTAGTATATTCAGAGCTTTGCTTTATTATAGATTTGCACTTTGACAGGTTCGTTAGGAATGGTAATTATTTCATAAATGTTTATACATATTTTAATAATGCATCACTTAGCTCTACTCCCACTAGTTCTGTATATTTTGATAGAACTAAACTTAAAGATGCCCTTAAATTCCTCCTTTTCAATACTTATGTTAGATTCGGGCCTTACATTTTCAAACAAATATTAGGAATTCCTATGGGTGGAAATGCTAGCCCTTTAATTGCAGACTTATTCTTGCTTGCTTTAGAATTTAAATATATAAAAGACTTAGTTGACAGTAGCAAGAAAAATAAAATCCCACAAAAATTAGCACTTGCTAAATTGTTAAGTAATAATAGTAGATATATTGATGATATTCTCGTTTGCAATTTGTTAAATTTTAATCAAGTTGCTAAACTTATTTACCCTAATTCTATTCCCCTCACATAATGTAACGTAAATTATAAAGTTGAAAATGTTCTTGATATAAATATAGAGATTGTTAATGAACAGTGCATACTTAAAGTATATCACAAAGTTGATGATTTTAATTTTAACGTAATAAACTTTCCTTTCCCTAGTAGTAATATCGATAGTAAAATAACTTATAATTGTTTTTATTCCCAGTTAATAAGATTTTGTAAAATCTGCACTAAAGTAGATGACTTTGGGCTAGAGCTAGGTTACTATACAGACTCTTAGTGGACAGAGGTTTTGAGGCAAGTAAATTGTTCCATAAATTTAATCTTTTTAGGGTCAATTATTGTGACTGTATTCTAAAATTTGACATCAATAATTTTAATCAAGCATGTTTAACTTGAAGTTTCTTGTATAACCTCTGCTTACTTTTTGTCTGTATTTATTGTTTTTTGTCTGTATTTATTGTTTATCTTGTTCTTTTTCTTTTTCTTTTTCTATTATTAATATTAATATTGATGATTTTTTAAAAGTATTGTTCTTGTTAAAAGAGTACTCTTTGTTTAAATCTGTTGTTACTTCATATTTTGCAATTATTTGTTTTTATATTATATGTATTCATTGTCGATAGTATCAATTGCTTACTTTTGCGATTTCCTTAGTTTATTTGTGCTATAAATGTAGGTTATTTGTAGGGTAGTTATTGATAGGGGTCACTTGAGGCATGCTATGCTTACAGGTACCTACCCGATAGCACTATCGTTAGTGAGTGCTGTACTGTATTTTATATATTTTGTAATAGTATAGATATCTTATCAATATTTGTATTTTGTACTATTGTTAATGTCTTGTCATGTTGCAAATTTAATTTTAAATAATATTTTGATATTTAACATGTAGTTTCTTTATTCATGCAGAGTTTAGTAAAATTTGCCAGAGCGTCCCGGACTTCCCAAACTTGACTACTTCCTTTAACGTGACGATAGTGCGTTGTTATATGTGCGATTAGTTTGCTTGGGAAACAGATTAACTTGCTCATGTAGTAATGTACACCCTATGTGGTGGATTGTGTTCTTTTATTTAATAATTTTCATTTTTAGTAAGCGTTGTTTCCACATAGCGATTTTGATAATTTAATTTGACTTTATATTGTCCTTGTCCCAATTTTGGTTTGTTTAATTTGCAAGTTTTACATTTTAATTTACGGGCTCGCTATCGTTCGAAGGAAAAACACGACACTTAAATGACACGAAAGGTCTTAAAGTTGACAGCAATGGAGCGAACATTCTTAAAATCGCCAAACTAATGGATCGAACGTCTTAAACGTTATGGGGTTAAACATGAAGGAGAAAGGAATCCAGAAAAAAAATCCCTCAAGTGGAAATCTCCCCTTAAAGCCACATAGAAATACTTTAGTGAAGCGAACCTTCTTTATCGGCACTTCTCTCTTTTGTATTCCAACACGATAAACAAAATTAGCTACTAAGACCCAAGTTCACTATCGATCACTATAAGGGAGATTCCTATTTCAAATATCACAAAAAGGTAATTCAATGGACACTAAAAATATTAGTTATAATAAAATAGATGTATAGTTTCTCGCATTAAACAAACTAGATACCTAACTAAGCAATAATGAAATCTGAAACTGTTATATACCTTTGTTATTTATCATTGGCGTGAAAGGAAATTTAAATATATCCATCTTTGACCTTGGCATGTGACCTTGACAGCATAAGTCTTAAACATGTATATTATACTTAGTATGTAAAGAAGAACAATATCAGTATATTTAATGATATTTATATACATAAATGGGAAGAAGATATAATGACCTTAACATGTGTCATTTACCTGAAACCTCGACCTTAGACTACATTTATTTTTCTATTGCTTGAATAGGCATTCTGATCTTGACCCTTCACTAAAATGTTGGTAATTTTTCTTTTCAAGTATTGCCTACTGTCCATATACCAAATTTCCGAATCTATGAACTATGAACAGAATATAACAGAATAATATTAATTGACCTTTGGCCTTGACCCGTGACCTTAAAGGTTTGGAATATTTAGCTAAAATTTGGTCGATATAATACCAATGCTAGTAGCAGCTTGCATTGTGACAAGTTTGAGGTAAATATAACAAATATGAAAAATGTACCATACTCTATACCTTGACCTTTGACCTTGGCCTTTGAATAAACTGACCATCGAGTTATGCGATCAAATTGAGGTCCCATTGAACGGTCTAGGAGGACAGATAGACAGACGAATGCCGGACGACCGACAAGCTATAGTCCATTCGCTGTAAGTAGGCGACAAATCATGACCTCATCCTTTGTAACTCAAAAAGGGCTAGAACAAATTGGCTGTAAATATCCACATCTAGTCCTTGACAGACTCTTCCCAAATGGTAGAAAATTGGCCATGATTTCTCGCCTACTTACAGCGAATAGACTATAGCTGGTGGTGCACAGTATACGGGCGGGATATATGTGTGTGTGTGTGTGATACCACTCCGCTCATGCAGAGTTGATTAAGTAGAAAATAAATTCATGGTTGCAAATTGGATAGTCAAAATATGCTACGCTTAAGGGAGCCCACCTCGCTTGTTGTCTCTTTCTCTCCCTCTCTCTTTGGCTTGTATCCATTCGACCCCATTCAGCCTATTGTTTTAAGACGTTTACCCACATCCAGGTGTCAATATTTTCCTGGCGAGCGGTAGTGAGCCAGAATATATATATTTTATGTTTTGACAGCAAGCTAAATTTCTCCATACAATACTGGCTCGCTATCGCTCGTTCAGGAAGAAATCTACACCTGGATATGGATAAACATCTTAAAACAGTTGGCTGAATGGGGCCGAATGGATACAAGCCAAGGAAAGAGAGAAAAGGGGAGAAAGAAAACAAAAGCCGGTGACCCCCATTAATCAAAGGGATAAATGGCGTACACATAATTAAGGTAATTTCAGAATAAACATATCCTGGTGATGCATTATTCCATGTTCAGGTTAATGATGAGATAATGAGTTGTAATTAATATTCATTAATGAGGTGCGAGTTTCACTAATTATATAGACAGACAGACTAACGAGATAGACATTACATATCAATAGTTAGACCAACAGACAGACAGACTAACGAGATAGACACTGCATATCAATAGATAGACCAACAGACAGACAGACTAACGAGATAGACACTGCATATCAATAGATAGACCAACAGACAGACTAACGAGATAGACACTGCATATCAATAGATAGACCAACAGACAGACAGACTAACGAGATAGACACTGCATATCAATAGATAGACCAACAGACAGACAGACTAACGAGATAGACACTGCATATCAATAGATAGACCAACAGACAGACAGACTAACGAGATAGACACTGCATATCAATAGATAGACCAACAGACAGACAGACTAACGAGATAGACACTACATATCAATAGATAGACCAACAGACAGACAGACTAACGAGATAGACACTACATATCAATAGATAGACCAACAGATAGACAGACTAACGAGATAGACACTGCATATCAATAGATAGACCAACAGACAGACAGACTAACGAGATAGACACTGCATATCAATAGATAGACCAACAGACAGACAGACTAACGAGATAGACACTACATATCAATAGATAGACCAACAGACAGACAGACTAACGAGATAGACACTACATATCAATAGATAGACCAACAGACAGACGGCGGGTGCCCAACCCCGAAAAGGGTTGAAATAGGGGAGCTATCCCCCCGCCAAAGGCGGCTTTCTAGGGCCTTTCCTAGCTGATGCTGAGAGGATTGGGTTCTAGTCATGTGGTGATGGGCTGGTCTATCAGAGTGAGAACTGAGCAATCTCTGCCATACCCATAGCTTACTCTGACTGTTCCTTTTACTTATATATTTTCTAGATCTCAAGTGACGGCGTCTCTAACGTGGATTGACCTCCCAATCTACCAAGATTGGAAGCCAAAGCGTCACATTTTTCCCTTGCCCCTCAACTTTCTCTTCATAATTGCTGAGGGACACAGGGCCCTGGGTGGGGCTTTGGTTTCCCGGGCATTTCCGCACCCTCCTCAGCTCCCCGCCATGGAGTGGCTTCGGTCACCCAGGCTTTATTGTGGTCGGCGGGGATGGTTCTGTGGGGGCGCTCGGTTATGGCCTTGGCCTTGCTCAGGGCCTTGGGGCTGTTCGGCCAGGCAGCTTGGGGAACAACAACAACAACAACAACAGACAGACAGACTAACGAGATAGACACTGCATATCAATAGATAGACCAACAGACATGGATGGATGGATCGATGCATCAGGGCGACTGGTGTCAATTGCCGTTTGGAGAAATATTGCAAAGAAAAAGCAATACCATTCATTGATAACTGGGATAGTTTCTATGGGAGAGATGGGATGTACGCAAGGGATGGGGTTCATCTTTCACGGTTAGGGGTTTCTACATTAGCTAGTTCTTTAGATAGGGTGGTTGTGGGGTTTTGAACAGAAATATTGAGAGTGTAAATGAGAGGTTAAATGGAACAATTTTAGCGTCAGGCGAAAGCGATAAGGATATTCAGTCTCATGCTAAAAATGATGACTATAATGCAAATGATAGTAGTGATGGTGCAACGGAAGATGGAAATGTCGCTAAAACAAAGGTAAATTAGGTATAAAGAAAAGAAGTAAATTGAGAGTATATTACACAAACTGTAGGAGTCTATGTAACAAAATGAACGAACTTAGAGCCCTTGTTAGCAAAGAAAATATAGACATAATAGCGCTAACTGAAACGTGGATTAATACAGAAACCAGGCATTTTTTAGCAGAATTTGATATACCAGGATATAGTTTGTTTAAATATGACCGAACAAGTAAGAGGGGTGGCGGTATAGCAGTGTTTGTCAGGAGTACATTAAAAAGCTGTATTAAATCAGGTATTAGACTAAATAACGATAATGAAAGTGTTTGGGTAGAGGTTAACGAAGGTAGTGAGACCATAGTTATTGGAGTTATGTATAGACCGCCAAATATGAGTAGAAATGACGGAACGTCATTATGGGAGGAAATTAAAATGGCATCAAGGTTTAGCAATGTGTGCATTATGGGGGATTTTAATTTTCCGAATATAGATTGGCAGCATCAAATAGGAGACTCTGATTCTGAGGAGTTTATAGAGGTAGTACAAGATAGTTTTTTATTTCAATTCATAGATACGCCGACTAGAGGTAATAATATTCTCGATTTAGTTTTCAGTAACAATGAACATATGGTAAATAATGTAGAGATAGGGGACCACCTAGGAAATAGTGACCACAATTCTGTGTATTTTAATATACTATGGAAAGGTAATACCAGAGAGAATACAACATTAATACCTGACTTTAGAAAAGCCAATTATGGTGTGTTAAGAAGAGCCCTATTAGCGGACCCTATGGTCAAAAAATTAAGTCGATCCAGGTGTCCAA
This sequence comes from Paralithodes platypus, assembly GCA_032716605.1. Classification (NCBI taxonomy): domain Eukaryota; kingdom Metazoa; phylum Arthropoda; class Malacostraca; order Decapoda; family Lithodidae; genus Paralithodes; species Paralithodes platypus. The sequence goes on along the minus strand of CM064575.1, from coordinate 75,589,184 downwards.
ATGAGTGTACCCCTTCTCAGGCACCTGTCATCTTAAGTCAGGAAGAGACGTCAACCTTGGTATATACATACGATAATTTTATCAAGTCAGTATTCAATGCACAAAATAAATACATCCCCAAAAGAAAATTTAGATCAACACAGAACCAACCCAAATGGATGAATAATAGACTATTAGATCTTCTAGGACAAAAGAGAGGAATATATAGAAAAATTAGAAAAGGCGAAATTCACCTACTTGCTTACTATCAGAATCTATCAAGACAGGTAAAAAAGGATATTAGGAAAGAAAAAAGAAATTATGAAATTAAGGTTGCCAATGACTCAAAAAATAATCCTAAAGCTCTTTACCAACTATATAAATCCAAGGTTAGAGATGTAATTGGTCCCCTTAAAACTTCGATAGGAGAAATGACAGAAAATGATTTAGAAATGTGCAGTACATTAAATAGTCAATTTCTTTCCGTTTTCACTAATGAAAATTTGGCACAGTTTCCAGAAGTCCGTAAGGTATATAGCGATAGTATAGAAAATAGGTTAAGTACGGTTACTATAAGTAGAAATGATGTGCTTAAGGAAATTGACAGACTGAAACCTCATAAATCGCCTGGTCCTGATGAGGTATATGCTAGAGTATTAAAAGAATGTAGGGATGAGTTAAGTTACCCATTAACATTTTTATTTAACAAGTCATTGGAGACAGGTATAGTTCCAGAAGCTTGGAAGCTTGCAAACGTAGTTCCGATCTTCAAAAAAGGTGACAAATCAATAGCATCCAATTACCGTCCCATTAGTCTTACATCAATCATAGGAAAGCTACTAGAGTCAATTATTGCTAGTAAAATTAGAAACCACTTAGATACATTTAATTTAATAAATTCTTCTCAGCATGGATTCACTCAGGGACGTTCTTGCCTTACTAATTTGCTTAGTTTTTTCTCAGAGGTATATGAAGCAGTAGATAATGACAAGTCATATGATATAATATATTTAGATTTCAGTAAAGCTTTCGACAGAGTCCCCCATGAGAGATTGATGAGAAAGGTTGAGGCGCATGGAATAGGTGGGGCGTTGTTGGGATGGATTAGGTCATGGCTAATTGGTAGGAAGCAGAGAGTGAGTATAAATGGTACGAAGTCAGAATGGGGAGCAGTCAAAAGTGGTGTCCCCCAGGGATCTGTATTAGGTCCTCTGTTGTTTGTTATATACATAAATTACCTTGATTTAGGTATAACTAGTAGGATAAGTAAATTTGCAGACGATACCAAAATGGGGAGAACAATTGATTCAGATAGAGATATAGAGTGCCTCCAAAGGGATCTAGATACCTTACACGAATGGTCAGTAAATTGGCAGATGAAGTTTAACATTAACAAATGCAAGGGATTAAAGATAGGGAAGATGCATACAAATGTTAAATATAAACTAGCTAATGTGGAATTAGAAAACTCGAATTGTGAGAAAGATCTAGGTGTGTTTGTTAGCAATGATTTGAAGCCTAGACAACAGTGTATAAGCGTTCGAAACAAGGCAAACAGGATTCTCGGGTTCATCTCAAGGAGTGTGAGTAACAGAACTGCTGATGTTATCTTAAAACTTTACTTGTCATTAGTGAGACCCCATATGGATTATGCTGTTCAATTTTGGTGTCCTTATTACAGAATGGACATAGATTCATTGGAGAGAGTACAACGTAGAATGACAAAAATGATCCATAATATTAGAAATCTTCCGTATAAAGAAAGGTTGAAGAAATTAGGCTTACATTCGTTAGAGAGACGCAGAGTTAGAGGGGATATGATAGAGGTGTTCAAGTGGGTTAGTGGGATTAACAAAGGGGACATGACAAATGTACTAAAGCTCAGTGATAGCGAAAGAACTCGTACCAATGGTTTCAAATTAGATAAATTTAGTTTCAGAAAAGATATAGGCAAATATTGGTTTGGTAACAGAGTTGTAGATGGGTGGAATGGACTACCAAGTGCTATAGTGGGATTAAAAACGATAGGGAGCTTTAAGATAAAATTGGATAAGCATATGGACGAGAAGGGTTGGGTGTGAAGGGGGATCAGCAGGGTTGGGCCAATCAGCGCTCTGCAGACCCCCGTAATCCTGCGTTAATCTCTAACCGTTTTGGTAAGATGATCCTCAGGGTATTAGTGTGTTGAGCCTATAATTGGGCTTTGTAATTGGGGTTGTGTGGGACAGGGATCTGCCTTGCTTAGGCCAATCGGCTTTCTGCAGACTCCCATTTTCTTATGTTCTTATGTTCTTATGCATCTATGTATGCATGGACATATGAATAGATACTATAATTGATCAATGGATGGTTGGATAGATAGAGATGGCTATGTCTACCGAAGGGTGGGTGTTCAAATGTAGCATACAATGATGCACATAAATAGTGTTTGAATTGTTTATGTGGGCTACGGTATCACTTTCGTTACATTCTAATAAACATTGTCTTCAGTGTAGTCCTTGTTCAGCCAAAGTGTGCGCCTGCGTTGTCGTCTTTTAAATGGATCTAATATATATATATATATATATATGGTAGTTGATGACAAGCCCCCCCTGTGAAGAAATCTGTATGGTGAGTGTAGGGTTTGTGTGGCCGTCCATCCATCAGAGCAGGTTGTGTGATATCACGGCGGTCTGGGGGGAATATGAGCCAAGGAATTTGCATAATGCTAAGCCTGGACCTCGCTATGCTCTCTCTCCCTCTCTCACTCCCATACTCTCTGTAGACTGGGTTTCTTAGGCTACTGTGCAACTGTCGAGGCGTGCGGCATCTGTCATTTATGCTCACACAATTCTTAACCCTTCTTGTACCTGCGACGTCTATTATATTGCATTCTAGCTATATTTAGATAATTGTATGCAGCTTAGGAAGGATGTATGGTAGCTAAAAGGAGTAATTGAGATAGGCTGTAGCTTTTTGATTGGTAGACATCTTTCTTAAGCTGAATAAAATCGTCTAATAGTAGCCGAAAGAAAAGGACGTCGCCGGTACAGAAGGGGCTAAAACTCGGGCTGAACTGACTCACCATATTAATTATTTAGCTGCCATTTCGGAGGTTCATTAAGGGGAGGTTTTTAGCCTCTATCAAGCTTACAATTACACCCCCTAGATCCCCTTTCAAGATAAATTTGTACATATGTCGATAAAAAAGAATTCCCGGCCGAAGGCCGGTTCCTCTGAAACTTCAGGCTTGCTATCGCTCGCCAGAAAACATCGACACCTAAATGGCACGAAAGGTCTCAAAATTGTCAGAAATAGGGCGAAAGTTCTTAAAATCGTCTAAGTAATGGGTCGAACGTCTTATAATCTGAAAACTAATGTGCCTAAACATAAGGGAGAAAGGGGTCCAGAAAAAAATCCCTGAAGTGGAAATCTCCCCTTAAATCAGTTAGAGGGATCAAAGTGTATCAGAATATATGACTGTTAATGCACAGTCATGGTCAGGAAAACTGTATTTTTTTCTCCCAAAATTGATAGAAAACTGTCTTGATTATCTCTCACATTGATGGAAAACTGTCTTAAATATCTCCCACATTGATGCAAAACTGTATTGATTATCTCCCAATTGATGGAAAACTGTCATGATTTTCTCCCATATTGATGGAAAACTGTCTTGATTATCTCCCTAATTAATGAAAAACTGTCTTGAATATCTCCCTAATTAATGAAAAACTGTCTTGAACATCTCCCAAATTGATGGTAAACAGTCTTAATTATCTCCCTAATTGATGGAAAACTGTCTTGATTATCTCACTAAGTGATGGAAAACGGTCTTGATTATCTCCTAAATTAATGGAAAACTGTCTTGAATATCTCCCACATTGATGGAAAATGGTCTTGATAATCGCCCAAATTGATGTAAAGAAGATGGTTAGCCATAACTATAGTATATTTGTTCCCAGTTGATGTTAAATTGAATCCTTTATCATCTGATTTCCCGAATCTTACTGGACAAATATGATACTGCTATGTCTGTGATGATTCATATTAATGTCTAGTTTTCGTAATTAGCAACACATTTCACTATAAAATCATGGAAATAGTCGAGTAATCAGGATGGAGAAAAAGCAAATTAACATCAGCTAAAACAAAGAAAAGAACACAAACAAAGTAGTGAATCCCGGCAATTTTATCCCAGCAGTCCGCCTGGCTATTACAAAATGTCCATGCATGTGTGTCCCCAGGACTGTGCGTTAATAAAAATCCTATTTCATCATCTATCCAGAAAGATTAAATTAAAGTCCTGACCACAAACAATCAACGTTCTAGGCCATCATCAATCATGTCTAGTTTATAGTACAATAACATTAGCTGGATTTCGCTGTACAAAGGATTACAAAAGGTTTACATTAGCATTTGTTATTATTTGCTATGATGTCATTATAACACCATCACAGTACTAAAATCTAATTTGAGAGAAAACAAAGTCAGAACTCCATTTTTACGTCTTAGTTCTTTGTGACCATAATCACGTTAATATTGCATCAATATGGATATTCTGATTTATGCTATTAAAATAATCGATGGTCGACAAATCCGAGCAGAATTTATATGAAGAGTTAATATCTCCGACAGGAGTCAATTAGGCTTGAAAGGTCGGGAGAATCTATATTTTATTTTGCTGCACACCCTGATAACATCGACAACATTAATATGCATTTTCATCATACACATACGAATCTCAAGGATGATTAATTAATAAACTATTGTACGCAACTAATTTGTTTTTTTGTTTTGTTTTTGATGAATTAAAAATACCATTACTAAATTGTTCTAAGTAAGTAGATATTAGTTACATACTCAGGAATTTGTGTATGCGGCTGTAAGTGGAACAAATATTCAGTCATTATCATGAATTAGGGCTATATCATTTGCCCAGATCGTTACAGGCAGGCTGCCTGAGCCAAATTCAAGGGACGTTGGGGACAAAACAGTCAAAGTCATAAGATGAATGAAAGTTTGATTGAGGGAGAGAGTTCCAGAGTTCACTTGTTGAGTTGAATAAAGAATGAGATAGTTTGCTAATTCTTAAGTTGGAGAGCTGGTCAGAATAGGAGTGGGACTGTGTTGAAAGGTGGGTGTCTCACACTGGCCGCAAGGGAGGGGGTATGCACTAAGAAAGCTCTGAAGAACACCGATTTTTGTAATAGAATTAGAAGAATGAAAGACATGCAATATTGTGGCGTGAAGACAGATATTGTAGGGAACTAGTAAGATAAAGTAAGTTTGAACAATACACGATAAATGGCCGCACTGTGCCCATAAACAAAACAAGAAGCTTTGCGGGGGTGGAGAACCCACGGAGACAGATGATCACACCTAACGCCTGGGAAACTGTTAACAAGAGTGGTAATATGATATTTCCAAGAAAGGTCAGATGAAAAAGATACACAACAAATATTGAGAGAAGATGAAGGGTTGATGTGTGTATTGTTGAAGAGTAATTAATAGTAATTTTGAAACTATTCTTGCTTCCAAATTTCTTAAGCATTTCTCTTCTCATAATCTGCTCTCAGATCGCCAGTATGGCTTCCTTAAGGGTCGCTCTACTGGTGATCTTCTTTCATATCTTACTAACTCTTGGTCATCCTCCTTTCGGGACTTCGGTGAGACTTTTTCTATTGCACTAGACATATCGAAAGCCTTCGATAAAGTCTGGCATAAATCTTTAATTTCTAAACTACCCTCCTTCGGTTTCTATCCCTCCATCTGTGCCTTTGTCTCTAATTTCCTTTCCGGCCGTTCCATAGCCGCGGTTGTGGACGGCCATTGTTCACTTCCTCACTCTATAAACTCCGGTGTTCCTCAGGGCTCTGTCCTATCTCCTATTCTCTTTCTAATTTTTATAAATGATCTCCTTAACTGTACCTTAATTCCCATCCATTCATACGCAGACGACTCAACCTTGCACTACTCCATTAGTTTTTCAGAACGCCCCAGCCAGCAATCCCTCAACGACAAACGTAATGAAGCCATAGAAATCTTAAATTCTGATCTAAATACTATTTCCAATTGGGGCAGAGAAAACCTTGTTAACTTTAATGCTTCCAAAACCCAATTTCTCCATCTATCTACCCGTCAGGATCTCCCAGCGGACTATCCCTTATTCTTCAACAATACAAAAATCAACCCTTCATCTTCTCTCAATATTCTTGGTGTCTCTTTTTCTTCTGCTCTCATTTGGAAGGACCATATTACCAGTCTTGCTAAGGCAGCATCCCAGAAGCTGGGTGTGCTCAACCGCCTTAGGGGGTTCTTTTCCCCTGCACAGCTTCTTGCTCTGTACAGGGGCATAGTGCGCCCTTGTATTGAGTATTGTTCACATGTGTGGGGAGGTTCCTCTCACACTGCTCTCCTAGACAAAGTTGAAAGGAAGGCCTTTCGTATCATTAACTCCCGTCCACTCACCAACTCTCTGCAATCTCTCTCTCTCCGCCGCAATGTTGCATCTCTCTCGCTATTCTATCGCTACTATAATAATCAGTGTTCCTCAGAGCTATCCCAGTGCATACCACCTCCTTTACGTAGGGCACGTGGTACCCGTCTTGCAACTCAATCCCACCCCTACTCTGTGCAACTCTCCAACCCAAGAGTGAAACGTTACTCTCAAACTTTCTTCTACTCAACAGCTGAGCTCTGGAACTCTCTCCCAGAATCAGTCTTTCCCTCTTCCTATGACTTAAATTGCTTCAAACTCCGTGTGTCCAGGCATTTTGGCTCGAACGTCCCTTGATTTTGGCCCTGTCACTCTTTCAACTATGGGGGAGGCACTCGCTATAGGCAGTTGTGCCTTTTGCCTCCCTCAATCACATAGAAAAAAAAAAAAAAAAAAAAAAAAAAAAGTCCTCTGGAAGATTACGACTGGTAGATATAATGAAAAATTGGGTCTTCAAGGCATTGAAAGTAGAAGCAAATTGTTCTGTCCTAATCAGATATAATTGATAGATCAGAAGACAGGTGAGCTATGGCCTCGTCACGTGACTTTCAGAGTGCTTCCATGCCGAGTTGCTGTGAAAAACTAGTTGAAAAGTGTAAGGTAGAGTCATCAGCATATGAGTAAATAGAGACTAGAGGTACAGTTGAGAGGATCATTAATGAATATTAAAAAGACAACTGGAGACAGAACACAACCCTGAAGAACACTAGAGTTGATAGGTTGAGGAAGTGAGTGATGACCGTCCACAACTGCAGCTATTGAACGGTCAGAAAGGATATTAGAGGCAAAGGCACAGAAAGCGTGAAAGTTTTAAGTTTGAAGGAAGTCTGGGGGACAAAGAGAAAAATAACACATTCCTCGAAATTAGTAAAGGCAAGTAAAATCATCAATAATAATTAAACAAAACATCATCCCCCTCAAGACGTGGGACCAGGTAGTGTTAACATTAATATGCACTAAACTCCTCGACTATAAAACTAACCCACCACATTGCCATCCAGTCTCCATCTTAAACTGTACCTGGTAGTGTAACTTCAATCTGCCTTATATTAATCATTAGCCGAGATACCTGCACCCTGTGGGGGTTAAATAGTAGCTCTGATGAGATTCCGATCCAGTCACTCTTAAGAACCTCATAGTTTTCACTCTGCATGCATATCTAAGGAAACTAATCTTGTAATATAGTTTGTTTATGTTTAAATTATAAAACAATATCCGGAGCGGGTGTTAGTGGATGGGATCTAGGTCACAAATGAAGCTATCACTTTTAAGGGGAGTTCTCCACTTGAGGGATTTTTTTCTCTCCCTCATGTTTAGCCCCATTGCTTTTGATATTATAAAACGTTTTCCCCATTAGTTTAGCGATTTTAAGAACTTTCACCCCATATTAAGACCTTTCGTGCAATTCAGGTGTCGATTTTATCCTGGCGAGCGATAGCGAGCCTGTAATTTAAGAGGAACCGGCTTTCAGCCGGGACATTTTTCTACCGAAAAATGTACAAATTTATCTTGAAAGGGGGTCTAAGGGGTGTAATTTTAAGATTGATGGAATTCTAGGGAACGAACTAAAAACCTCCCCTTAAGCTTCTCGGTTGGTTTGGTGCTGACCTGTTGCCCTACTGACCCGAGTTCGAGGCCCGGCCAGGTCATATCGCAAAATGTTAATTAAGTGTACAATCATAATATACCCATAAATCAATCACTATGGTTGTGTCTCATTAAATAAATAAATACTTACAAATATATAATTATATAAATAAATACATAAATAAATATAACAAATTAAAGTCCTCGTGCTTAAATAAGTGAATGCAAATTTACTGTTGCATAATAACGGAACCGATTCGACAGATCAAAGGAATTTAATGTTCCTGTCCATCAGAGAAGCTTAAAGAATGTTTGTATTAAATTTCCCTGCTTTATTACGGGATTTATGAATCATTGTGACTATTTCATTTTCAGCCACTTTTGGTTCATTAAATCATTGTGTTATGTTAATCTTGGAACTCGTGGCTCCAACCAATTATATATATATATATATATATATATATATAGGCGAAATATTTAATTTATACATACGCGAGTTTTCCAGACAATACATGATTTTCTTACTGTTTTTCATGTACTTCATGCAATTTAGCACCCATTTGTTGCAGAAACGTCCTCTGAAAGCCATAGCCCATACCCCAATTTCCATATTTTGTCAATAACCTAACCTAACAACCTAACCTAACCTGGGGGCTGCCGCCCCAAGACCCCCGCTGGTCTTAGCATTGATATAGAGGATGACAAATTACTAAAAATACGGTGGAAGAGTATAACAAAATTAGATGTCCGCTAATGCAAGATGGGAGCTTTTCCCTTATTTAACACACAGCGTATAATGGAAAATAATGAAACACTAGTAAAAATATGATTTTGGATCATGACCTTGACCTTTGACCTTACACTTCAGAATATTTATGTAAAATTCGCTCAATATAATATCAATATCACAAGTAATGTGTATAGTGAAAATTAAGACATTTGAGTAAAACCTAAGAAATATGAAATATTGACCATAATTATATCTTTCCCCTTTGACCTTAACCTTTAAGTCAAATTTTAAATTTCTTTTTGACTGACCTTCGCATGGATCAAATGCATATACCTGTGAAATTTGGTGAAAATCCATTGAACAGTCTAAGAGGAGTTTCCAGATGGACGACAACGGACGACGGACAAGCTGGCTGGTAGTGCACAGTATACAGACGGGATCTGTGTGTGCGATACCACTCTGCTTATGCAGAGTTGATTAGCATTTAGTTTTTAATAGCATTAACAGAAAGGGTTAAAAGTAAATCGTAAAATTGGCAACATATTCTTCTGTCCTAAGGTATGTTATGATGTATATTTTTCTAAAAAAAAAAGTACAATATACCAACTAATATGGAATCACGATAAATCTACACTTCCCTAAGTTATATCTGTCAAAGATACAATACAATTTTAAATTTGCAATTTCGTATATACAGAAAATTGAATTAATATTTTTGGCTCGGGAATTCGCGGAGCCAAAACCCTGAGAGCAGCACATAATTATGCAATCACCTCGCGTCTTTCTTGCCCCAAGCGTGTGTGGAATTCTGCGATCTAGTCAAATCTAGGTCAGGGATTGGTGCAGCTTTTTGGAGATGTCAGAGCTGGCAACTTAATCTTGGGACGCCATTTTAGTACCGAATCTATGTAACTGTGTTGGTGGTGTAATGGTTTAGATGCTTATGTTCTGGGTGTGGTGTCCCGCGTTCGAATCCCGGGTGGACCATAATATGCTTTCATTAGTTTATTCAAGTACATTGGGGTTTGTAAATTATGATTAATGTTAAGAACGGGGTGTTACTTATACAACGCGGAGATATCTTGGTTTTGATAGCATAGAACTTCGACCTAATGATCAAACTATATATCCTGTACCAGTATTACAGCTTGTTTAAGGGGGGTGACCTATTGTTTTGCTATCCTTTTCTCTCTTTCTCCTGGCTTGTATCCATTCGGCCCCATTCAGCCTACTGTTTTAAGACGTTTATCCCCATCCAGGTGTGGAATTATTCCTGGTGAGAGATAGCGAGCTAGCATTATATGAAGAAATCCGGCTTCGCCGGAGAAATTTTTCTATCGAAAAATTTACAAATATAGCCTGCTGCCAAAAAAATTTATAAAAATTGCGGTAGCTCGCTACCGCTCGCCAGGAAAATATCGACACCAGGATGGGGATAAATATCTTAAAACAGTTGGTTGAATGGGGCCGAATGAATACAACCCAGAGAGAGAGAAAACAAATAGGAGGTGGGCCCCCTTAACATGGGTATGGATATATTTGAGCGTAAAGAGAGGCTATTGACACCAGTGGCACCAATATGGCGGAGGTTGACCGATCTCTGGGGATGTTAAGGGGAGGCAGACCGTTTTTCTGGACCCCCTTCTCCCTCATGTTTAGCCCCACTAGTTTTGAGAATAAGACGTTCGGGCAATTAGTTTGGCGATTTTAACACCTTTCGCCCCATTTCTTTGTCAATTTTATGACCTTTCGTTTCATCTAGTATTCGATTTGTTCCTGGCGAGCGAGAGCGAGCCTGAAATTTTCAGAGAAACCGGCCTTCGGCCGGGAAATTTTTCTATCGAAAAATTTACAAATTTATCTTGAAGGGGGGTCTAGGTTTTTTGTTTTAAGGGGAGGTATTTAGTTTGGTCTCTAGATATCCATCAAGCTTAAGATTACACCCCCTTGACCCCCTTTCAAGATAAATTTGTACATTTTTCGGTAGAAAAATTTCCCAGTCGAAGGCCGATTCCTCTTGAATTACAGGCTCGCTATCGCTCGCCAGGATAAAATCGACACCTAAATGGCACAAAAGGTCTTAAAATTGACAGAAATGGGTCGAAAGTTCTTAAAATCGTCAAAATAATGGGGCGAACGTCTTAAAATTAGAAAAGCAATGGGGCTAGACATGAGGGAGAAAGGGGTCAAGAAAAAAGTGGCAATCTCCCCTTAAGCTTGATGGAGGTCTAGTGAGGAAACTAAAACATTAAGGAAAGAATGACCAAACAAAAGGTCTGCCTCCCCTTAAAGCACACCTCGACGACATATACAGAATAATATCACACATAACAAAGCCACTCCAACAGCTTCCTCTATATCTCAAACACCCCTTCTCCTCTCTCTACACTCTATAGACTAATAACACACATAACAAAGCCACTCCAACAGCTTCCTCTATATCTCAAACACCCCTTCTCCTCTCTCTACACTCTATACAGACTAATAACACATATAACAAAACCACTCCAACAGCTCCTCCTATCCTTCAAACACCCCTTCTCCCCTCTCTACACTCTTTAGAAAAAATAGGAAAAGTAGAATGTAGATACGAGGTACCGTTGTAAAGGCTTATCCCTCAATACCTTCACCTGAACTTCTCCTGGTAGTCCGTCATTGATTCTTTAGGCGGTAAATATATTGGTGATGGTACTGTAGGGTTTAACCCGTTCAGTACCGGTGACGTCCCTTTCATCACATTCTTGCAACTCTTAGACGGTTTTATTCAGCTTAGGAAGGACCTCTAGCAATACTAAGGCTTCAAACTATCTCAACCAACCCTTCCAACTACCACAGATCCTTCTTACTCTGCATAATATCGTCTATGGTCAGAATAAAATATAGCACACGTCGCTGGTAATAAAAGGGTTAAAGTTATTATATTCACTATGGACTACTGAAGTCTAAATTGGATTATTGCTTACATAGTTTCCCTCTCTCACTTCCTTTTTCACCTACCGATTTATATATATATAAACACATATATATATATATATATATATATATATATATATATATATATATATATATATATATATATATATATATATATAATATATATATATATATATATATAATTAAATATATGTGTGTGAGTAGGACAATGAGGGAAATAACGCCGGTAACCATCTTATTTTATTCAAATTTTCAGCACCTCATGGAGCCATCATCGGGAGCTATATATGTATTCCCTAAAAAAAGAGATCAGACTCAATAAACATATCAAGGATGGCTAACTATTAATAATTGAAAATACAAATTAAACGGGTGTCATACAATTCTAGTTGCATATCTTAAAGTAAAAGATTCGTAAAATCATATAATAGGAAACAAACTACCACTAATAAACAGGACACTGACGTAACATTGAAAATCTGGATAAATCATAAAGGAAAATCAACGACTAAAGATCAAGCGGGGAATAAGCACAAGATCGGTACATGAGATAGGACAAATAATATGTAAACAAATGAATTAATAAATACTTATGAGTTACTGCTGACTAGGGAAAGTAAAGGAGGCCTAAATATATTATATTAATCTTACATCATCTAAATAATACAAACAGTACATTTCAATAGTGAAATATAAAAGGACTTACTGTACAACCAGCTAGGAGTTGTGACGTCACGGCAATGGTCAATGACTAACTGACTGAATAGTTGAGATGCCCAATGAACAAAATCAAGAAACAAAACACCAATCCCTTTCATTAAAGTGTTGAATTGAATTACAAAAAGATAAAAGTGTTTAATTGAATTAAAAAACGATTCATGAACAGTTATTAGCAGTATTAATTTCAGGATTTTCGTTTGCTTCAATTCAAAACTTTGATACATTAAGGGATTGGTGTTTGGTTTCTTGTTTTTTGTTCATTGGGCGTCTCAACTATTCAGTCAGTTAGTCATTGACCATTGTCGTGACAACTCCTAGCTGGTTGTACAGTAAGTCATTATATATATTTACTATTGAAATTTACTGTTTGTATTATTTAGAGGGTGTAAGATTAATATCATTTATTTAGGCCTCCTTTACTTTCCCTAGTCAGCAATAACTCATAATTATAGTAGTTATTATCCGACTGGGATGAGTGTAGCCATCTACAGTACATCATCCCGTTGAGTGTAATGATCTTATGGTCATTAAACTAATTGAATTCAATTATATTCTAGGCATTATAGAGGTAGACCATAGCTCATATACCCTACGACTTTCAAAATTCCCTTCTGAACTAAATAAAATCGTCTATTGATAGGCAGAAGAAAAGGAATCAATGCGTCGTCAAAAGCTAAAGCGATCATTGTAGAATCATGCCTGGATTTAGTAAGTATTCCTTGCATTGGGGCTAAACTGAAGTCTTCCATATCATCAGTACGCATATGTTATTGATGTTGTTGCTGTTCCCCAGGCTGTCTGGCCGAGCAACCCCAAGGCCTCGAGCAAGGCCAATGCCATTACCGAACGTCCCCACAGAACCCTCCCTGCTTAACATTAATAAAACCCAGGTGACCGAAGCCACTCCAAGGCGAGGAACTGAGGAGGGTGCGGAAATGCCCAGGAAGACAAAGCCCCACCCAAGGCCCTATGCCCCCTCAGCAATTATGAAAGTACGCATGTGTTATTCTACCTGGTGTTAGAGCTACCTAAAGTGCTGCCGTACACGATCTGAATCGTAATAATGTTTGTTTTCCGTCCACATTTGGGAGTTAATCTAAAGAAGACTAATGCCTACAATGCTACGAACAAATATTTTACCTTACCTGATCTAATACCTTACCCCGAATTTTGACTATCACAAGTAAATAATAATACTTTACCAGATACTACCTCTAGCCAACCTTAGCTGTTTTTGTCTGTTATTTTTTGCTTTGCCTGTACTCCTTTTCCTACCTCGGGGCGGGTGGCTAGGAATCCGTTTCCACTTGTAAAATCGACCTACTAGACGAGACAAAATAAGGGGCGAGGGAACGCCAAAGTGGTCCCAGACCCTAAGAACTGAAACTTTAACTGTTGTCTCTGTTTGGGCTCTGTCTCGAGTCGGCCTCCCCCAGCTATGTGGTATGTGCCTGAGTACATAATTAACCAAATATGTTTTTCCGACTGTCACTACTTTGTTACTATATGTTTATAAGAAAATCAATCGAAGCAAATTTCTCATGAATGAAAGACATTAGAATTGTGGAGTTTGTTTTCATTAAATGATTAAACATTTGTGTGCGGTCATGACCATTAATTCGAATCTTTGAATCTTTAAAACCAACTTCTGTAGCATCTGGGACATAAAATAATATTATATTATCTCGTTGGCTTTCGAACTATCTATCTATAGTTCTATCTATATACTCTGGCAAATAACCCATTATCATATTTTATTATTTATACATTTATATATTTTATTATTATTTATTTTTAGTGTGGGGTGTCCGAATCGAGACAGAGCCCGAACAGGGACAGTACAACACAACAATAAAACACAAACACAAAACAAACACACATATCTAGGTCGCCCAGGAGAAGACCCAGAGACCCAGGCCCAGTTGGGGCCCCCAGCAAAAGATTCCCAGGTCCCAGACCTCCCGGAGAAGTTCCGGTCTCAGAAGGCAGACATGCAGCGAAGCCCCACCACCCCAAGCCCGCCCACCACGCATACAGGCGTACCCTTCATATATATTGGTTGCCCGGGCCAGGTGCCTGCCTGACTATTATCTAGTCCAACTGGTGCCTGATCCCCTTACAAACGACCGAACTATTTATTACCACTTCTCTTGCCTGATCTATAGTCATTCCTATATCTTTCAACGCTTGTCCTACACAGTTTTTCAACTCAATGGAGGTCTTCCTACCAATCTACCTCCCCTTGTATCCGACTCACATATTCTCTTTGTAAGCCTTTAATCTTTAATTCTCTCAACATGTCCATACCAGCACAGCACCCTTCTGTCCACTCTGGCTGACAAATGTTCCGGTTGGCTTTCGATATTGATTCAGATTGGTGCATCGCTATTATGTTCTTGACTGCACATGGTATTTTGCATACAAAGAACCGAAGCTCACACTGAGATAAACAAATTCTAAGCTTGGTATAATCGTCAAGTGTTAGCCATATTGTAAGACAACAAGATAGTTTGCCAAAGTAGTTTCAAATCTCATGGCCGTAGGACGTCTGTCACATACTAAATATAATCAGCAAATGTTTGTTAGAATAAAACAAACATGGATTCGTCCAACTAAGAGATTAAAGGGAATACATAATAAAACCCTAACTCCCCCCTAGGCTCTTGGTTGCCCCTCACCCTATGGGTCAAGTCCTATGGGTCAAAGGCCGGCCAGGGAAGGGGGGCAGGACACTTTTTTCAGGGGGGATGGGGCGGTTTTCTGGACCCCTTTCTCCCTCATGTTTAGCCCCATTAGTTTTCAGAAGTTAAAATGTTTGCCCCATTAGTTAGTATATTTTAAGACCTTTCACCCCCTTTCTTCGTCAATATTAAGACCTTTCGGTCGATTTTTTCCTTGGTGAACGATAGTGAGCCTGTAATGTTGGAAGAACCGGCCTTCGGCCGGGACATTTTCCTACCGAAAAATGTACAAATTAATCTAGAAGGGGGATCTAATGGATGTTTTTTTTTTAATTTGATGGAGGTCTAGGGAGGAAACTAGAAAAATAATGAATACATGCAAAAGTCTCCCAACAAGTGAACTCTACACGTACAGCAGGATGCAACAGTTCCTCTACTGACTATGTGAGAAACTAAACATTGAAGATGAACCAATATATCTTGATAGTCCTCACCAGTACCCAGACAACCTTTAAAATAGTTTACTGTTTTCCGGCAAAGATTAGAAGATGTGTGAATTTGTTTCTGAAATGAACACAATTTGTCATCAATGTTGTAGATGAACTTTTGAATCTTGGTGTACAAGGCCTCGGCCCAGGACTTCTCAAACAAACGACAACAATGGGGTGGAAGTCGTCAACAAGCAATCTCAATGGTCTTTGACAACAAGAGTCTGCCCTTTGTGTATAGTATATATTATGCCTAAAGGGAAGAGGATAGGCTGAAAAGGGAGGGGAGTTAATTACAGGGATTATATATGTAAGTACAGTCGCGCTAATATGTGATGTTTCGGCACCAATTATATTTTGTTCAATAATTGGAATCAGTATTTTTTTTTTGAGTGAGATATACAACCATGTTCCTACACTTACCCACCCTATTCAACATCTGACAGACATTAATACAACACAAAGCAAGCCAAACGCAATGACAGCTAAGACATGACTTATTAGCGCGACTGTACATTAAATAATAACGAATATATACTACTCCTTGCTTAACAATAGCTAAAAGAGCAAAGTGTAGGAAAGATGGAAATACTAGCACTGCAAGAACAGTTCACCTCTCAAATTCTCCACTATCAAGTCTTATAAAACGTAGGATAAACGACAACGTAGTATTATTTGTTTATTACACACTCAATCATTTCCGAATAAAAATTATGAATAAATTATATAAATTATATAGGCCTATAAATTAAATATGATATAAATAAACTTTTCAAGGATCGAAAAATTGTTTGAAAAAATTACGACCACACTCCGTAACTATCACAACCAGAAAAGCCATATCACCTTTCTTTTTTATCCTTTTCTCCTTTTCTCTCTTTCTCTGGCTTGTATCCATTCGGCCCCATTCAGCCAACTGGTTTAAGACTTTTATCCCCATCCAGGTATCGATTTCTTCCTGGCGAGCGATAGCGAGCCAGCATTGTATCGAGATATCCGGCTTCACCGGAGACATTGACCATCGAAAAATGTACAAATTTACCTTGCTGTCAAAACAAAAATATGTATATGCTGACTCGCTACAGCTCGCCAGAAAAATATTGACACCTGGATGGGGGTAAACGTCTTAAAACAGTAGGCTGAATGGGGCTAAATGGATACAAGCCAAAGAGAGAGGGAGAGAAAAAAAAAAAAAAGAGAGAAAAAGAGAGGTGGGTTCCCTTAACGTTAATTAATCTAACTCGTGTGTTTTTTAGTCTAGCCAAACCATTCCAACAAAGCCTAAATAAACTAAAGCTAGACTAATCTAACGGAATCAACCCGAGCCTCATTTATGGGGGATGGGCCTTTTAATTTGCTTATTTAGTTTACCTGTTTTAACCCCGTCTGTACCGGCGACGTCTTTTGACATATATTCTAGCTATCTTTAGACGATTTTGTTGTTTAGGAAAGATCTGCAGTAGTAAAAAGTGTTAAGGGGAGGTTTTTAGTTGATTCCCTAGACTTCCATCAAGCTTAAAATTACTCTCCCTAGACCCCCTTTCAAGACAAATTTGTACATTTTTCGGTAGAAAAATGTACCGGCCGAAGGCCGGTTCCCCTTGAATTACAAGCTCGCTATCGCTCGCCAGGAAAAAATCGACACCTAAATGGCACGAATGGTCTTAAAATTGACAGAAATTGGGCGAGGGTTTTTAAAATCGCCAAACTAATGGGGCGAACGTCTTAAAATCTCAAAAGCAATGGGGATAAACATGAGGGAGAATGGGGTCCAGAAAAAAATCCTCCAGGTGGAAATCTCCCCTTAAACGAGTTAGTTCGAAGCTTGTTAACTGCTAGAGGCTCTTTTTAACCACTTCTGTACCGGCGACGTCTTTTTTATTTGATTTCAGGTACATTTAGACGATTTTATCAAGGAGGTTGTCGAGCCTGCCTTTGAACCGGGCCCGTTAAAGGGGCCCGGGTCACCGTTTTTTTGTTTTTTGTATCTATCCCAATCCAGGTGTCGATTTCTTCCTGGCGAGCGATAGCCAGCCAGCATTGTATGGAGAAATCCGGCTTTGCCGGAGAAATTTTTCTATCGAAAATTTTACAAATTGAGCTTGCTTTCACAACACAAATATATATACAAATATTGACACCTGGATGGGGGAGAACGTCTTAAAACAGTAGGCTGAATGGGGCCGAACAGATACAAGCCAAAGAGAGAGGGAGAGAAAGAGAAAAAAAGCAAGGTGGATTCCCTTCATCGTTCAAGCGGAATAAAGGGCTTCTTTTGACGGAGGAAAAAGAGAATCATACGGTTAATTTTATATGATAAATGATAACAAACAATATATTCTTAGATTATCTTTAGATATATTAGCAATATGGCTATACTCTGTGTTTTTTTCAACTGACGGTAACCTGCAAAGTTGTTATCAAGATTTCTCAGTTGTTTTGAGGAATTAGTGGTGAAATATGGTGCTATTTATATAAACTTGGTCTTATTATGATGCAGATACATAGTCGTTTAATATTTTATCCATCAAGTATTGATAATTAACCGTTAAGGGATTCAATTTATCGTCAGCTGAAATGAAACCAAGTATAGTTTCATACTCGTTCGAAACTATTAAAACACAATGGTAATAAAGTAGATGCGCAGTTTATGCTTCTCTAAAAACAATAAAAAAACAATAAAATAATAAAATAAAAAAGGGAGACCAAAATAAATAAATACATAACACTGCATACCCAACTCCGCGACCGAGGCTTCCGAAATTAGCCATAATAAAGTGCAAAGGGCGTGGTGGTCCTCAAGGGCTTAACCCCTTCTGTACCAGCGACGTCTTTTAAATTTTATTCTAGCTACTTTTAGACGATTTTATGAAGCTTAGGAGTGATATACGGTAGCTAAAAGGATTAATTGAGTTAGTATGTAGCCACACTAATGGGGTGAAGCGTCTAAACATAAAGAGGTTATATAAAGCCTATGCCGATCCACCAATTGAATCCCACAGGCAGTTCCTAAGGTTTTTAAGGGGGGTCACCGGCTTTTTTCATCTTTCTCTCCTTTTCTCTCTTTCCCAGGCTTGTATTCATTCGGCCCCATTCAGCCAACTGTTTTACGACGTTTATCCCCATGCAGGTGTCGATTTCTTCCTGGCGAGCGATAGCGAGCCAGTATTGTATGGAGAAATCCGGCTTTGCCGGACATTTTTCTATCGAAAAATGTACAAATTTAGCTTGCTGTCAAAATAAAAAAATATATATGCTGGCTTGCTACCGCTCGCCAGGAATATATTGACACCTAGATGGGGTAAACGTCTAAAAATAGTAGGCTGAATGGGGCCGAATGGATACAAGCCAAAGTGAGAGGGAGAGAAAGAGACAAATAAGCGAGGGCCCCCTTAAAAAATGTAACAATAACCAGAATGACATGGGAAATGGGTAACACCTATATGATCATGACACGTTTTTGACAGACTATTCTGGTTCCTTTCGACAATTTTGCAGAACTTAGGAAGGATATGTGGAAGTCAGAGGCATAATTGAGTTGGTGAAAATCCCTTATGTTCCTAAAGATCCTTCCTAAGCTGCGGGTAATCGTCTAATAATAGTCAGAATATAATGAAGGAATGTTTTTGGAATACTCAACGTTTTAAGTCATGTTCTCGACTGTCAAGTTGGGCTACCGCAGTAATAACACACACACACACACACACATGTGATCATGTGGAAATTGAAATTGAAATCCTGATGGGTTATCCAACAATGCTAGAGAGAGAAGAACATAAAGAAAGGAGATTGAACTATGGGAAAGCAGATTTTAAGCTATTAAAAAGTTGCTTCAGGGATGCAGACTGGAGTGAAATTGAACAGAAAAACAATGTTAATGATAAATACTGTGTGTTTAAAACATTTATGATGATATTGTAAACAGGTATGTGCCAAGACAAAGAAATAAGACTGAAAAGATAAAAGACTGGTTTAATGATAAATGTAGAATAGCTAGGGATAAGAGAAATAAGGCATGGAACATAGCCAGAAGAAGGAGAAATGAACAGACCTGGAATACATATAGGAAGCGAAGGAACGAGTATGTCAGAATTAGGAAACAGGAAGCAAGAAATTATGAAAAAAACATTGTGGAAAAATGTGTAAGTGATCCCAAATTGTTCTACAGGTATGTAAATAGCAAAATGAAGGTTAAGGACAAAATAATGAAGCTGAGGGAAGGAGACAATATTTATGAGGATGAAGAGAAGATATGTGAGGTTATGAATAATACATTACATTCAGTTTATGCTATGGATGAACAATTTTTAGAACCACAGATTATATACCAAAATGATGAAAAATTGGGGGATATTATCTTTCAACCAGAGGAACTACTAGAACTTATGAAGGGACTATATGTGAGAACATCTATGGGCCCAGACAATATAGCAGGATGGATTCTAAAAGAATGTGCGGAGGAATTGGTAAAACTTTCATATGCAATAATTAAGTACTCTATTGAAGTTGGAAAATTACCACTAGACTGGAAAAGGGCTAATGTAGTACCAATCTACAAAGGTGGGAGTAGGGAGCAGCCGCTAAACTATAGACCAGTGTCACTGACAAGTGTTGTTTGTAAAATGTGTGAGAAGATTATTAAGAAAAGATGGATAAAGTACTTGGAAGAAAATAATTTACTTACTGTAAGACAATTTGGATTCAGAGAGGGAAAATCATGTGTTACTAATGTGCTGAGCTTTTATGATAGGATGATAGATATACTACAAGAGAGAGAAGGATGGACGGACTGTGTGTATCTTGATATAAAGAAGGCCTTTGACAGAGTTCCTCATAGTAGACTTAGATGGAAGTTGAAGAAGTTTGGAGGGGTTCAGGGTAATTTGTTGAAGTGGATGGAGGACTATCTCTCGGGAAGACAGATGAGAACCATGATAAGAGACAGCTTATCAACATGGAGGGATGTTACAAGCGGAGTTCCACAGGGATTAGTGTTGGCCCCAATTATGTTTCTGGTCTATATAAATGACATGCCAGAGGAAATAAATGCATACATGAATATGTTTGCTGACGATGCAAAAATTATGAAACATATAGTGGACGAAAACAGTTGTAGAGAGCTACAGAGTGATCTGGATAAGATAGACCGATGGAGCAAGATATGGAAATTAGATTTTAACAAAGATAAATGTCATGTGATGGAAGGGGGTGTGAGTAAAAGAAGACCTCATTGGGAATACAAACTAGGAGAATGCACGATTAACCCATCAGAGAAAGAAAAGGACTTGGGCATTATAATACAGGGAGATCTTTCACCCGAGAGCCATATTAACAAAATTGTGGGAGAAGCTTATGGCCTGTTGAATAAAGTAAAAATAGCATTCAACTATTTGAATGAAGAGATGCTAGTAAATATAATAAAATCAATGGTGAGACCTAAATTGGAATATGCGGCAGTGGTGTGGTCACCCCATCTTAAAAAGCATATAAATAAGTTGGAGAAAGTACAGAGAGCTGCAACGAAGATGATTCCAGAACTAAGAGAACTGACATATGAAGAGAGATTAGAGAGATTGAATTTGCCAACTCTAAGTGAGAGAAGAGAAAGAGGGGATATGATTATGATGTATAAATGTGTTAGGGGATTGGAAAGGATAGACAAGGAGGACTTTATCGAGGGAGATAAAGGGAGGACTAGAGGACATAGTTGCAAGTTAAAGAAAGGCAGATGTAAAGGAGATGTGAGGAAATTCAGCTTTCCATATAGAAGTATTAATATGTGGAATCAGTTGGATGATGAAGTGGTGGGTGCGGGGAGTATCCAAATTGTTAAAGCCAAATTAGATAACAGAATCTTTGGAGGCGGGACAATACGAGCCTAAAAACTCAAATCCTGTATACTACAATTAGGTGAGTACACACACACACGCAAACAAACACACACACACACTCGAAATAAACCGATTTTTTGTTTGTTCTATGTGATTGAGGGAGGCAAAAGGCAGAACTACCTATAGCGAGTGCCTCCCCCATAGTTGAAAGAGTGACAGGGCCAAAATCAAGGGACGTTCGAGCAAAAATGCCTGGACACACGGATATTGAAGCAATTTAAGTCATAGGAAGAGGGAAAGACTGATTCTGGGAGAGAGTTCCAGAGCTCAGCTGTTGAGTAGAAGAAAGTTTGAGAGTAACGTTTCACTCTTGGGTTGGGGAGTTGCACAGAGTAGGGGTGGGATTGAGTTGCAAGACCACGTGCCCTACGTAAAGGAGGTGGTATACGCTGGGAAAGCTCTGAGGAACACTGATTATTATAGTAGCGATAGAATAGCGAGAGAGATGCAACATTGCGGCGGAGAGAGAGAGAGAGATTGCAGAGAGTTGGTGAGTGGACGGGAGTTAATGATACGAAAGGCCTTCCTTTCAACTTTGTCTAGGAGAGCGGTGTGAGAGGAACCTCCCCATACATGTGAACAATACTCAATACAAGGACGCACTATGCCCCTGTACAGAGCAAGAAGCTGTGCAGGGGAAAAGAACCCCCTAAGGCGGTTGAGCACACCCAGCTTCTGGGAGGCTGCCTTAGCAAGACTGGTAGTATGGTCCTTCCAACTGAGAGCAGAAGAAAAAGAGACACCAATAATATTGAGAGAAGATGAAGGATTGAATTTTGTATTGTTGAAGAATAAGGGATAGTCCGCTGGGAGTTCCTTACGGGTAGATAGATGGAGAAATTGGGTTTTGGAAGCATTAAAGGTAACAAGGTTTTCTCTGCCCCAATTGGAGATAGTATTTAGATCAGAATCTAAGAGTTCTATGGCTTCATTACGTTTGTCGTTGAGGGATTGCTGGCTGGGGCGTTCTGAAAAACTAATGGAATAGTGTAAGGTTGAGTCGTCTGCGTATGAATGGATGGGAATTGAGGTACAGTTGAGGAGATCATTTATAAAAATTAGAAAGAGAATAGGAGATAGGACAGAGCCCTGAGGAACACCGGAGTTTATAGGGTGAGGAAGTGAACAATGGCCGTCCACAACCGCGGCTATGGAACGGCCGGAAAGGAAATTAGAGACAAAGGCACAGATGGAGGGATAGAAACCGAAGGAGGGTAGTTTAGAAATTAAAGATTTGTGCCAGACTCTACCGAAGGCTTTTGATATGTCTAGTGCAATAGAAAAAGTCTCACCGAATTCCCGAAAGGAGGATGACCAAGAGTTAGTAAGATATGAAAGAAGATCACCAGTAGAGCGACCCTTAAGGAAGCCATACTGGCGATCTGAGAGCAGATTATGAGAAGAGAAATGCTTAAGAAATTTGGAAGCAAGAATAGTTTCAAAAACTTTAGAAAGACAAGAGATAAGAGCAATTGGACGATAGTTGGAGGGTTGAGAGCGGTCACCCTTCTTTGGGACAGGTTGAATGTGAGCAAATTTCCAGCATGAAGGGAAGACGTTAGAGGATAGACAGAGACGAAAGAGTTTGCCTAGGCAGGGAGTCAGCATGGAAGCACAGTTTTTGAGAACAGGAGGAGCACCGTCCGGACGCCTTATTAGTATTAAGCCCAGAGAGGGTAGAAAGTACATCTTTAGAAGAGATTAGGATATTAGGCATAAGTAAGAGAGAGGAGGGTGGAAAGGGAGGAATAGCACCGGAATCATCCAAGGTGGAGTTTCTAGCTAAAGTTTGAGCGAAGAGTTTAGCTTTGTCAGAGGAAGAAGTGATGGTTGTGTCATCAGAGTGGAAAAGGGGAGGGAAAGATGAGGAAGAGAAATTGTTGGAGAGGTTTTTGGCTAGATGCCAGAAAGCTTGGGAAGAGCTAGAGTTGGATAGTTCAGTGCATTTATTATTGATGAAAGTGTTTGGCAAGTCGAAGAACAGATCTGGCTTGATTCTGGGCAGAAACATAGGAAGAATGAGAGTCTTGAGTTTTAAGGCGTCGATACTGTTTGAATGCTTCCTCCTTATTGCAGACAGCAGTAGAATAGGCGTGAGTAAACCAAGATTTTTTAGCATTAGTCTGAGAGTAAGAGAATGGAATGTATGCTTCCATGCCCGATAGAATTACCTCGATAATGCGTTCAGCACTCTCCGAGGGTCCCCGGCCACGGAAGCAGAAATCATTCCATGGGAAATCAAAGAAGTACTGCCGGAGAGCCTCCCAGTCGGCAGCGCCGAAGTGCCACAAGCGCCGCCGGCTAGGAGGATCGGGGGGCCGTACTGGAGAGATAGGACAGGTGACAGAGATAAGTTTATGGTCGGAGGAGCCCAAAGGAGAGAAAAGATTGACAGTATAAGAAGAAGGGTTAGAAGTTAGAAACAAGTCAAGAATGTTGGGCCGATCTCCGATGCGATCCGGGATACGGGTGGGTTGCTGAACTAACTGCTCTAGGTCATTTAGGATAGAAAAGACGTAGGCTTGTTCACCAGCTGGGTCAGTAGTGTGAGAGGAGAGCCATTGGCGGTGGTGAACGTTGAAATCTCCTAAGATGGAGATTTCTGAGAAAGGAGAAATGGATAGAATGTGTTCCACTGTAGAGTTTAAATAGTCAAAGAATTTGAGAAAGTTGGTAGAGTTAGGGGAAAGATAGACAGCACAGAAATATTTAGTAAGAGAATGACGGGAAAGTTTGAGCCATATAGTTGAGAATTCAGAGGAGTCGAAATCGGGAATATGAGAGCAAGTGAGTTTGTTGTGGACGTATGCACAACATCCGCCTCTGGCTTTGAAACTATGATAGAGAAAGTAGGAGGATACAGAGAAGGGGCTGCTGGATGCTGCTACAGACACCTGAGTTTCGGTGAGGAAGAGAAGATCAGGTTTGTAGGAGGAGAGATGGTGTTCAACAGAGTGAAAGTTAGAGGAAAGTCCGCGAATGTTGCAGAAATCACTAGAAAGGGTAACAGGCCGAGGTCCAGGAAATGTTGTGGGGTCGTCAGGGGATGGTCGGTCGGGTGTGGGGGCATTTATGGTCTCCCCCCCCCCCCCCCTGGGGACTCCGAGGCGGGGCTAAAATGAATCATTTAAAACAAAATTGGTGTGGATGAATGAAGTGTGGTGTGCATGTTTAGTGTAGTGAAGTGGATAGGAACAGGTGTTTGTGAGAGCTAGCTGGATTGCTCTCAGTGTAAAATGAGGCACACAGAAAATCAGTAAGAGAGGCCAAGCAAATGAAACAGGAGTTCCAGCGACTCTTTATCACATGCCTATAACCTCACCTGGGTCTAGCCCTGATTGATTGGTGCCTACAATCTCCCCACATGATAGAATATTACCATTATTATTATTATTAGTAGTAGTAGTAGTAGTAGTAGTAGTAGTAGCAGTAGCAGTAGTAGTAGTAGTATTTGTAATATTATGACTATTTTACATTACATTACAATCAACTAACGAGGAATTCCAGTCTCCAGTGCTCATTACTCTAAATTAAGTTAATGTAGCGTTGTGCGCTTGACACGGACACTAAATAATGTCAAGAGCAATTGGCTACTGCGTCAGATGATTTTGAGTGTACAGTATTATAGCTAGATTAGTTTCTATAATGCATAGTTAACCCCTACCGCACCGGCGACGTCTTATTCATTATATTCTGACAACAATTAGACGATATTATTTAGTTTAGGAAGAACATCTACCAATTAAATGGCTACGGACTATCTCAATCCATAATTTTAGCTACCAAATATCCTTCCTAAGCTTCATACAATCGTCTAAATTCAGCTGAAATCATATAAAATATACGTCACCGGTACTGGAAGGGTTAATGGAGTAAATTAAATATGTCAATAAATAGAGCTGTCTAACATTAGTAACAATATATATACCGGTACTGTATTAATTATGATATCACTCGAGAATGGCACCAATTGTTATAATTGTTTATTTTAATTATTTATATTATCATCATCATTATTATTTTCAGTAGTAGTAGTAGACGTAATAGTAGTAATAGTTCATGTGTTAACAAGAGCATCTTCGTAGTTGTATATGATTGTCCATATAAAACCGGCGTACAGTATCTACTAAAAGCCGTGTTGTTGCATAACATTAACTATAGTTGTTTCTTTACATAATTATAAGAAATAAACTCTCATCGACAACACTGTATAAATCTTATAATTTGCTTTATTTCCACAAGAGTAAAACAAGGATTTTCTACAAGTACGCTTAGGCTGGCTTATT
This sequence comes from Paralithodes platypus, assembly GCA_032716605.1. Lineage (NCBI taxonomy): Eukaryota > Metazoa > Arthropoda > Malacostraca > Decapoda > Lithodidae > Paralithodes > Paralithodes platypus. The sequence goes on along the minus strand of CM064575.1, from coordinate 75,563,413 downwards.
CCATGTAAATAGCACCATTTTGTTATTCTATATGAGAGCAAACCAAAAATCTAAGTTAGACCTATTCCAAGTAAATAGCAGACTCAGGTGGTTCTTATACACGACAGTATACCAAAAGTCGAAATAACCGAGATAGAACCAAACGTTCGAGTGTGATTTCGAGCAGCACTAACCGAGGATACGACGCCCACGATCCCTGACAACCAGGAGTCCAGCTTCAAACCCTCACTGAAATTGTGTAGTCAGGAGTGAGTGAGAAATGGAGAGCACGCAGAATTCTTGAGGAGCGAGTCCTCGCGCTTACATGTATTTTGCATGGGAGGTTGATGCGAACAATCTGAGCGCTGTATTTTTTCGAACGAAATACATCATGCATTTACTTTGGAGAACTACAACCCCTCTCTGCAAACTCTGAATGATCAATAATACTCCACATTTTTAATTCGGTGAAATACGGAGTCATCCTGACTATTTTGCATGGAAGGTTGATGCGAAAATCAGATTGCCATATTTGTTCTAGCAAAATGTAATTGATATCTTTCTTTGGAACGTTTACCCTTCGCGAACTTTGTAATAATAATTGTTTCTCAAGAGTTTACTATAAATAAATAATATTAATATAATATTGCGTCATAGCTCATCTAGTTTGCACAGCAAGGTATTGGGAAAAAGTTGGGTGCAATATTTTTCCGAGTGAAATGCTCATATCGATTTTGCACGAACTTGTGATACGACATTTTTTTACACCACAATAATTTTCAGAGATATTATTTTCTACGTATGTTGTTGACCTTTGTAAACTTTGAATTTACATAAACAAAATCCGCTTTTATAATAATAATCCCAAATCGAGTGTTCATGCATTCATTTTTTGCACGGATAATGATGCCACCATATTCTTATCTAATATTTGTCAGCATGCAATCCGGAGTTTTATGTATATCAACCGTTTGCGAAAGTTGATACAATAATTATGTTTCTACCATATATTCTCAAATGACAATACTAATCCACATATCAATTTTGCATTAGATAATGATATGGGATATCTGAACACCTACCGGTACCGATTTTGCAAGGGATATACATGATGTTATGCTGTGTGTGTCGGTTGTGTGAATTTGTATTTTGTGTTTGTGTGTTCATTGTTTTCTGTTGTGTTGTCCCTATTCTGGCTCTGTCTTGAGTCGGCCACCCCCAAAAAAAAGAAAAGAAAAGAAAAGAAGGGAAAATAAAGGAAAAGTGGGGATTCGGCCTGAAAATTTAGAATATAATAGAAAATGTCGGTTGGCTGGTAACTTTGAATTCCCCCATACACTTCCGGTGACGACCTTTTCATCATATTCTGGACACTATTAGAGGATATTATTCAGTTTGTTAAGGGCCTCCAGCAATTAACAGGTTTCTAATCATCTTAGTTAACCCTTATTACTACCACAGATCCTTCTCAAGCTTCACAATATCGTCAAAACATAGCTAGAATAAAATACAACAAATCTGAACTGGTACAATCATTCAATCCAGCTTGATTTCGTATTATACAATACATATATTGTTGAATACAGAGAAAGAAACCCATTTAAAATTAAAATCAAATTGCCATCGTAAGTGGTTAACACCTTAAGAGCGGGTGGTGGAGTATATTTCACTGTGCCGCCCAACGTTTTTTTTTAACCATAAATGGGGTTGTTTCCGTGCTCTTTTTCATGCATAAACAAGACCCAGAGCGTAATACAAGTATGTATCCCTGAAAAGGCGTAAATTGAGCTTTCCAATGACACCCGAACCATCCTTCTACGATCACTGGTTGTCTTGCAAAATCGTGCAGATCGTGCAACCGAAGGGCAATATCGTTAAAATACGGTAATTTCTTTATATAATTACGTATGTAGCGAGGGAGTGAGGGTGGATGTAAGTGGAGTAAATCTCAATAGGTCCACGGCGGCCGTGGCGAGCGGTCATGAGGTAACCCAGGCTCCTCCCGTCGCTCGTCTCTCTCTCAGAGCCAATATTGCGCCAAAATTGCATACGGACTTGAGGGAGTTTTTTCTGGACTCTCTTTCTCCCTCATGTTTAGCCCCATTGCTTTTCTAATTTTAAGACGTTCACCCCATTATTTTGATGATTTTAAGAACTTTCAACCCATTTCTGTCAATTTTAAGATCTTTCGTGCAATTTAGGTGTCGATTTTATCCTGGCGAGCGATAGCGAGCCTGTAATTTAAGAGGAACCGGCTTTCAGCCGGGACATTTTTCTACCGAAAAATGTACAAATTTATCTTGAAAGGGGCTCAAGGGGGTGTAATCTTAAGCTTGATGGATATCTAGAGACCAAACTAAAAACCTCCCCTTAAGTCGTGCCCCGCTACATAGTCCAAATTTTTCGATACGGACTTAAGTCTGGCCCTGATAGACAAGGGTTAAAAGAATGTTAATACAAAATACTCAAGAGTATAAAATTATTACAGAATGGGTAAAATATTACTATCCGATTGTTAGGAATGAGAATGCTTCATTCATTGAATTTCAGCCCCTCAAATTTTGCAAGAGAGGACAAAATATGTGTAGCCCCAGTATTGTTCAGAGCGAAAAACAGGATACTCTGCGGAATAATCATTTTCATAAGACAACACGAACTCTGTTTCCCTTCAAAACAAATTTTTCATTTATGTTATTCAATTTTATATATTTATTGTTGATTTATATATTGTTTCCATTTTATTTATTTATCGATTTATTTTGTTTTTGTGACTTGAGAACACTATCACAGTATTAATTCATTACGCTACCAAATTATACGAGATGGTATAGCGTGAAACCCCAATAGTTTTTAAAGCTAAACACATGATTATAATATCTTTAAACATTGCAGTCTTCTGTGAAAAATGAATGAGAAATTACTGTTTCACGGGTTATCTTATTTTTAGGACAATATATGCTAGTTCCATTTCCATTTCCATTTCTCCTTTCTCAGAAATCTCCATCTTAGGAGATTTCAACGTTCACCACAGCCAATGGCTCTCCTCTCACACTACTGACCCATCTGGTGAACAAGCCTACGTCTTTTCTATCCTAAATGATCTAGAGCAGTTAGTTCAGTAACCCACCCGTATCCCGGATCGCATCGGAGATCGGCCCAACATTCTTGACTTGTTTCTAACTTCTAACACTTCATCTTTTCACTCCTTTGGGCTTCTCCGACCATAAACTTATCTGTCTCCTGTCCTATCTCTCCAGTACGGTCACCCGATCCTCCTAGACGGCGGCGCTTGTGGCACTTTGGCGCTGCCGACTGGGAGGCTCTCCAGCAGTACTTCTTTGATTTCCCATGGAATGATTTCTGCTTCCGTGGCCGGGGACCCTCGGAGAGTGCTGAATGCATTACCGAGGTAATCGTATCGGGCATGGAAGAATACATTCCATTCTCTTTCTCTCAGACTAATGCTAAAAAATCTTGGTTTACTCACGCTTGTTCTACTGCTGTCCGCAATAAGGAGGAAGCATTCAAACGGTACTGACGCCTTAAAACTCAAGAATCTCATTCTTCCTATGTTTCTGCCCGGAATCAAGCCAAATCTGTTCTTCGACTTGCCAAACACTCTTACATCAATAATAAATGCACTGAACTATCCAACTCTAGCTCTTCCCAAGCTTTCTGGCATCTAGCCAAAAACCTCTCCAACAATTTCTCTTCCTCGTCTTTCCCTCCCCTTTCCCACTCTGATGGCACAACCATCACTTCTTCCTCTGACAAAGCTAAACTCTTTGCTCAAACTTTTGCTAGAAACTCCACCTTGGATGATTCCGGTGCTATTCCTCCCTCTCCACCCTCCTCTCTCTTACTTATGCCTAATATTCTAATCTCTTCTAAAGATGTACTTTCTACCCTCTCTGGGCTTAATACTAATAAGGCGTACGATCCGGACGGTGTTCCTCATGTTGTTCTCAAAAACTGTGGTTCCGTGCTGACTCCCTGCCTAGGCAAACTCTTTCGTCTCTGTCTATCCTCTAACGTCTTCCCTTCATGCTGGAAGTTTGCTCACATTCAACCTGTCCCAAAGAAGGGTGACCGCTCTCAACCCTCCAACTATCGTCCAATTGCTCTCATTTCTTGTCTTTCTAAAGTTTTTGAAACTATTCTTGCTTCCAAATTTCTTAAGCATTTCTCTTCTCATAATTTGCTCTCAGATCGCCAGTATGGCTTCCTTAAGGGTCGCTCTACTGGTGATCTTCTTTCATATCTTACTAACTCTTGGTCATCCTCCTTTCGGGACTTCGGTGAGACTTTTTCTATTGCACTAGACATATCGAAAGCCATCGATAGAGTCTGGCACAAATCTTTAATTTCTAAACTACCCTCCTTCGGTTTCTATCCCTCCATCTGTGCCTTTGTCTCTAATTTCCTTTCCGGCCGTTCCATAGCCGCGGTTGTGGATGGCCATTGTTCACTTCCTCACCCTATAAACTCCGGTGTTCCTCAGGGCTCTGTCCTATCTCCTATTCTCTTTCTATTTTTTATAAATGATCTCCTCAACTGTACCTCAATTCCCATCCATTCATACACAGACGCCTCAACCTGACACTACTCCATTAGTTTTTCAGAACGCCCCAGCCAGCAATCCCTCAACAACAAACGTAATGAAGCCATAAAACTCTTAAATTCTGATCTAAATACTATCTCCAATTGGGGCAGAGAAATCCTTGTTACCTTTAATGATTCCAAAATCCAATTTCTCCATCTAGCTACCCGTCAGGAACTCCCTGCGGACTATCCCTTATTCGTCAACAATACAAAAATCAATCCTTCATCTTCTCTCAATATTCTTGGTGTCTCTTTTTCTTCTGCTCTCAGTTGGAAGGACCATATTACCAGTCTTGCTAAGGCAGCCTCCCAGAAGCTGGGTGTGCTCAACTGCCTTATGCCCCTTTCCCACATTTGCGATTTCATACGATTTTCATCGCCGAGGACGTAGTCTTGTTAATTCGCAAGGAATGAGTGCGACGTCTACGATTTTGACCGTTAAAAAAACGTTGACAAGTTTACACTCGGCGACGATGTCGCCGATGAGTAAGACGTAATTGGCGAAATTATGCGATGTCATCGGCAAATTGAGCGATGGTTCGCCGATGACCTCGGCGAGAACTGTCACATTTGAATAAAATATTGCGAAATAATGCGAAGGATGAACGAATCCTCGGTGTATGTTCTGCGACGTCTTCGGCGAATTAAGCGATGGTTCGGCGAATGCCTCGGCGAGATTATCCGAAAACTTTTTGCATATATTTCATGGCAAAAACATAAGAACATAAGAAAACGGGAGTCTGCAGAAAGCCGATCAGCCCACACAAGGCAGATCCCTGTCACACCCAACCCCAATTACAAGGCCTAATTATAGACCCAACTCACTAATGCCTTGAGGTGTGACCTCACCAAAACGGTCAGAGATCGACACAAGATTACGGGGTCTGCAGAGCGCCGATTGGCCCACACCAAGCAGATCCCCCCTCATACCCAACCCAACTCGTCAAAAATGTACAAATTTATCTTAAAATCGCCAAACTAATGGGCCGAACGTCATAAAATATGAAAACTAATGGGGTTAACCATGAGGAAGAAAGGGGACCAGAAAAACGACCCTCTCCCCTTAATTCGGAGATTGGCAATGTCCGGCTTTGCCGGAGAAATTTGTCTATCAAATAATGTACAAATTTAGCTTGCTCTCAAAACAAAAATATATATGTTGGCTCGCTACCGCTCACCAGGAAAATATTGAAACCTGGATGGGGGTAAACGTCTTAAAACAGTAGGCTGAACGGGGCCGAACGGATAGAAGGCAAAGAGAGAGGGAGTGAAATAGAAAAAAAAAACGAGGAGAGAGGGAGAGAAAGATAAAACAAAAATCAGCGAGGTGGGCTCAATGTTTGCGTTACGGCTTAACAATTGAGCCCACCTCGCCTTTTTTAGTTTTCTCTTTCTCTTCCTCTCTCCTCGTTTTTTGTTTGTTTTCTATTTCTCTCCCTCTCTCTTTGCCTTGTATCCGTTCGGCCCCATTCAGCCTACTGTTTTAAGACGTTTACCCTCATCCAGGTTTCAATATTTTCCTGGTGAGCGGTAGCGAGCCAACATATATATATATTTTTGTTTTAAGAGCAAGCTAAATTTGTACATTTTTCGATAGAAAAATTTCTCCATATAATGCTGGTTCGCTATTGCTTGCCAGGAAGATATCGATACTTGGATGGGGATAAACGTCTTAAACCAGTTGGCTGAATGGGGCTGAATGGATACAAACCAGAGGGAGAGAGAAAAGGAGAGAAAGAGAAAAAAGAAAACAGGTGAACCCCCCACGAGAGGTGCATAGAAAAAAGGGTTGACAGGTTCACTATAAGCCTAATCATTTTTTTTTACCCACCTCGCCGAAGGTGCTCTTTGGCCTCGGCAGGTGTGTCTTGAGCATTCCGCGACGTCGCAAGGCCCTTCGCATGCCTCGTGCGGAGCATACCCCTAGCGGGTATACTCTCGGCGAGTACTTGTCCGCACGTCGATGACTAATCGACGAGGAAATCGACGATGACTCTTGTGCATCATCGATGTTCCCAGACCATCTGAGAGCATCGGCGAGCCGCCGTGCAGGGTTGCAAAGTTTTTTTTTGTGAGAAATCTTCCGCGATGTCTCGCCAATGTCGTCGATGATCCCCGAGGGCCTCTTATGCCCCTTTCATAAATGTACGACTTCATACGATTTTCGTCGTCGCCGAGGACGTAGTCTTGTCAATTCGCAAGGAATGTGTGCGACGTCTACGATTTTGACCGTTAAAAACCGTTGACATGTTTACACCCGGCGACGACGTCGCCGATGACTAAGACGTAATCGGCGACATTATGTGATGTCATCGGCAAATTGAGCGATGGTTCGCCGATGACCTCGGCGAGAACTGTCACATTTGAATAAAATATTGCGAAATAATGCGAAGGATGAACGAATCCTCGGTGTATGTTCTGCGACGTCTTCGGCGAATTAAGCTATGGTTCGGCGAATACCTCGGTGAGATTATCCGAAAACTTTTTGCATATATTTCATGGCAAAAACATAAGAACATCAGAAAACAGGAGTCTGCAGAAAGCCGATCGGCCCACACAAGGCAGATACCTGTCACACCCAACCCCAATTACAAGGCCTAATTATAGTCCCAAATCACTAATGCCTTGAGGACTGACCTCACCAAAACGGTCAGAGATCGACACAAGATTACGGGTCTGCAGAGCGCCGATTGGCCCACACCAAGCAGATCCCCCTCATACCCAACCCAACTCGTCGAAAATGTACACATTTATCTTAAAATCGCCAAACTAATGGGCCGAACGTCATAAAATATGAAAACTAATGGGGTTAACCATGAGGAAGAAAGGAGAGCAGAAAAACGACCCATATCCCCAATTCGGAGATTGGCAATGTCCGGCTTCGCCGGAGACATTTTTCTATCAAATAATGTACAAATTTAGCTTGCTCTCATAACAAAAAATATATATGTTGGCTCGCTACCCCTCACCAGGAAAATATTGAAACCTGGATGGGGGTAAACGTCTTAAAACAGTAGGCTGAACGGGGCCGAACGGATACAAGGCAAAGAGAGAGGGAGAGAAATAGAAAACAACAACAATTAGGAGAGAGGGAGAGGAAGATAAAACAAAAAACAGCGAGGTGGGCTCAATGTTTGCGTTAAGGCATAAAAATTGAGCCCACCTCGCCTTTTTTAGTTTCTCCATTAGATGGTGGGGGGAAGGTAGAAGCGTAATTGACTCGTGTTACAAATATGAAGCCGATTGGTGAGGTAGTTTCGCCACCACGGATTTTAATTTTTTTCATTTTCTTCGTACGTATACGCTGGAAGTGGGTGGCGGTTGGGGGTGTGGTGGGGGGAAGGCAGAAGGGTAAGGGACTTGTCACACAAATATGGAACCGATTGGTGCAGTCGTTTCGCCGCCACAGATTTTCCTTTCTTTTCCTTGTGAGGCGACCGATAGTCAGCGAGTTGGTGGGGGGGAGGGGGTCGTGTTGGTGGTGGCAAGAAGCCAGAAGGGTAAGGTACGCATGTGGTAGAAATATGAAAGCCATAGGTGCAGTCGTTTCGCTGCTACGATCTTTTTTCGGCGAGTCCGTATATATACGGACATGGCACTGGGCGTGACAAGACCCTAGTCCGTATATATACGGACCTGGCACTCAGGGGTACATAATGCTGGTTCGCTATCGCTTGCCAGGAAGATATCGATACTTGGATGGGGATAAACGTCTTAAACCAGTTGGCTGAATGGGGCTGAATGGATACAAACCAGAGAAAGAGAGAAGAGGAGAGAAAGAGAAAAAAAAAACAGGTGAACCCCCCACGAGAGGTGCATAGAAAAAAGGGTTGACAGGTTCACTATAGGCCTAATCTTTTTTTTTTACCCACCTCGCCGAAGGTGCTCTTTGGCCTCGGCAGGTGTGTCTTGAGCATTCCGTGACGACGTCGCAAGGCCCTTCGCATGCCTCGTGCGGAGCATACCTCTGGCGGGTATACTCTCGGCGAGTACTTGTGCGCACGTCGACGACTAATCGACGAGGAAATTGCCGATGACTCTTGTGCATCGTCGATGTTCTCAGATCATCTGAGAGCATCGGCGAGCTGCCATGCAGCGTTGCAGTTTTTTTTTGTGAGAAACCCTCCGCGATGTCTCGCCAATGTCGTCGATGATCCCCGAGGGCCTTTCGGATCATTCTGCAATGCTCGACGGTGCTTGCGAGGGCAATGAACCCTCGTGAGTCCTCGTCCCAAATTTTGAACAAACCGAACATTTGCGACGACCCGCGAGGGTCCGCGCGAGGCCGGCCAAAGCATACGATTAATTATTATGCGAGGGTATACGTTTGTTGTCCGACATGTCACGAATATGGGTGTCGCCGGTGAAAATCGTAAGAAATCGCACATGAGTGAAAGGGGCATTAGATCTTTCTGCGATGTTCGACGATGCTTGCGAGGGCAACAAACCCTTGTGAGTCCTCGTCCCAAATTTTGAACAAACCGAACATTTGCGACTACCCGCGAGGGTCCACGCGAGGCCGGCCGAAGCATACGATTATTATGCGAGGGTATAAGTTTGTTGTCCGACATGTCACGAATATGGGTGTCGCCGGTGAAAATCGTAAGAAATCGCACATGTGGGAAAGGGGCATTAGGGGGTTCTTTTCCCCTGCACAGCTTCTTGCTCTGTACAGGTGCATAGTGCGTCCTTGTATTGAGTATTGTTCACATGTGTGGGAGGTTCCTCTCACACCGCTCTCCTAGACAAAGTTGAAAGGAAGGCCTTTCGTATCATTAACTCCTGTTCATTCACCAACTCTTTGCAATCTCTCTCTCTCCGCCGCGATGTTGCATCTCTCTCGCTATTCTATCACTACTATAATAATCAGCGTTCCTCAGAGCTTTCCCAGTGTATACCACCTCCTTTACGTAGGGCACGTGGTACCCGTCTTGCAACTCAATCCCACCCCTACTCTGTGCAACTCTCCAACCCAAGAGTGAAACGTTACTCTCAAACTTTCTTCTACTCAACAGCTGAGCTCTGGAACTCTCTCCCAGAATCAGTCTTTCCCTCTTCCTATGACTTAAATTGCTTCAAACTCCGTGTGTCCAGGCATTTTGGCTCGAACGTCCCTTGATTTTGGCCCTGTCACTCTTTCAACTATGGGGGAGGCACTCGCTATAGGCAGTTCTGCCTTTTGCCTCCCACAATCACATAGAAAAAAAAAAAAGTTATGCAGTTTAAGAAGGACCTATGTTACTAAGAGGGTTTATTGAGATCAGATTTACCTTTTGAGTCGTATAGGTAGATTACAAACTGAAGAAAATCGTCTAATGATAACCAGAATATGATGTGAATTACGTAATGGGAATGAACGCGTTTAGGGGGCCCACCTTGTTTTGTTTTTTTTCTCTATCCCTCACTCTCTGGGTTGTATCTATTCGGCCCCATTCAGCCTACTGTTTTAAGACGTGGGGCCGAATGGATACAAGCCAAAGAGAGACGGAGAGAAATAGAAAACAAACGAGGTGGGCTCCCTTAAGACATAATAACTAAATTACAGCTACAACAATTTTATATTATGGATCCAGAGCTTGAAGTTATATAATCTCGACCTCGCTCCCTGTTCCCTCACGAATTCTCCTACCCCCTCTCGCATTACCCTCCCTTCCCCCAACCCCCTCGATCCTCCCTCCCCAACTACCTCGTAACCCCCTCCCCTGCAAGTCCTCCGCCCCCCACCCACCCCCCTGCGACCTCGTAACCCCCTCCCCACACAAGTCTTCCTCCCCCCACCCACCCCCCTGCGACCTCGTAACCCCCTCCCCACACAAGTCCTCCGCCCCCCACCCAACCTCCCCTGCGACTTCGTAACCCCCTCCCCACACAAGTCCTCCGCCCCCAACCCACCCCCCTGCGACCTCGTAATCCCCTCCCCACACAAGTCCTCCTCTCCCCCACCCACCCCCTGCGACCTCGTAACCCCCTCCCCTCACAAGTCCTCCGCCCCCCACCCACCCCCCTGCGACCTCGTAACCCCCTCTCCACACAAGTGGCATTTGATAGAGTCTGGCATCAATCCTTATTGTCGAAGATGTCACACTACGGCCTTGCATCATTAGTTCCCCTAATTTCTTCTTATCTTCATAACAGAAAAATACGTGTAATGGTAGATGGCCTTTATTCTCAATTTCACTCAATAAATGCTGGTGTTCCCCAGGGATCAGTTTTGGCCCCAATTCTGTTCCTCATTCATATCAATGATCTCATATCTACCACTCATAATCCAATACATTCCTACGCAGATGACTCAACACTCCACAGTTCCTTCACATTTACCAATTCTTTCACCCAACCCGATCTTATAAATTCAAAAATAAACACTGCAATTTCTCTGAACCAGGACCTTTCTAGAATTGATGGATGGGGACAAAAGAATCTAGTTTTCCTTAATTCACAGAAAACCAAATACATTCAATTTTCTAACCGACAGAATCTCACTGACTCCCATATATTTTTAATGATGTAAATATTCCCACTTCCCCTAGTATTGACATTCTCGGTGTAACATTAACTACTAACTTGAGCTGGACACATTATGTTAGAAGCATTGCTAAGAATGCCTCTAAAAAACTGGGACTCCTGTACAGAGTTCGAGAATTCTTCACTGACGAGCAGTTGGCCATGATATATAAAAGTCATGTGCGTTCTCAGATGGATTACTGTTCACCTCTGTGGGGTGGAAGTGGAGTGGTTGCATTGAGGCAGTTGGACAAAATTCAAAATAAAGCTATTAGATTAATCAATAACCCTGCAATCACACAGGACCTTCCTACATTATCCATACGAAGAAACGTTGCATCCCTTGCATTATTCTACAGATATTTTCACAGCAATTGTTCCGAGGAACTTGCTTCAATTGTGCCGCCTCTCCACATCTTTCCCCGTAGAACTAGGGCAGCTGAGAGCGCCCATGAATTTACACTTTCTCCTCCACAATGCAGAACTTCTGCTTATCAGAATTCATTTATCCCCAGAGCTACTACTCTTTGGAATTCACTTCCCTCGAATTGCTTTCCACAAACTTACAATCTGCAAATGTTTAAATCCAGTTGTTACAAACATTTTATGAATGGAGGATGCCTTTAGGCACATGGACCTTTTTGTTTTATCTGTGTTTTTCCTTCCTCCGTTCATAGTCTCTTAAAAAAAAAAAAAAAAACAAAAAAAAAAAAAAAAAAAAAAAAATCCTCCGCCCCCCCCCCCCCCTGCGACCTCGTAACCCTCTCCCCACACAAATCCTCCGCCCCCCACCCACCCCCCTGCGACCTCGTAACCCCCTCTCCACATAATTGCACCCCTACTCCCCCCCCCCCCCCCTCATCCCCTGCAACCTCGTAACCTCCCCCAACCCTTCACCCCCCCCTCATCCCCCCCCTACGTAACCTCCACTCTCTCTCTTCCCCCCCCCCCCCCTCCCAGCCACCAGGAAGCCCCCCGGTACAGTTTCCAATATCCGATACGGGAATTACCAACAGTTATCCATCGCTTCCTTACCGGTCCATGGGCCAGAGTGGAAATCGGTACCGGGCAGGGCCATCAAAGAATACTGCTAACCCTTTCAATCAGATGACTCCAATTGACCACTTGCTAGTTTCGTTCTATAAGGAAGTTCGAGTTGTAGACATCGATAATTAATAAAATTATCACCTAAATTGCGGTTATAGTGCTTGTATAAATACATAAAACCCAATTCAACACACTTTTTTATCCATTAGAAACCTACATTATTATGGTATTTCCATTTACTATCGATGTCTACGGCTCCAACTTCCTCATAGCCTGAAACTCGCAAGTAGTGAATTAGGTCAGTTCCCAAAAGGATAGGAATTGGTACAGTCACCTATTAACATGTGTGGACCCTTATGTGTTCCAATATGCAATTATATATATTTGGATTGATTTTGGGATTTTCAATATATAGTACAGTATATATAATTTTTTTAAAGGTCTCAAAATCGCCAAACTAACGGAACGAACGTCTTAAAACCTTAAACATTAATATGCTAAACACGAGGAAGAAGGGGGTCCAGAAAAAGCGAGTACTACCCCCTTACCATCTCAATGAACAAGTAGAAAATATCCTTTAGATTATAATTGTAGGTATAAGCTCTTTCTGGTGGGATCGCTGTTCACCCTGGCACTGTGTTGGTTGTGTAATGGTTTAGAATTTTAGATGTTTATGTTCTGGGTGTGGTGTCACGAGTTCGAATTCCGTGAGGACCATATATGCTTTCAGTAGTTTATTCCAAGTACATTGGGGTTTGTAATGGATATTCAATGTTAACCCATACCGTACCAGCGATGTCCTTTTTTCATTTATTTTGTCAGTTCTTAGACGATTTGTTTCAGATTAGGAAGGACCTCTAGCAATAATATGAATCCAACCTCGCTCAACCAACACTTTTAACTACTGCACATCCTTCCTAAGCTGCATAATATCGTCTGAATACAGCTAGAATAAAAGATAACACGTCGCTGGTACTCAAAGGGTTAAGAACGGGGTGTTATTTACTTATACTAAAGATGGCATCACATCTTTGAATCTGCTACAAGGTGTCATCTTATTCTGATTGATCTTGTGGTTTATTGTATACTAAGGGAGTAATGCTTGTTTTTTGGGGTTTTTCCATACTTATTCATTAATATATTAAATGTTGAGTTTCCTCGCTAGACCTCCATCAAGCTTAAGAAAACACCCCCTAGACAGGGGGTAATTTAAATTACCCCCTAAATAAGATAAATTTGTAAATTTTTCGGAAAACGTACTCCTATACGGCACGAAAGGTCTTAATATTGACAAAGTAATGGGGCGAAAGGTCTCAATCGCCAAACTAGTGAACAAACGTCTTAAAATCGCAAAACTAATGGGTCTAAACATGAGGAAGAAGGGGGTCCATAAAAAGCGAGTACTTCCCCCCCTTAAATTGGACTGTACACGATTACGAGCGCTAACAAAAATAAAAAATAAACATATAAATAGGAAAAGTGGGGAATGGGCCCGAGTATATAAATAGATAGCTAAGACACATAATACAGTCAAAAGTAAAGAGAAAATTGTCGGGTAGTAGATTTGATCTTAGCTACTTATTTACTCGGATAGTGTGGCTCTAATACATCCACTGCTAAGGTGCTCGTTTGACCCCTTTCTGTACAGTCGGCCAAATAAGTGATGTTGCCACACCAAGTATATTTCGATCAATAATTGCAGGTATCAGCACTATCTAAGCATTAATGCATCGTTTCGAGCGAGATATACAAACATGTTCCTATCTTTATACACCCTATTCAACATCTGACAGACATTAATACAGCATGCAGCGAGCAAAACTTAATGGCAGCGGCGACACGACTTAATTCTAACCCACCAGACTTGAGTCATTAATATTAAGTATATATCACAAATACACGTGAGCCACTAAATGTTTTAATCTCTCATTGGGGTTCGAACCGTCGACCGTCAGGACGATAGCCGACGCTTTAACCAACTCCACCACGGCAGTTTAAAAGACACTCAACCTTCTATCCTATTTATGTTAAGAAGGGAAACCCACTAGGTCCTAGGAGAATATAATTTCAATTCATACCTAGTCGTAGGATCCATATTTCAGAATATCATACAAGGATTTTTAAGTGCCCCGACGCAACTCAGGCCGATATTGATGTCATTAAATTCTAACCCACCAAACATGAGTCATTAATATTAAGTATATATCACAAATACTCGTGATCCACTTAGTGTTTTAATCTCTCAGTGGGGTTCGAACCGTCGACCGTCAGGACGATAGCCGACGCTTTAGCCCTTCTCCTAACATTTAGACTGCCGTGGTGGAGTTGGTTAAAGCGTCGGCTATCGTCTTGACGGTCGACGGTTCGAACCCCACTGAGAGATTAAAACATTTAGTGGCTCACGTGTATTTGTGATATAGACTTATTATATATACATACATACATATATATATATATATATATATATATATATATATATATATATATATATATAGTTATGAGAACCTCAGCAGGTGATCTTGGACACCACAACTTCCAAATTAGTAGGGCAATGAGAAGAAATACGTTGTGGAACATCATGATTTATTCTAATTTTCGGCGACGTCACGCAGCCATCCTCAGGAAAGGGTTTCCAACAGATCCTAAAAATTGAGTATAACTCTGTATATATTGCTAAAACAGGATCACTAAAATGTAATGCATAGTTGAACACGTGGCAATTTGCCTATCTAAAAAACAATTAAACAACATAATTTTGGCCAACTAGGCAAGGTTTAGATACGAAATAAATCTACGGCTAGACACCATCAAATTCAAAATAGCTAAATCTCAATGCAACAAAAGAAATCAAAACGCATAAGATATCAAATTTATGTTATCATTTCTTTTTCAATTCAAATATTATTCTGAACTGTAAAGGCTAAAATCTATTAAACAAAAGTTAACCTACCGCTAAACAGCGTCCAAAGTATTATGCTAATATCCAACCATGTGAGGACAAGACTTAGCAAAAGCAATCATAATAAACGAGAATATTAAAATGAAGGACTTTACAAAACATTTCAAATGATCTAGTAATACAAATTAAAAGCAAATCATAGTAATCCTAATCACATCGAACCGCAACATAAAGCAAAACAGTACATTTGAATTACTTTACTCTAAGAATCAAAAGATAAGTGTTGAAATTCACATAAAGGAAAATTGTCACAAACAAATCGGAACTCACCATGATACCTCCAGTCGCCAATGAAAGACGATGAGGGACTGATTAACCGAACACATTTGAACTCTAAATGTAAACTCAGTATATGGTGAAAATTAAACGAAATAAAATGAAAAAAACAAACTACATGAACACCCAAAAAGCAACCAATTGTACCTAATAATGAACCTTCAACTATTATTGACAAGATTTATTTCTGGTTTGTGCTTATTTATCAGCATTTTTTCGCCTATTAAAGCCTCGTACGTGCTTATCAGCGAAAAAATGCTGATAAATAAGCACAAATCAGAAATAAATCTTGTCAATAATAGTTGAAGGTTCATTATTAGGTACAATTGGTTGCTTTTTGGGTGTTCATGTAGTTTGGTTTTTCATTTTATTTCGTTTAATTTTCACCATATACAGTATATACTGAATTTACATATAGAGTTCAAATGTGTTCAGTTAATCAGTCCCTCATCGTCTTTCATTGGCGACTGGAGGTATCATGGTGAGTTCCGATTTGTTTGTGACAATTTTCCTTTATGTGAATTTCAACACTTATCTTTTGATTCTTAGAGTAAAGTAATTCAAATGTACTGTTTTGCTTTATGTTGCGGTTCGATGTGATTAGGATTACTATGATTTGCTTTTAATTTGTATTACTAGATCATTTGAACTGTTTTGTAAAGTCCTTCATTTTAATATTCTCGTTTATTATGATTGCTTTTGCTAAGTCTTGTCCTCACATGGTTGGATATTAGCATAATACTTTGGACGCTGTTTAGCGGTAGGTTAACTTTTGTTTAATAGATTTTAGCCTTTACAGTTCAGAATAATATTTGAATTGAAAAAGAAATGATAACATAAATTTGATATCTTATGGGTTTTGATTTCTTTTGTTGCATTGAGATTCAGCTATTTTGAATTTGATGGTGTCTAGCCGTAGATTTATTTTATATTAAACCCTGCCTAGTTGGCCAAAATTATGTTGTTTAATTGTTTTTTAGATAGGCAAATTGCCACGTGTTCAACAATGCATTACATTTTAGTGATCCTGTTTTAGCAATATATACAGAGTTATACTAAATTTTTAGGATCTGTTGGAAACCCTTTCCTGAGGATGGCTGCGTGACGTCGCCGAAAATTAGAATAAATCATGATGTTCCACAACGTATTTCTTCTCCTTGCCCTACTAATATATATATATATATATATATATATATATATATATATATATATATATAATATATATATATATAATATACATATATATACCTTATATATATATAATTACACCATCCATATATCAGTTCAATACCTGAACATTATACGGTGACGAATAAGACGTGATAACAAATTCTTCTGTAATAGCAAAGTTTAGCACTCAATCATATTTGGAACGAGGGGGGTATTTTTGGACCTCCTCTGTTTCACATTAGTTTGCATATTTAAGACGTTTCACCCAATTAGTTTGGCGAAATAAGACGCTACACCCCATTCTGGCTTCGGTATTTTCTGGGCGAGAGACAGCGAGCCTGTACCTTAAAAGAAATCGGCCTTCGACGTAGTCATATAAATCGAAAATGTGCGAATTATACCTGAAGGGGGTTTGAGTGGCCATTTTTTAGTTTCATGGAAATCAAGGAAGGAGTTTTTTGTTAGTTTAGCGGACAAACTACAATAAACTGCTCTGTAATTGCAAAAACAAGCAAATTCCTCAATACTATATAAACAAAATATCATAATATTTAAGTAACACCCCGTTCTTAATATTAATCATAAATTACAAACCCCAATGCACCTGAATAAACTAATGAAAGCATATGGTCCTCCCGAGATTAGAACTCGGGACACAACACCCAGAACACAAGCATCTAAACCATTACACCACCAACTCAGTTACCCAGAAGACGTTGGATCAGACAGTGCAAATAGCCGTGCGAGGAATAAACTATCGGGGAATGAGAGCTATATTTAAGGGAGCCCACTTCGCTTTTGTTCTCTTTCTCTCCCTCTTGCTTTGGCTTGTATCCATTCGGTCCCATTCAGCCTACTGTTTTAAGACGTTTACCCTCATCCAGGTGTCAATATTTTCCTGGCGAGCGGTAGCGAGCCAGCATATATATATTTTTGTTTTACAGCAAGCTAAATTTGTACATTTTTCGATAGAAAAATTTCTCGAAGCCGGATTTCTCCATACAATGCTGGCTCGCTATCACTCGCCAGGAAAAAATCGACACCTGGATGGGGATAAACGTCTTAAAACAGTTGGCTGAATGGGGCCGAATGGATACAAGCCAGGGAAAGAGAGAAAAGGAGGGAAAGATAAAAAAAAAAACGGTAACCCCCCTTAACTATTTCAGCATGATCACTTAATTTCCCTTATTTTGGTTACCATTAAACGATTTGCTTTAGCTTATAATCTACTTCTAGGTTCCAGAGGGCTAAATACCATCTCGAAAAAATCATATTAATCACAGAGGAACTTCTTCAGCTGTATAAAATCGTCTTATGTTAGCCAAAATACAGTTAAACTAGGCACATCGTATTTGTTGCATTACTATGAATCGTGTAACCCGGATTATTTAATTATTATAGTGGCACAACACAATAATACACCTTAGACAAGTTCTGCGCACGTATTCTCAGCTATCATGGGAATTTGCTATCTTACCATATAAATATATAAAAAATAGAATAAAATAATAAGATAAAAATAAAAATAAAAAAAATAGAGAAGTGGGGATTGGGCTTGAACATATAGATAGATAGATAGATAGATAGATAGAGATAGATAGATAGATAGATAGATAGATAGACCAACAATGTATATACCCTTGACCATTTGGTGTCCATGTCATATAACACATGCAAAACGTGACTTACGAAACTTGCTTTTAATTTACTTGAGCAATCTTGACCGAGAGGACATTCTCTTGTTGGCTATCGTAGGGAACATATGCTATACATTACTTTTCTAAAATACTTTACTTATATTACAAGGAGTCAAAGAGTCGTACATTAGCTACATTATATATATATATATATATATATATATATATATATATATATATATATATATATATCTATCCTAACCCCACATTTATAGGTTTTATAACGTAATTTTGATATATATACTGTAATGTTACCAAATGAGTGTTAGTGAGTTCACTGCTCAATAGGTGGCGTTCTGAGAGTGAGGGTCTGAGTCTGGAGGGTGAGACGGTGAAGCACTTGGGCGAAGCAACCGGCCGCTTCAGAGATGGAGCTGCTTCGGGCCATGATGGTTGCTTCACATGTCTCACTCCCCAGACTGGAACAAGACCTCACGGGCTTCACCGTGTTGAGCGGTGGAATGTACAGGCTCTCAACCTATGCCCGAGGGGGAGTAGTTGGAATATAGAAAAAAAAAAAAAAAAAAAAAAAAAAAAAAAAAAATCTCTAATACGAAAATAACCAGGAAGCTCTAACTGTTATTCCTTATCCTTATTAGAGAGAATACCGTAACTACTTTACCTACCAATTTAACACATACCTACTGTATAATATGTAGGTCAAGCTCCTATTTAAGATTTATACCTTACGCATCGTACTAAAGGGGTTAAGGCGGGGTATGTCATTTTTCTAGACCCCCTTCTCTCTCATGTTTAACAAAATTTACTCTTTCTCCTCTTACTCTTTACTCTTTCTCCTCCTCCTCCCTCTCTCTTCTCTTGTACATGTATGGGAAACAAATATATCATACACAAATATGCAAAGAAAAAAAAAGAAAATAAACAAAAATGAAAAAAAAGAGGGGTAAGCTAATATTAAAATCAGTAACAAAGATAAATAGCGCTAGCCAAAATATGTGAAAAAAGTATGTGTATGAGAATGTGTAATTGTTTAAGTATAAAAATGCTCGTAGGAATGTTTAATAATTCCGGTCTCATTAATAAAAGGATAAAATACAAAGTCAATCAGTTAAATGAGTCAGTCATATGGGGGAGTCAGTCAAATGGGCGAGTCAGTCAAGTGGATGAGTCAGTCAAGTGGGTGAGTCAGTCAAGTGGGCGAGTCAGTCAAGTGGGCGAGTCTGTCAAATGGGTGAGTCAGTCAAATGGATGAGTCAGTCAAATGGGTCAGTCAGTCAATTGGGTTAGTGTCAAATGGGTGAGTCAGCCATATGGGTGTCAGTCAAATGGGTGAGTCAGCCATATGGGTGTCAGTCAAATGGGTGAGTCAGTCATATGGGTGAGTCAGTCAAATGGGCGAGTCAGTCAAATGGGTGAGTCAGTCAAATGGGTGAGTGAGTCAAATGAGTCAGTCAGTCAAATGGGTCAGTCAAATAAATCAATCAAAAGGGTTAGTCAGTCAAAGGGGTCAGTCAGTCAAAGGGTCAGTCAGTCAAACGGGTCAGTCAGTCAAATGGACGAGTCAGTCAAATGGGCGAGTCAGTCATATGGGTCAATCAAATAAGTCAGTTAAAGGGATCAGTCAGTCAAATGGGTCAGTCAGTCAAATGGGTCAGTCAGTCAAATGGGTGTCAGTCAAATGGGTGAGTCAGTCAAATGGGTGAGTCAGTCAAATGGGTGAGTCAGTCAAATGGACAGTCAGTCAAATGGGTGAGTCAGTCAAATGGGTGAGTCAGTCAAATGGGTGAGTCAGTCAAATGGGTGAGTCAGTCAAATGGGTGAGTCAGTCAAATGGGTGTCAGTCAAATGGGTGAGTTAGTCAAATGGGTGAGTCAGTCAAATGGACAGTCAGTCAAATGGGCGAGTCAGTCAAATGGGTGAGTCAGTCAAATGGGTGTCAGTCAAATGGGTGAGTCAGTCAAATGGGTGAGTCAGTCAAATGGGTGAGTCAGTCAAATGGGTGTCAGTCAAATGCGTGAGTCAGTCAAATGGGTGAGTCAGTCAAAAGGGTGAGTCAGTCAAATGGGTGAGTCAGTCAAATGAGTCAGTCAGTCAAATGAGTCAGCCAGTCAAATGGGTCATTCAGTTAAATAAGTCAGTCAAAGGGGTCAGTCGGTCAAATGGGTGAGTCAGTCAAATGGGCGAGTCAGTCATATGGGCCAGTCAAATGGATCAGTCAATCAAATAAGTCAGTCAAAGGGGTCAGTCAGTCAAAGGGGTCAGTCAGTCAAATGGGTCATACAAATGGGTGTCAGTCAAATGGGTCATACAAATGCGTGAGGCAGTCAAATAAGTGAGTCTGTCAAATGGGCGAGTCAGTCATATGGGTCAATCAAATAAGTCAGTTAAAGGGATCAGTCAGTCAAATGGGTCAGTCAGTCAAATGGGTCAGTCAGTCAAATGGGTGAGTCAGTCAAATGGGTGAGTCAGTCAAATGGGTGAGTCAGTCAAATGGGTGAGTTAGTCAAATGGGTGAGTCAGTCAAATGGACAGTCAGTCAAATGGGTAAGTCAGTCAAATGGGTGAGTCAGTCAAATGGGTGAGTCAGTCAAATGGGTGAGTCAGCCAAATGGGTGAGTCAGTCAAATGGGTGAGTCAGTCAAATGGGTGAGTCAGTCAAATGGGTGTCAGTCAAATGCATGAGTCAGTCAAATGGGTGAGTCAGTCAAATGGGTGAGTCAGTCAAATGGGTGAGTCAGTCAAAAGGGTGAGTCAGTCAAATGGGTGAGTCAGTCAAATGAGTCAGTCAGTCAAATGAGTCAGCCAGTCAAATGGGTCATTCAGTTAAATAAGTCAGTCAAAGGGGTCAGTCGGTCAAATGGGTGAGTCAGTCAAATGGGCGAGTCAGTCATATGGGCCAGTCAAATGGATCAGTCAATCAAATAAGTCAGTCAAAGGGGTCAGTCAGTCAAAGGGGTCAGTCAGTCAAATGGGTCATACAAATGGGTGTCAGTCAAATGGGTCATACAAATGCGTGAGGCAGTCAAATGGGTGAGTCTGTCAAATGGGCGAGTCAGTCATATGGGTCAATCAAATAAGTCAGTTAAAGGGATCAGTCAGTCAAATGGGTCAGTCAGTCAAATGGGTGAGTCAGTCAAATGGGTGAGTCAGTCAAATGGGTGAGTCAGTCAAATGGGTGAGTCAGTCAAATGGGTGAGTCAGTCAAATGGGTGAGTTAGTCAAATGGGTGAGTCAGTCAAATGGACAGTCAGTCAAATGGGTGAGTCAGTCAAATGGGTGAGTCAGTCAAATGGGTGAGTCAGTCAAATGGGTGAGTCAGCCAAATGGGTGTCAGTCAAATGGGTCAGTCAGTCAAATGGGTTAATCAGTCAAATGGGTGAGTCAGTCAAATGAGTCAGTCAGTCAAATGAGTCAGCCAGTCAAATGGGTCATTCAGTTAAATAAGTCAGTCAAATGGGTTAATCAGTCAAATGGGTGAGTCAGTCAAATGGGCCAGTCAGTCAAATGGGTGAGTCAGTCATATACAGTATGTGAGTCAGTCATATATGTGAGTCAGTCATATATGTGAATCAGTCAGTCAAACGGGTCAGTCAGTCAAATGGTGAGTCAGTCAAATATGTGTCAGTGAAATGAGTGAGTCAGTGAAATGGGTGAGTCAGTCAAATGGGTGAGTCAGTCAAATGGGTGAGTCAGTCAAATGGGTGAGTCAGTCAAATGGGTGAGTCAGTCAAATGGGCGAGTGTCATATGGATGAGTCAGTCATATGGATGAGTCAGTCATATGGATGAGTCAGTCAGATGGATGAGTCAGTCAAATGGGTGAGTCAGTCAAATGGGTGAGTCAGTCAACTGGGTGAGTCAGTCAACTGGGTGTCAGTCAACTGGGTGAGTCAGTCAAATGGGTGTCAGCCAAATGGGTGAGTCAGTCGAATGGATGAGTCAGTCGAATGGATGAGTCAGTCGAATGGATGAGTCAGTCGAATGGATGAGTCAGTCGAATGGATGAGTCAGTCGAATGGGTCAGTCAGTCGAATGGGTCAGTCAGTCGAATGGGTCAGTTAGTCAAATGGGTCAGTCAGTCAGTCAGTCAAATGGGCCAGTCAGTCAAATGGGCCAGTCAGTCAAATGGGTCAGTCAGTCAAATGGGTCGGTCAGTCAAATGGATAAGTCAGTCAAATGGGCGAGTCAGTCAAATGGGTGAGTCAGTCAAATGGGTGTCAGTCAAATGGGTCAGTCGGTCAAATGGGTCAGTCGGTCAAATGGGTCAGTCAGTCAAATGGGTCAGTCAGTCAAATGGGTCAGTCACTCAAATGGGTCAGTCAGTCAAATGGGTCAGTCAGTCAGTTAAATGGTCCAGTCAAATGGGTCAGTCAGTCAAATGGACCAGACACGTACATGCATTATTATGCTGATTAACAGGATTGGCCAACCTTCGCCATATTGGTGACACTGGTGTCATCTGCCTCTCATGACACTCACATAATATGATTAGACCCGTAATAAACATGCGGCCATACAGTATTATAATATAGTTGGGGCATTATATCGAAATTTTACACGAACACCCCCTTGTATGATAATTACGACATCAAAATGGCGTCCTTATTATAAAGATAGCCAATCTCTCTTATAGCAGCATTTATAACCGATTGGAATAGCACCCTATACATCTCTGCTAAGCGGCATGCGTCTCTCAACTCCTTCGGGCATCCTCTGTTTATCGTGAAATATTTCCTTAATCCTCAAGTTAATCTCTAACTCAATAGTTACAATGTTTACGGGATGTATCAGGGCAAAGCACGGGCATTATCTCATGGTACAGTTGTTTATGTGCGGGGGAGTAAACAAGAACAAACAAACATATCATATTGCAGAATCCCTGTGACCGCCATGAACATAATCAATTTCCAACATTAATGGCTAATATAGACGACTAAATCATTATCTACCTTCAAAACTGCGCTTACGATGCCGCCGCCACTTAAGCCGCTCGTCACTGATCAGGTATTTCATCGCCGAACTGCCAGAGAACCGCGATAAACGAGAAATAAGCGAACACATAAACAAGCAAACCATACGTAAGCGCCGCGCCGGAAAACAGGAAGCCAAGGAAGGAACGAAGGCAAACAGGAGAAGGCGTGGGGGTCAACAACGCGCATGACTAAATATCACTTATATCGTAATTAATTCGTCAGTCACAGTCTTATCATCATAAACCACAAACACACTTTTCGTCACTGATTATGCCTGTATGCTGTATGTCAAACTTACTTCCATACTCAAAGATACGTAAATAATCAATTGATAGGAAAAGTTTTTAGAGACTTAAAATAACATCTCGCAAATTCACGGTCAAGGATACAATATGAAACATGTAAGTCACGTGGCCTTAGGCTTAGTGTGTTGACAAGTGACCCCTTATATAACGCCACTTAAAACAACTTATGGTACACTTAGGCGGGTATCACACGCGCACTAATCCGACCAACCAATTGACCAATCAACTTGCATCGGGACGATCGACGTTGGTAATAATTAGCACACGGCATCATACTATCACCAACCAACTGCAGACGACACAGTGTTCTCCTAGCTTCAAAACCTGCTTAAAACACGCAATACTTTTGTATGTAATTGTAATAACTATACATAGTCATATCTAATAAATAAAATTATAGAGGAAATGTAAATGTTAAATATCGCTTACGGGAAGTTAGTATTCAGAGTTTGAAAAATTTAAAGATTGCGCATCTACGGTTCCTTAGCCTATGTACTGCATTGCATAAGGTGTGTACATAGTTCAATAGTCAAGGCCGTGGATGAGTAAACTAATTTATTAGAATGACCACCTAACACTATTTACCAATCTGAATACATTGATAACTATGTATAATTATAACTAATACATTACAAAACAGAGTTCTCGGCGACGTAGACATGCTTTTTTTTTTTTGCGAGGCTTGCATAGCCTACTCATGGAGTTTAACTGATCGCGCAAAAATCCTGCCTAACTACATTATTTTGTAATAATCCTTACACTACTGGTCGATCAAGAGCGTATTATGGTTAATATAGGTCTACCAGAGGGACTACATGAAAACACACATGCTGATAACTCAAAGGCAGGAATAATATTAATGCGATATTAGTCACTCCTTACATAGGAATGCTTATAAAATATCAATGCCTTTTAATTATTATGTAATATATGATATATTGTAAATATATATAAGACATAGCCTAACAATTACTCGGTTCTGTCTACATAACAAATGCATATATGAACTATATAAGATTATGGTTACAGTGTGCATTCGGCGATGAAATGTTTGGTAGACTACTAATTGCTCATTTTAATAGAATAACGCTATGCATATTCATCTTATCTAGACTAATTTGTACCCAATGCTATAATTATATAATATCTATGTGGGTTTTAGTTTCTTATTTTTATTATATTAAAAACAAACTAACCTAGAGAAACCTATCCCAATTTTGGTATTCTATCCTGTAACATACATTATACAATTACTATTACAACGTACACTATTTAAGTCAAACGAATGTATATATATAAATGAATGAACTAATATAACACTGTCATAATTATGATGCATTTAAATTTATCTGCTGGTATTGTGTAAAAGAAATGCAGCAGCGAGTGAAGCCTAGAAAGGCTGCATGTAGTAGGCTATAATAACAGGCCTAATAGGCCTAATAACAAGCAGTGCATTATGTATGAAAATACTGTATAGGAAGTCAATTAACGACATCTGCAGATATAATATCACTATATATCACTATAACATGTCTGCAAGGTCACAAATAAAAAATAAATCATTTATAATTTTAAATAAGACAATACACCCTGACAGTTGTGGCAATGTTTGCCGGCTTTCGTGATGTGACGAGTTTAATCATAGCCTATTTTCCCGAACGTTCGTACTAGATATATTAATATTTACGCTGTGTACTTCGACAGACTAGGCATTATTTCGTTAAAGTGAAGACTGAATTGCTTAGCATAGCATAATATATCGGTAAATAGCAATGCTAACCGATTTATTTGACTACAGCAACTTGGCGACTTGGCCAACGGTTTTCGCTCACGACCGACGACAGTTGGTTGCTCCGATTGACGTCGGAGCAACACAATCTCGGCAACAGATTGTCCAGATTCCAGTTGGTAAAATACGCCTACGCTGGAGGAGGTATGTGCTTTACTGATAGCCTCCTAAATTAAATAACTTTTTCCTTGTCGTATATCCTATCTACCCACCAAATTTCGTGAACATCGGTTTATAACTTTTTGAGATATTGTTTACAGACAAACATGCAAATGTAGGCAAAAACATAACCTCCGTCCAACTTCGTTGTCGGAGGTAACAATACGGAAGACGTGAAAAATGCTGTAACAAAAACATAAAACAAATAAGATGATATCGAAACAATAAGGAACATGTTGGTGAATGCTGCAGGTTATGAGAAGCAAGACAACAATAACGAAACACTAAGGAACACGTGGATGAATGCAGTAAATACATAACCATCACATTTCCTTCTTAAATACGCATAACTAAAACGCTACGACAGTTTATCCTTCAATATCGTCTATATGGGCCTAGCCTAATCATTATAGTTTACACGTCAAATAAAGCAGCCCGTTAATGAAAAGCAACATCAAGCAAGGGTGGATTTGGGTACCCGCTAACGTGTCCAAAATCATCTGGTAAAATCCTTCAATAAATCGCTAATGCAACTTACCATTCCAATTCTCCATCACGTGACACCACCACTGCATCGCCGGCCCGCCCCCACGCCCGAAGTTCACCCGTCGACGATAGAAGCACTAGCACAAAGTAAATAAAACATAGCAGAGAAAACACCGCGCGTCCTTATACTATCAAGGCGTGATGGAGAAGGAGAGACGGAGAGAGACCGTAGAGACGAGCTGATGAGGGTCAATATTACGCCGACACTATTATTCAGCCCTCGAGCTGTATAATTAATATTGGCTTTTAAAATCACCAAAGACAACCGCTTTCTTTCCTCACCAGATGCACAAAATTGCACGAACAACTCCAATATGTCCATCAATAGAGTAATAATTAATATTTTAGAAGCGCGCGAGATACCTTGCTATTTGGAAGATCCGGTATGACAAGACTCATCGGACACACATCCTACAGAAGCCAATATCAATGCATAACTCGCATGTCTTGACCCGTACATCATTATGGACATGCGGTGTAAACAAATTAACAGGGGACGATACCTTTTAATCTATTAAATCTCACTTTAATTAATAGCAAATACGCCATATCTATCATCATTAGGTGCAAGGAATGAACATAATAAATTAGCAATTTCATTATGATTACTCTACGGTGAATATTGGTGCAAGCATAGGTCATCATACGTCTGGCAACACGGTGCGGCCCAAGTTTCCTGCCCTCCCCCTCCCCCTCCTCCCATTTCCCTCCCCACTCCCTACAGACTGTTTTACCATCTTTGCCCTTTTGAGACAACGTGTAATTATGTATTCCCATGTATGTATGATTTCTCAATAAAGAATCAAATCAAATCAAACTCAACTCCCTACAGTTCACCCCACTCCCATCCTTAGGGCCTTGCTTAGACAAACTAGTTGGTGGTGCCCTTCGGTAGCGTCCATGTATTTTCGTTTTTAATAGGAAATGTTTGTATGCTTTCACACGAGCATCAGCGGCAGAGAAGTCCACACGGACTACTTTGTTTTGTTGTTTGTTTGTTTTGTTTTTTCCAAGCCGAATCATGTTAAAACTAGAACAACGATCAGCGGATTCGGACTCGAGGTGCAATAAGATTGTAGCAGCAACTGAGTGGCTGCTACTCGCCACTAAGCTGTATTACTCGGTAGTGCTACTGAGTGGTCCTTCCCACCTCACACACACACACACACATACTGCCATTCCTCCCCATCCTCCTCCCCCCCCCCCCCCAACACACACACACACACTTGCTGCCATACCTCCCCCCCCCCCCACACACACACTTGCTGCCATACCTGCACCCCCACATACTGCCATACCTCCCCTACTCCCACCCTCTATCAGCGTCGCCCGTTCATCCCCCCCCCTTCCATACACACACACTTGCTGCCATACCTCCCCCCCCCCCCCCCCCCCGACACACACACACACTTGCTGCCATACCTGCACCCCCACATACTGCCATACCTCCCCTACTCCCACCCCCTATCATCGTCGCCCACTGCATAGCCAGTAGATGCGCCCTACACCTTATTATGCCTTTATCCTCCGCCACATAGGTTTCCATCTTTCCATTTCCTTTCATCTCACTACCTTCTATCTTTATTGCGTGTTTCTTCTCTTCTTTAAGGTGGTGTTATTCGGGCGATTTTGTTCGTACATTTTGTTACGGGCAATTGTAGCTTGGCATCAATATCAAGATTCTACCTGCCATTTAGATGTCGATTTTGTTCCTGGCGAGCCATAGCGAACCGGTAATTTAGGGAAGGCCGGTATATTTCCTACCGAACAATGTAAACAATTATCTCGAAGGGGTGTCTTGGGGGTATTATGGTTAATAGGCCTACCAGAGTGACTACATGAACACATATATATTGATAACTTAAAGAAGGGAGGGAAGAGGAATAATGCAATAATTAGGCACTCCTTACACAGGGAATGCCAGCTAATAACATATTAATGCTTTTGAATTATTATGTAATATATATTGTAAATTATATATAAGACATAGCCTAACAATTACTCGGTAATGGCTATATAAACAATGCAAATATGAACTATACAAGATGATGGTTACAGTCAGCAATCAGCGATGAAATGCTTGGTAGACTACTAATTGCAGTTTACTAGAATAACGCTCTGCATATTCATCTTATCTAGAATAATTTGTACCCAATGCTATAATTGTATATTATCTATGTGAGTTTTAGTTTCTTCATTTCTATTACATTAAAAAAACAAGTAAACCCTGATAAACCTATCCCAGTTTATGGTAATTTATCTTGTAACCTACAGTATAAAACTACTATTACAACGTACGCTACATAATTGAAACGAATGTATGTATAGAAATTAATTAACTATTAAAACAATGTCATTATTATGATACATTAACATGAATCTGCTGGTATTGTATAACATAAATACAGTGGGTGAAGCCTAAAGAATCTGCATGTAGTAGGCTATAGCCTAATGCCAAACAGTGCATTCTCTATGAAAATACTGTATTGGAAGTCAATTAATGACATCTGCTGCAGATATATTATCACTATATATTACCGTAACATGTCTCGAAGGTCACAAATAAAATATAAAGCATTTATAATATTAAATAAGATAATATACCTCAACATTTCTGGCAATGTTTGCCATCTTTCGTGACGTGACCAGTTTAATCCTCTTTTCCTGAACGTTCGTACTAAATGTTAATTTACGCTGTGTACTTTGACAGACTAAGCATTATTTCGTTAAAGTGAAGGCTGAATTGCTTAGAATAGCATACTATAACGGTAAATACCAATGCTAACTGATTTATTTTACGACAGGTTGGCGACTTGGCCAACGGCTTTCGATCACGATCGACGACAGTTGGTTGCTCCGATTGACGTCGGAGCAACACAATTTCGGCAACAGATTGCCCAGATTGCAGTTGGTTGGTCGGATTAGTGCTCGTGTGATACCCGCTTAAATCTATAAAAAACATAGGGTAGTATAAGGGGTATGTAGGTGGGTATATGAGAGGGATGAAGTGGATAATGACTTAGATGTTTAATGAAAGATAACCGTATATTTAGTAGAGTTAAGGTTACTTGCTTCCGTATCCCCGGTCTCTCTCTCCATCCTCCCCACTCATGACGCTCTCCATTGTCGTCTCCTCCTCCTCCTGTTCTCTACCTCGTAGTCAATAGATTAGTAGTTTGAGATATAGGACCAGTAGGTCTGTTGCAGTTTGTTCTCCTTTATTCATTTGTAAAATTAGTTTTCAGGCTTTAAGACGCATGGACCATTTATTTGGCGATTTTAAGACCTTTCGTCCCAATGATTTGTCAATATTAGGACATTTTGTGTCATTTAGGTGTCGATTTTTTCCTGGCCGGCGATGTAATTAAGCCTGTAACTAAGGAAGGACCGGCCTTCCCATGGGACGCGTCTGTTCTACCTAATAATTGACAAGTATATCTAAAAGGGTAGTTTATTTTTTTGTTATTTTTTTTTTTATTAAGTTTGATGGAGGCCTAGGGAGGAAGCTAATATAATAATATATTAATAAATATATCCAGCAAAAAATAACCCCTTCCCCCTTAAACGAAGAATGGCGTTGTCGTAATGAATATGAAAGAGTTAACAGTATCACCCCCCTCCCCCCCCCCACCCCCACCCCCCCAAACTACCGTACTGTGTGTGTGTGTGTTGCGCTGTTAAAGGGACGTTATTTTATTAAATTATTATATTTTTTTATTTTTAATGGTATATATATTTGTTTTAGTTTGCTCCTTAAGCTTCTGTCACACTATGCCGATTTAAGTGCCGACGCTCCACGACTTGAGGAGTGGCGATACAAGGAGGAGACTACTGCCGAGTATCGTGGGTGATAGAGGGGCGGGACGCCCACGGCGGGCAGTATGGACGGGCATGCCGCCTAACGGCAACTGGAAGGGGTCGAGAGGCAACCATGCAAGACCTAAGGAATATAAAGGACGCCGCTGGGGCGGCGTCATGCGCCGTAGCACGCAAACTGGTTGGCGACAATGCTCCTGACGAGCGGCCCCTATAGGAGGTAGGGCCGCGCCGATAGATACCACGGCGGCGATGGACAGCCACCCTGTCACACTGGACCCCTACTCCGTCACATTTGATCCCTACCGAGGCAAACCGGTCCGTCGGAGGCGACGTTTGTGTGTGTGTGGTGTGGGGGGGGTGGGGGGGGCTGGGTTTTGTGTTTAAGCTTGAGATCTAGGGAGGAAACTAAACATAATAAAAAGACCCATAAATGAGCAAACAAATGGGCCCATCTCCCCTTAATTAAGTTTTTTTTGTTTAGTAATTGGTAAAACAAGGTCATCTATAGTTAACCCTTTCAGTACCGGTGACGTCTTTCTCATTATAGTCTGGCAACTATTAGGTTATTGTATTATGCTTACAAAGGGCCTGTAGCAATCACAAGACCTCCATTCCTCTCATTTATCTCTCTTAACTCCCACAGACCGTTCTTAAGCTGCTTAAAATCGTCTAAGTATGGCAGAACTATGGCAAAACAGACGCCACCGCTATTGAAAGGGTTTATAGATAGTCACTCGTTGATGGGATCGGATTAAAGAGACGGGACAGTGGTGATTTTTGGGGTCTATTTATTTATATATTAATTAATTTTTTAGTTTCCTAGCTAGACCTCCATCAAGGTTAAAAAAAATAAAAAAATAAAAATAAAAATCATATATCAACGATGTCGCGGACTCACGGTATGCCCTCCCCCTATAACGGCGCCTGGGCGTTACCGGGTAGCTGCCTAAAGGCGACCTACCTTATAAGCGGCGTCTGACGCAGACAGGTCGACACCCTTGTACCGTCTGACGCCTACTGGATGCCGCCCGACGCAACCCGCCTATCGTCCCCGTCCCGTCAATTTACTAGCCGCCGACTCAACTCCTGAGAGTTGTGCATGTCGAGCTTTTCCTGAGGCCCCTGACGACCTCTCCTGACGGCTCTCTTGAGTAGGCGCCCACCCACGTCGCGCGGTGATGTAGGCAAAGACCTGCTCCCGACCCTTAAGTCGTGGAGCGTCGGCACTTAAATCGGCATAGTGTGACGGAGGCTTTAGACCTCTATCAATCATTAATATAAAAAAACATCCCAAAGATCCCCGTTCGAGATTCGAGATAAACGTGAACAATTTTCAGTAGAAAAATATCCCAGTCGAAGGCTGCTTCCTCCTATATTACAAGCTCGCTATCGATCGTCATGAAAAATCGACATCTAAATGGCACGAAAGGTCTTAATATTGACATAGAAATGGGGAAAGTTTTAAAATGTGAAAACTGATGGAGCTAAACATAAAATAGAAGGGGGTTCAGAAAAAAAATCTTCCTCCTTAACCCCTTCAGCACCATGACGCTTTTTTAACTTGGATACTGGCTAAAATTAGACGGTTGTAGGCAGTTCAAGAAGGACCTATGTTACTAAGAGGGTTTATTGAAATCAGGGGGCTGGGAATCCTCCTCCCCTTGTAAAATTCTCCTACTCGACGGGACAGAGAAACGGGCAAGGGAACGCGAAAGTGGTACCGGACCCTGAAAATAGGAACTATAAATGTTGTTTCTGTTTGGGCTCTGTCTCGTGTCGGCCACCTCCAGCAATGGGGTTTGTGCCTGACTATATGCATACATAGATACATATACAGTATACCCATTTCAGTCGTAGAGGTAGATTGTAAACTAAAGATAATCGTCCAATGGTAACCAAAGTATGATCAAAGTTACGTCATGGTGGTAAAGGGATTAAGGGAGTCACCTGCTTTTTTCTCATTCTCTCCTTTTCTCTTTCTCTGGGTTGTATCCATTCGGCCCCATTCAGCCTACTGTTTAAAGACATTTATTCCCATCCAGGTGTCAATATTTTCCTGGCGAGCGGTAGCGAGCCAGCATATATATATTTTTGTTTTGACAGCAAGCTAAATGTTTCTATCGGAAAATGTTTCCGGCAAAGCAGGATTTCTCCATACAATGCTGGCTCGCTATCGCTCGCCAGGAAGAAATCGACACCTGGATGGGGATAAACGTCTTAAAACAGTTGGCTGAATAGGGCCGAATGGATACAAGCCAGGGAAAGAGAGAAAAGGAGAGAAAGATTTACAAAAAAGCAGGTGGACCCCCTTAAGATAATACAAGGGGTTTACAATCACGGATAACAAAAAGTGTGATATAAAGGAGAGGTGATTATTTTTGTACCCCCTCTCTCGTGTTTTGCCCCATTAGTTATCTGCTTTCAAGACAATTGCCCCATTAGTTTGTTGACTTTAAGACTTTTCACCCCATTTCTAAGCCAATATTAGTACCTTTGTTGTAATTCTGGTGTCGAAGTTTTCCCTGGCGAGCAATAGCGAGCCTGCAATTTTAGCTTAGACAAATTTTCTACACAAGAAAATTAAAACAAAAACAATCTCGAAATGGGGTCCTGTGGGTGTTTTGTTAAGCTTGATGGAAGTCTAACTAGGAATCTAATAGAAATAAGTAACACCCCGTTCTTAACATTCATCATCAATTACAAACCCCAATGTACTTGAATAAACTAATAAAAGCATATGGTCCTCCCGGGATTCGAACTCGGGACACCACACCCAGAACATAAGCACCTAAACCATTACACCACCAACACATAAATAAATCACAACATAAACCCTAACCCCTTCAGGAAACAATGTGGTGGGTTTAGTTTTCGCTTGATGTGTTTTCGGAGGGGAATAATTATGAGGCTTTCCCCACTGTCTGTCTGTCTGTCTGTATTATAATTTACATGATTGATCACATTCAGTACCGGTGCCGCCCTTTTAAGGGGAGATCTCCACTTGAGGGATTTTTTTTCTTTACTCCTTTCTCCCTCATGTTTAGCCCCATTGCTTTTGAGATTTTAAGACGTTCGCCCCATTAGTTTGCCTTCTTAACAACTTCTGAACATTGTTGACTTGGTTTTAGGTGTATGTGTGTGTGTGTTGCTATAAAAAGTGCTTTCGTTTGCAAAGAATTAACTATTGGACTAAATATTTGTATGTTGTAAATGACCCCTTCGCCACAGAAAGAAGTATCCTGTTAAAAAGAACGGTTAAATATGTTCTGATTTACTTAATTTAAGTCTAAGCCTAATCAGGATTTTTTAGTTTTTTAATCCCTAATGCCTTGCATTTTCTAATTATTACGAACTCCATTTTCTTTTTGAGGTGAAACAACCCTATTATGAAGAGGGAATTCGAAAAGATAAAGATGTAAGATAGATAGAAATAGATAGATAGATAGATAGATAGATAGATAGATAGACAGACACAGACAGACAGACAGACACAGACAGACAGACGCAGACATATAGACAGACAGACAGCTAGATAGATAGATTAGATACAGTCGATAGATAGATATATAAAGAGAAAACGTGCTTCCCCTTCTTCTAATCCCATGTGATGGAAAATGAAAAGGTAAGATTAGGAGTAGTGGGCGTACCACTACTGACAGGACACATACGGGCGCACTATTTCGAGTTTTCACTAGTGTTTTCCATTATTATTCTTTGTTACAAGTGTCTTTTAACTTCACATTATGTTGTTTGCCTAAACAATATTAAAATATTTACCCCGATAGGTGGGGAGGGCATGAAATATATCAGGGAAAGAGAGGGGTTGAAAAACTCTATGGATAAAAAAGCTCGTGGTGGTCGTGTGTATCCGAACACATTCACAGTCGAGAAAGCGTCTGTGATTGGCTGAAAGGAATGAGTATCGTGACGTCACGCCCACTATGAGTGGCGGGCGCATTTAAATAACCCTGATCACCTACCGAGTTTGATATTGTTGAGGCAACCAATAATGTGAAGGCAAAACCCACTTGTAACAAAGAAAATTAATGGGAAATGCTAGTGAAAACTCAAAATAGTGCATCCATTACTATATGTGCTGTCAATAGTGGTGCGACCGCTAGCCTATTTGAACTTTACTACCGCTACTACGATTGTTGTTTCTGAGACTTAGTATATTAACCTAACCAAACAACCCAACCTAACCTAACCTAGACCCAGTACGTGGGATACTAAACTAGCCCTTGCATGCCAGGTAGAGCGGATTCATAGTACTCAGTACGTGGCATACTAAACTAGCCCTTGCATGCCAGGTACAGTGGATTCATAGTAGGCTACTCTAGCAACCTAGCAACCTAGCAACCTTACCTAACCTATCCTCTCCTAGTATTATAGGTGGGGGCTGCCGCCTATATCTAACAGCTACTAACCTTTACCAAATGTTGTGATGAGTTGATGTCCTCAGAAAATACAATAACTTCGCGAATCGTAAGACAATAATAACCTTAACACACCCATTCAAGATGGCAACCAACTTCAACTGACCAAAAAATAATAAATGACTGTATGCTATGATGAGCAGGATTGGCAAACAAAAGCACATCAATAATAATCACTCAAATGCGCAAGCCGTGACTATAGATATTATTCGCATACTAGCACTTATATTCTAGATGACGTCACGATAAACCCTGTGTTCGGATGTCTGCACAGCGACTTGAAGCGCATATCGACTGAGTTTGTTTGCATGTTGGCGAAGAGAGGAGTGGTAGAGGAGGACTGTATTTACAGGTATATGCACACTTATACATATTCTGCCACATACTTAATTGTATATCAAGGTGTAGACGATCTTCAAACTACAAGCTACTGGGGTTAAATATAGAATTACAATGCACATAATGGAAATAATGTGTACGCCCACTACTCCTAATAATGTGTACGCCCACTACTCCTAATAATGTGTACGCCCACTACTCCTAATCATACCAATGAAAAGAACATTTTCTTAGAGCAAATTATTGTAAAAAGCCACTGAAAAATGTATAGTAAAAGCTGAACGATTTAGTAATGATATGCGTTAGTTTTGAAGCGTATTTGAGAGAGAGAGAGAGAGAGAGACAGACAGAGAGAGAGAAAGAGAGACACAGAGAGACAGAAAGAGAGAAAGTGTAAGTGAGTATGTGTGTATATGACAATAAATTAATACAAAAATAAATCACATAGCATCACAACTCTAATCGTGAAAGATACACACACATAAACACACACACACACACACACATAGTACAGACAGCGTGGGAGGCAGACGTGGTGAAGAGGGCTCCATTATTTTGGAGAATTCTCGAGGTTGTGCCGCCACTTAATTAAGGTGACACTGGCTGATTTTTTGGCCTATAAATTCAGTCATTCATAAATTCTTAGTTTCCTCACTAGACATCCCTCAAACTTTAAAAAGTATCCCCTAGACTCCCCCGCAAAGATAAATTTGTAAATTTTTCAGTAGAAAAGCTTCCCGGCCGAAGGCCGGTTCCTCTTACAATTACAGGCTCGCTATCGCTCGCCAGGAATAAATCGACACCTAAATGACACGATAAGACTTACAATTTACAACGAAACGGGACGAAAGGTCTTACAATCGCCAAACAAATGACCCGAACGTCTAAAAATCTAAAAAATAATGGGACTAAACACGAGGGAGGAAGGGCACCAGAAAAACGATAATCTCCCCTTAACATACCAACATATGGATATGGAACCTATATAACATATCAACAGCAGGAAGTCCTACAACCACCGGAGACGTAGTAATTAAGGGAACCCACCTCGCTGTTTTCTCTTTCTCTCCCTCTCTCTTTGGCTTAAGGTATCCATTCAGCCCCATTCAGCCTACTGTTTTAAGACGTTTACCCCCATCCAGGTATCAATATTTTCCTGGCGAGCGGTAGCGAGCCAGTATAAATATAAATATATATATATAAACCCGGTATATATATATATATATATATATTTTTTTGACAGAATGCTAAATTTGTATATTTTTCGATAGAAAAAATTCTCCGGCGAAGTCGGATTTCTCCATACAATGCTGGCTCGCTATCGCTTGCTAGGAAGAACTCGAAACCTGGAAGGGGATAAACGTCTTAAAAAAGTTGGCTGAATGGGGCCGAACGGATACAAGCCAGGGAATGAGAGAAAAGGAGCGAAAGATAAAACAAAAACGGTGACCTCCCTTAATGACAAATATTATCTTCATTGTGGTGACGTAGACACAGCCGAGGTTGGCTTTGCCTGCCCCGGACCACGGTAGCCTTGGGCCACAAACTATCGCGCCTCGTTAATTTAAACTAGCAGCCGCTAGTTTGATTGTTTCATGGTGCTTCGCTTTGAAATAAAATGCATTCGAAGAGATCTTATAGCAATGTACAGATGCAAGAGAGGGTTCGAGAGACTCGATAAGGAGGATTTTATTAGGCTGGATTATGGAAGAACCAGAGGACATAAGTATAACATAAGAAAAGAGAGGTGCAAGTCAAATGCAAAAATGTTTAGCTTTCCATATAGAACGATAGATAGTTGGAATAACTTGAGTGCGGAGGTTGTAGAAGCAAGTAATATCCAAGACTTTAAAAGTAAACTGGATAGTCAATAGGAACTGAGGGAGGACAACACGAGCGCATCTCAATTCCTGTAAACTACAAATAGGTGAATACGCACGAGACAAGTTGCAAGGCAGTGTTGGTTATTGTGCCATGCTCTTGCAGCCCAGCATACAGGAACCAGTAATCTCACGGAAACACAAAGATAGCCATTTGTTTTCCTGGCAGTTTCATTCAGAGCTGCGAGATTAACGATATGACAGAAGTTGGAGCCGTTCCTCTTGGCATTTTACAGAGGGGGTCGGTGGAGAATGGTTCAGAGATGCTATACCCTGTTCAAAGTAGGTACGCCATATATCACGAACCCTGACCTCTATAACTCAAAAAGGGCTAGAGCAAATGGGCTTGTTACGTCCTGGGATATATAAACACTGGGCTCTTTCTATTGGACTAGGTATGCGGCAACAAGCAACAACGGAAAACGCTAGATCCAACCCTTATCTATAAACCCAGGCAACAAACCACCCTAAACCGTCAAGAGTCCTGCCTGGACAACAAGGTATCCTATGACTCGGTTACAGGGTGCACGCACTATAGACTGCCGATAGTCAAGCAGGCTATATAAAAGATCACACAATTAAGTTGACTTAAAGCTTCAAGGAAAAGATAGATAACGGAATTAAATTGCAGAAACAATTTAATAACAAACTAGAAGAAAGTACATTTAACGTTACGTTAATTAATACAACTAATCACCCCTGCGTGAAAGAAGGTGAAAGCAAGCAGTCCTCAAAACATCGTACCGGTAGACAAGATGCGGGGTTCTAAACTGCATGCGGCTACTGTAGGATCTGATGCTTAGCAAAGAAAGTACGTTACGGATTTAGAGAACTCTTAACTCATAAGCAGGAATAAATACTAGTGATAGGCCATACAGTGTATAATGGCATAGGTATAATTAAATAAAGGCAGCAACTCGCAACATAACCACATACAGGTGTGCTTCTCACTCTTAGTCAGGCAAGCCTGCTCGGACAGAGTCTCTAAGCCACACCCTGACTCACAATGCTCACAAAAACGGTAAACTGTGGCACAATAACAAGCATACAGAGATCATAAACCCCTAGCTGTTAATCTGCCAGGTGGCAGAGGTCTAGCCGGAAGGATATAGGCTTCGGATACCCGGGCTGAGCCACCTGCTCTAGCCTAGGGACGTTCCCAAGTCAGTGCGCCAAATTACTCTAATTGAAAGGGTGCTCTCTTGAGGGACTCAGATCCCAAGTAATTGACTCTCTCCTGGCGACCCTAAAACAAAAGAAAGACGTGCTAGCGCAGTGCTGAGTAGACTAGGCAAGGGCCCTCACACAACACAACACTAGACACACAGGGACACAGACAAGAAAATACCCCCAGACTCCCACGGGTATCCTAGTAAAGTCGTGCGGGTCCACAGGACTCGCACCAGCAGACTTTACTTAAAGGATCGCAAAAAGCCTCCCCTCCGGTCTAGCCCCTGCTAACCTGACACAAGAACACACTAGCAAGCATGAAACCACCAAATATGAGACAACAAAAAAGCTTCCTAGGTCTCATTAACAATTACATCTCCGCATAAAGCCCAAAATCCTATCTAATTATCTGAGAGCTCGTCGTTAATACAATAATAGATATAAGGTCTATCAAGGGGATGGGATAATTAAATAGATTGGTGAAGTAGTGGAAAGAAGGTATACAAAGTAAGAGAGAAAGTTTCTAAGTGGGGTTGAGAGAGATAGATATCAAGGGGGTCCGAAGGGTACGACAGTGAGGTGAGCTCTGAGTCTTGAATCTGTCTGGACCCCGCCCTAGGCATGCAGAATACATCCCAGGCTTGGCAACACTCAACACAGTTGCCGAGTCAAAATCGTCTACCCCGTGCGTGAGTCGAAACTAAGCCTAACGTTGCGAACAAATGCATGTGGCACATCAGGCTCGTCCCAAGCTAGACTCTCCGCGCGAAGCAACGTCCCCAGCCGGTCTCTCTCTCCCGCTCGTCTCCTCCCACTCTCACTAAACTTACATCTTATATATTATAATGAAACCATCAACTATCGAGAATAAAATATACTAAGATGCGTTGGTTAAGAATAAGGGCAGCTACAAGCTGTGAAACAACATAAGAATATCCCAGATATTAGTTACATTGTCGTAGGATATATACTAAGGAAAAGCCGGCCGGCCGGCTGCCGCCAGCCGGTTTCTAAACGGCTGGGCAGCCGACGCGCGCGCATGCCCGCACGTGGCTACTATGCAGAAGCGTCACAGGCTGTACAGTACATTTCCAAACCTATTCCCTGTCTAACCTTTCCCAAATGGTAGACAAAAATAGCTCGATTATTCAAGTCGTTTGGGAGTTATAAAGGTAAAAGGGTCGTCGGGATTAATCATAGTGTCTTTTTCCCTGGACTAAGGCGTTAGTAGCTTTTCCATACCCCCACCTAAACCCTAAAATAAAAAAAAACAATATATATATATTTTTGTTTGTTTTTAAAAGGTCTCACCCCTTTCCCATTCTTAAGTAAGCCATTACAGAAGAGCGACCATTACCTTCATGACTGCATGTCTACAAACATTTCAGTAATGTAAGCATGTTGCCTTCTATTTTTGTATTTTGTTTTATTAAAGTGACAATTACAAAGTGGTGTACAATCTATCTTATTCTAGTTTCCTTATAGTTTCCCATTTTCTCTCGTACCCCAGCACTCCACCCACTACCATCTCTACTCTCGCTCTCACCCAGAGGAATTATGCTGATTAACCACACATGCAGTAGATGCAACAAACTGTAACTCCACATTCAACTAACACTTTCTCAGCTATAGAGTACCATGAACACCTAGCAAAATTGTTGTTAATGGTGCGACCCTTTGAGTATATTTAAGACAGGATTACACTTTTTCATGTTGCATGTTGTTTTGTAATAATTCTGTTGACTTACCCTTTTGACGTCCATAGATCCTCCCTAAACTGTATACAATCGTCTGCAGATAGCCAAAACAAACTGCTACAACGCGTCATGATCCTCAGGGGGTTAAATGTTACTGCACTGTTGGAGTGGCTGTGGTTGGCAGTATTGTCTATAACTAGTTTATCAGTTGTATATGCTGAACAGGCGCTAACTTTTATATCAAATACTTTACTCGGTTAATGAGGAGTATGATACACTGACTGGAGATATGCGAATTGAATTATTGGCTATATTCGATTTCACGGAATATGATAACTATTATTTTTACCGCATTACACACTTATATCCACACTCGATGGTCTGACGTCCGTCCCCTTCTTTATCAAAACAGACGTGGAGTACGGGAGACACTTCCTGATCACAACTATCACTGTAAATAGCAACATACACTTAATAACTGCATGATTGCAGGACTGCTTTTCTTCCACAACGCCTCGTACTTTCCGGGAAGAGGAAATGAGAGCAAATTGAATGTTTGGGGCAAGGATAATAGAAGTAAGGATAGAGCTCATAAAGGAGCTCCCAATTGATCCCTAGTCTTGACCAAGCACCCCTGAAGATGGCTCTGCCATCGGTGGTACATCGTCTGCGCACTTACAAACGTCACTGGGAGCTGCCAGATGGCGTGGCGGCAGATACAAACATAGTATCAAAACAACACGGTCACAGGCTCACAGCTGTGTTGTTTATGGAAAATACAAGGCGGAAGCAAAGGAAGTTCATATATCACTTCTTTCCCAAAGGTAAGGTGAAGTACTTAGTCACAAGTAGAGGATATCTACGAGTATACAGTATATAGTATACTCACATACGAGTATACAGTATATAGTATACTCACATACGATTATACAGTATATAGTATACTCACATACGATTATACAGTATATAGTATACTCACATACGATTATACAGTATATAGTATACTCACATACGAGTATACAGTATATACTATACTCACATACGAGTATATAGTATACTCACATACGAGTATACAGTATATAGTATACTCACATACGAGTATACAGTATATACTATACTCACATACGAGTATACAGTATATAGTATACTCACATACGAGTATACAGTATATAGTATACTCACATACGAGTATATAGTATACTCACATACGAGTATATAGTATACTCACATACGAATATACAGTATATAGTATACTCACATACGAGTATACAGTATATAGTATACTCACATACGATTATACAGTATATAGTATACTCACATACGAGTATACAGTATATAGTATACTCACATACGAGTATACAGTATATAGTATACTCACATACGAGTATACAGTATATAGTATACTCACATACGAGTATACAGTATATAGTATACTCACATACGATTATACAGTATATAGTATACTCACATACGAGTATTGTGACGCATGTCCAGTGTGAGCATGCTGTACAGAACGCCTAGTCATGCCCCACTCTCGCTAGGATCGTCAGGGCAGGAACTTTGGCTGTAGTCTATGTAGAGTTTCCTAACTTAGTTCATGTGAGCCGTTGTACTATAAGTATTATGAATATGTATTTTGTTTTCATCTGAGTCAACGAGTTCTATTTTATATCATTAGTTATAAGTATTGTGTGTAAAACTTATTTGTAATGATGGGAAGAGAAACAGCCACAGTTGGGGGTCAGTGGGTGCGCCAGGCGGGAGGTGGGCCTAACTCACTAGCACTCCCCCCTCCCCCCTCCCCTCAGTGCTAGGGGAGCCTTTGTCTATCCCAGAGGAGAGAGAGAAATTACGTAATGGTTGTCAGTGGGCGGTCCTTAGTAGTTCACGTTGGGCTCACTAGAGGGCCGGGTATAAAAAGGGAAGTCTAGCCATTTTGTCATCAGAACTCATTAGGCAGAGCGACTTCTCATTTCCCTTGCTAACTATATATATTCTTCTGACTGATGTGAACTTTCTCTACTACCTTACATTCTTATCTCCTCTTTTCCCTGCCTGTTTAACTTCCATGGTCCCGTTGGTGCAGAGCTAGTCAGCCAACGTATTATCGCTTGAGTTCTCACGAGATACTTGCCTATTAGATAGCCTATTTTGGAAGGGTTAACTTAGAATAGGATTGATTTATGTTTGTTGCACTTGTATATGCATTTCCCTGTGTGTTATTATTATTATTCCTGTTTTCTGCTAGTCTAGGTAATGCTAGACTGGGGTAAGGCTTTTCTGTGTTACGAGTTGTTGTTTGATGCAGTGGTTAAGCGATAAACCTGCATACTCGTTTCGGTTCAGTGAAGCCTAGGTTGTCTTCGCGGCTGACTGTGTTGAGTTAATAATTTACAGTGCGTGAGGGCAAGAGCCTAACCACCCTGT
The DNA here is from genome assembly GCA_032716605.1 of Paralithodes platypus. Lineage (NCBI taxonomy): Eukaryota > Metazoa > Arthropoda > Malacostraca > Decapoda > Lithodidae > Paralithodes > Paralithodes platypus. Next base: position 75,521,679 of record CM064575.1, on the reverse strand, counting down.
ATTTTATTAACAGTTTGTTTTTACTTTGTCAAGGAGCCGGGAGAAAACCAGATACAAGGGATCTGGATTTCTCAAAGTGCACTTGTTAGTTTTAACGTAATACTTTAAACAGTTGTGAGGACTTCGCTAGGCTACGAGCCGTTTTTGCTCAGTCACTGCTACCTTTTGCCCACAGTACCCCAGCTAGACTTTACTCGATTAGTAGATACAAAATAGTATTGAAGCTTTCCTTATGTATGATATTGTTTATGCACTATTGATTTCATGTGTTGCAAGCTTGGCTACTTTAGTGATTAGTGGCCCACGAGCACAATCCGAGTAGGCTATTGCCGTTGCATTTGCGGAGTACTTCTTTTTAATGTTTGCCATTTACTATTGCATATTCTTTTTAATTATTCTTATGCCAATTTAAACCTTTAATAGTATTTAATTGCCAGTGTTTTGCTTATTGAATTACTGTTCAAAATCCGATACGTACTTCTTACGAGCATCCGAGAAGCATCTAACTTTTTTCAGAAGATTCCTTGCTCGATGCTTAAGGACTATTAATTAACGTAACGTAATAGTGCCGATCCGAAGTAGAGGGTGGAGGACTTCTTAAGTTCATAGTCAAGGGGGGATTACTTCGGCTTCGGCCAACACTATTCTTTGGTGTTGTTGTTTTTACTTCATTGTTTGATTGTTGACCAGACTAGATAATTCCTGTCTCTTTATTAGTCTGTTGTTGAACACTAGTACCGAGTTCTTGTATACCCCGTTATAGCAGATTAAACTCTGTTGGGTATTGGTGTTTTTTGTTCGGCTGGCAGTACTCAGGGGTTGGGATCGTGTGTTTCCGTTGTGGCAGCGAGCCGTATTCGAGTCCTGATTGAGAGCCCTTGTGTACCCGAGTGCCAGTTCGTAACAGTATACAGTATATAGTATACTCACATACGAGTATACAGTATATAGTATACTCACATACGAGTATACAGAATATAGTATACTCACATACGAGTATACAGTATATCATGGCTGACTGAATACAAGATTTCAGAGACATATTGGTAAATAGCTGACCCATGAATGCTGGCATATGTATCATTACAGATGTTTGGATAATATTCAAGGACACTAGTGCGACGTTATGAGAAACAATTTATTAGGGAAAATAGGCACCAATAGATTCGCCATATTTTTCTCTATATAGTCAGCATGGAAGATTTTCGTTATCAACAAATTGAAAAATACCCACTTCACAGACAAATATACCAAAAATCTAAGTCAAAGCGGGGGTGTGGGGGCGGCAGCCCCCACCTATAATACTAGGATAGGTTAGGTAAGGTTGTTATGTTAGGCTAATGTCCTTTCAAAGGGGTATAGGCTAGTAAACACTAGGATAGCCTATACCCGGTCAGAGGTAAGAAGAAGAAGAAGAGTCCTGCAGTAGTCTCCTTGAATGCTACCGATGTTTGTTATGGCTCAAGAACCTTGACATCAATCTAAAGACGAAAACACCTGATCAGCTGAAAAAGTCCCGTGTTGTGTGAAGCAGCCACTTTTAAGATGACCAGTACAGCGGGGTTGGCCGTCTGACGTCTGATGCTCAACAATGTACAAATGTTTTAAATAATATAGTACAAAGGAGTACAAAGGAAATCAAGCAACAACAGATCTAGTGACCCTAGGTTGCTTGTCCTCCAAAACACTGAGGATCAAGTGTCCAAACAGTGGTTTAGAGTGGGTAAGGGAACATTGGAAAGGGAATTACTGCCCTGGAACTAATGTCCGTGGCAGGATTAGGAAGTCAGTAGGGGACAGATGGGTTAGTAACTGAGGGGGATAAAATAAAGTTATTCATTTACAAACGCAGTCAGTCGCGGGTTTGATGTGAGATATTTGTCTAGGCAGAGTTTAAATGAATCCACGGTGATGCAGTCTATAACGTTTCGGGGAAGCCCATTCCACAAGTTGACAACTCGATTGAAGAAGAAATTCTTAGATTCGTGTGAGTTAAAAGATTTACCAATAATTTTACAACCGTTTCCCCACGTGTAATTAGATTGGTCGATAGTGAAGTACTTACTACAGTCCATATTGTCGATGCCTTTGATGATTTTGAACACTTGAATTAAGTCACCTCTTAATCTGGAGCTGGGTTAAAGGAAATAGATTTAATTATCTAAGACGCTCTTCGTATGTTTTGTTCTTTAGGCTAGGTATCATTTTGGTAACTCTACGTTGAACTCGTTCTAGCTTGTTTATATCTTTTTGGTAATAAGGGCACCAGGATTGAACGCAGTATTCCAGAAGAGGGCGGACTAAGGAATTGTAAAGGATTAGGATAACTTCTTTGGATTTATGCTCAAATGACCTGCCTATAAAGCCAATTATTTTGTTTGCCTTCTTAACAACTTCTGAACATTGTTGACTCGGTTTTAGGTTACTCGATATTGTTACTCCCAGATCGGTTTCTCTGTTTACATTCTTAAGCTGAGTGCCATTCATCGAATAGTTTGCTTTTTCATTTAGGTATCCGATATGTAGTACTTTACATTTATCCGAATTGAAACTCATTTGCCAAATTTGGGCCCAACATGACAATTTATCTAGATTGTGTTGCATATCGTTAACTTGTTCTTTTGAGAGTACGCTATTTGCAATTTTGTATCGTCAGCAAATTTTGAGATTGTACAGGTGAGACTCTCATCTATGTCGTTGATGTAAATTAGAAAGAGAATTGGACCTAGTACCGATCCCTGGGGTACCCCGCTACTTACATTGGTCCATTTAGATGCCTTACCGTTTATGACTACTGTTTGCTTTCTGTCGCCGAGCCAATTCTCTATCCATTTCAACACACCGTCTTGTATTCCATGCGCTTTTAGTTTTAGCAGTAAACGTTTGTGGGGAACTTTGTCAATGGCCTTTTGAAAATCAAGGTATATAATATCTACAGCTTTACTCTCATCGTAGAGGTTGGAGGATATCGTGGAAGAAGTCTAAGAGGTTTTTTAAACTGGAACGTTTTTTACGAAAGCGAAAGCCGTGTTGAGTATCTTTAAGTATGTTATTTTCCTCTAAGTGATTTACGAGTCTGTCTCGTATGACCGTTTCTAGCATTTTACATACAACTGAGGTTAAGGTAATTGGACGATAGTTACTGGGTAGGGATTTGCTGCCTTTTTTGAATATCGGTGTTATGTTGGCTAGCTTCCACTGATCAGGCATAGTTCCAGACTGCAAGGATTTATTGAATAAATCAGTGGTCAGTGGTTTGGAGAGCTCATCCTTAGCTTCCTTTAGAACTCTAGGCGAGATTGTATCAGGTCCAGGCGTTTTATTTACCTTGAGTTTATCTAAACAATTCAATACTTCTCTCTCTGTAACGGTGATATTGCTTAGAACATCTGAATTATCAATCTGAATCGGCGATGGTGTAGGGATATCACTGAGGTCTTCTGTTGTAAAAACTGATGCAAAGAAGGTATTGAGGGCATTACTCATTTGTACTTCGTCTTTGGTGTATTCTCCATTTTCAACGCCTATTGATCCAACAGCTGAAGTAACTACTTTTTTCTTTCTGATATAACTATAGAATTCTTTCGGGTTTGTTTGACTTTGATTCGCAATATGTAACTCTAAGGTCTTTTTACTTTGCTTAATTAACTTTTTGGCTTTGCGTCGTAGCTCTACAAATTTCACCCGTTCTTCGTCATTTTGTGAGGATTTTAATCTATCATTAACACATTTTTTTGCAAGCAGGCAGTTTGAAATATCTTTATTCCACCATTTTGGCTTATTATTATGGCCTGGACGCCGTATATTCGATGGTATGCTGTCTTGCACTGCTTTTAGGTAAGTGGTTTCGAATAACTTCCAAGATGTATTTATGTCGTTATTGTTAATTAAAAAGCTCCAGTCAGTTTCTTTAAACATAGCTCTAAGTTTATGGAAGTTTGCTTTCTTGAAATTAGGGACTTTTTCGATGCTACTATTTGGTTTGTTACTAGTAAACTTTAAAGTGAAAGTTATCGTACGATGGTCGCTGTTACTGAATTCATCACCAACATTCAAATTCTCTATTCATTCTTTTTTTGTTATAAATAAATATCGTAATCTTCTCACGTTGTATTATATGCCATTGACTTGATCGGTTAGCTTTAATGTAAGACATACCCTTAATGTTATGTTCTTAGTGTGTGTGGAGTGCTAGGTTGGAATTACTTGCTTATAGAATATTATTCATAAATACACAGATAAACAATAAACGGTAGTGGAAAAATTCCCCCAGCATTGTATTGTGCTGCAGTGGTCGACCTGAATAGTAGCCTAAACATGCAACATCAATAGAAAATATATTTATAAACACGTACAACATGAGACAAAAGATTATGTTCCACACTTGATAATGTTGTTGCTGAAGGGATGTGTAGCCTATTTATTAGTGTATGACGTGTATGGGTAGAGCTGCAGAAACATATATTACTCGAGAGACAGTCACTGGGATGATTGCTGTGGTTGTCTCGAATATTCCTTCGTGAGAGATAATTGCGTATCGGTATGTCTTTATTTACTCCTCACCAATTAAGCAGTGCAAGTAATATGAGGACCTGTATGATTCACAGTGTGTGTGTGTTTGATTATTTACTTTCAGTAAACGTACGAACACTATGGGGAACATATATGGACGAAATCCATACAGGTACTGATACAAATTTAAATATAAGGAACAAAACCAATACAAGATATAGACGTTGAGTAACCTACACATATAACAAATGTATTATATTAGATAAAGTATTTTATACAGAAAAAGGTAAAGATGCTGCACAAATACTAGATTGTATAGGCTACATGGAATGTAGGACAATATATTTAGTTGTAGTATATGGACTATAATGTAGGACAATAATGATAATGACAATGTGGGGGATCACAATTAAATCATCATGAGTGACAACAGTATCCTACTATTTAGATATAGGCCTATAAGAGCTATTATGAGATATTGAGTATTGCAAGCGGTAGCGTATAGATATTAGAAACTATAGTTATAGCTCGAATATAACCGTTTTCTAAGGAACAATACATTCTATATTGAGGGGTATAAACTGTATAGTTACTGTTCGAAATTAAGCGTTCTCTATTGGAGGGTGCTTGACGTTAGATGGGGTAAGTATCAGGGGCCTACAACCAAAAGCAGAGTCGCCTCTCCTGCTATACTCTCCTTGGTTTGGGGTTAAACTAAAACAAATATTTCGAAGTCTATTGGATCGAAGCAGACTTAGTCAGCGAGTGAACCTTATCCGTCCCTGTGTGTATATTATTGTTTACTGATTATTATCCTCAGTGACAATAGTGTTTCGAAATCTAGCCCGTTGTATATCATTAACGAGTTCATAGCAGTACACCATTTTATGCAATGTGCTGCCTTGTTTAAGTAAATATATAATATAAGGCTATACATTTAATTATACATTCCGAAACACATATGGTAGAATTACATTTTCGAAGCAATCTCGGACTAAATCGAATTTCTGTTTTCTTCTCCACCTACAGTACTGTATGGAGTTCGAAGGTTTATCTAAGAAGTTCGAGCAGTCAGAGAGATCCATGACTCATGCCCTAGTGTGTACTGTACAACTTCTTAAGGGGGTAACATGTTTTTTTATCTTTCTCTCCTTTTCTCTCTTTCTCTGGCTTGTATCCATTCGGCCCCATTCAGCCTACTGTTTTAAGACGCTTATCCTCATGCAGGTGTCATTTTTTCCTGGCAAGCGGTAGCGAGCCAGCATATTTGTTTTAAATGTTTTTGACAGCAGGCTAAATTTGTACATTTTTTGTCAGAAAAATGTCTCCGGCGAAGCTGGATTTCTCCATACAATGCTGGCTCAAAAAATCGACACCTAGATGGGGATAAATGTCTTAAGACGGTAGGCTGAATGGGGCCGAATGAATACAAGCCAGAGAAAGAGAGACAATGAGAGAAAAAAGGCAGAAAGATAGAAAAGCAGAGAAAGATAAAAAAAAAACAAAAAAAAAACAGGCCCCAATAACTAACTACTGGCCACGTCCACTGCCGCTAGTGACTTTCCATTATAGGGGGAGGTAGTTGCTTTTTTACGACCCCCTTCTTCCTCATGTATAGCTCTATTAGTTTTGGGATTATCAGACGGTTGCCCCATAAATGTGCCGATATTAAGACCTTCCGTCTAATGTCTGTCAAAATCAAGACCTTTCGTGCCATTTAGGCGTAGATTATTTCCTAGTGAGAGATAGCGAGCCTGTAAATTTGGAGGAACCGGCCTTCGGCTGGGACATTATTCTACCGAAAAATTTACAAATTTATATCGAAGGGGGGTCTTGTGGGTGTTTGTTTAAGCTTGATAGAGGTTTAGAGAGCAAACTAAACCCCTTCCTTAAACCACTGAGCCGAATCAGTAAATTATGCTGCACAATACCGTCTGAGCTCCCTTAAGAGGGGTTGACATATACAGGTAGACAATATGGCGGTTGTTATAAGAGAGTTGGAGTGGGAGTCTACCAATACATGGCTTTGATCCGGATAAGCCACTTCCATTATCTTGTGTGACCCCTCCTGTCTCATTATGTTGTCGACACTGAGAGAGGGAGTGTGTGTGTGTGTGTGTGAGAGAGAGGAGAGAGTGTGTGAGAGAGAGAGAGACTGTGTGTGTGTGAGTGAGAGAGAGAGTGGAGAGAGAGTGTGAGTGAGTGAGAGAGAGAGAGTGGAGAGAGTGTGAGTGAGTGAGAGAGAGAGATATAATTGTATTGCTTAAAATGTGTTTGTACCTATACTGTATATATGATCATATGTTCATTCATAGTGACATTACATCTATCTATCTATCTATTGCCTGACGCCGTGATCCCCGAAGGGGTGGCCACGAACGAACCGCCTCCATGCACCTCTGTCCCCAGTCAGTCGACGCCCCTCCCCCCAACCAGCACCGCCTTCGTTCATATACTTCCTCACTCCATCCTTCCACCTCTCTTTCGGTCTACCTCTCCCTCTGTGTCCCTCCACCTCGCTCTCGTACACCCTCTTAGTCATTCTCTCGCTCTCCATACGTTCCATATGGCCGAACCATCTCAAGTTATTCCTTTTCATACTTTCCAGCACATCTACCTCCACACCACACCTCCTTCTTACTTCCTCATTAGTCTGTCTATCCCTCCATGTAACTCCGCACGCACTTCTTAAGTAATTCATTTCCACTGCTCTCACTCTTGGTCTCAGTCTCTCAACCAACGTCCATGCTTCGCTTCCGTAAGTCAGTGTCGGGATTACCACACTAGCTGTCATGCAAGGACTTCTTCACTTCCATACTATAATTCGATAAACTATTCTATACACTACAAATTCTAATTCTATAGACTATAATTCTTTGTGTATCCTTATTATGTATTGATATAGATGTACGTGTGTGTGGCATCTTCTATCTATCTACACCTTACTCCCCTTTATGAGGGTGGCCATACAATAAATGCCCCCAAGCGGGCGGCCCTATCCCGTGTGAGAAGGACAACCTGTATCAGTTTACTGAAGGACTTACAGGATTGACCACTCAACTTAGGTCCGTCCGACTCCGAGGCCTTCTATGTATCTTGTTTGTACTGTTTTTCTACAGTGGTGTGCGGCTAGTACATCCACTAACAAGTTTCACCCAAAGGTAAGCAGTACGGATTTGTGTAAGGTCTACTCCCTTAGACAGGTTGCCGACCAAGGCTGACGAGTCCCATCCACCTTGCTTATATTTATTTTGCATATATTTATTTTGCACTGCTTTTAGAAATAAACAAAATGTACAATTATATTCACTAATATATTTTTGTTTATTTTCTTAATAGCAAATGTACACTATTTGTTTCTGTAAACTGTATAGTTAATTTAAATTACACTTATTGTTATTTATGCACTGCATGCCATCCCTTTCTGTATATATTTATTTACTAACATATTTTATATATATTTTCAGCGTATATTGGCTATCATTCTAATAAGTAACACCCCGTTCATATCATTAATCATCAATTACAAACCCCAATGTACTTGAATAAACTAATGAAAGCATATGGTCCTCCCGGGATTCGAACTCGGGACACCACACCCAGAACATAAGCACCTAAACCATTACACCACCAACACAGTTAAAGGTCGGAATAAGTCGGAAATTATGATTTTTACATCGTTCTACATTGCTTTCACACGACTGAAGATTAACACATAAATGAAAGTGATGAAGCACCAAGTTGACATTAATAGCGCCCCAGTAAGATAAAGTGGACACAGGTGGTGGTTTCCTTTCACCATCAGACTGCTAGAATATTGGAACCTGAGGTGACAAATGTTCACAGGATGAGCTCTGAGGTATGTATGTATGTATGTATGTATATATGAAAGTATGTATGAATGTATGTATATTTGCACACTATTACGTATGATGTTTTGAGATTTTAAGACGTTAGTTCCGTTAGTTTGGAGATTTTTCAACCTTTCGCATCGTTTCGTTGTCAATTTTAAGACCTTTCGTGCCATTTAGGTGTCAATTTTTTCCTGGCGAGTGAGAGCGAGCCTGTAATTTCAAGAGTAACCGGCCTTCGGCCGGGAAATTTTTCTATCGAAAAATGTACAAATATATCTTGAAGGGGGATCTAGGGGGTGTTCTTGCTAAGCTTGATGAAGGTCTAGCGAGGAAACTAACAAATATGTGAATACATAAAGTAGATAGTATATGATTGTCGAAAATCGCGAGTATAATGACACAATCTCTTCAATATCGCTCCAAAATACCTCAAATATCCGGAACATCGCTAGCATTTATGTCGCTAGATGTACAAATGTGCCTCTAGATCAAACTCAATACCTCTAGATCTAGCGGGAAAGTAGCTAAATAGGCAACACTGCTATACTTAGTGTCTCGGTGTAGGGGTGGGGTGTGTGTGTTACACAGTGTTGCCAATTTAGCTACTTTCCCGCTAGATCTAGAGGTATTGAGTTTGTACATCTAGCGACATGAATTTTACCGATATTTTGTAGATTTGAGCCATTATAGAATGATATTGTAGAGATTGTGACGTTATTCTAGCGATTTTTGGCATGTATTTACTATATAGCGAACTTGATTTGGGAACCCTGTATAATACAGTGTGTATGCTTTCAGTGGCCCTCATGAGCTGCAGTCTTCCACTTGTTGAAGTCGGGGGGACACCTCGACGACGTACACAGACTAATAACATAACAAAGCCACTCCAACAGATTCCTCTCTCTCCGACACCCCTTCTCCCTTCTTTACACTCTATACAGACTAATAACACACATAACAAAGCCACTCCACCAGTTTCCTCTCTCTCCAACACCACTTCTCCCCTCTCTTCACTCTATACAGACTAATAACTCACATAACAAAGCCACTCCAACAGCTTCCTCTCTCTTCAATTCCCCTCTCTACACTCTATAGCCTAGACTAATAACACACATAACAAAGCCACTCCAACAGCTTCCTCTCTCTCCAACACCCTTCTCCAATCTCTACACTATACAGACTAATAACACATAACAAAAGCCACTCCAACAGCGTCCTCTCTCTCCAACACCCCTTCTCCCCTCTCTACACTCTTCAGAAAAATAGGAAAAATAGAATGTAGATACAAGGTGCCGTTGTAAAGGCTTATCCCTCAATACCTTCACCTGAACCTGAACGTGCTCTTGAATGGCACACCATACCTCGCAGATACGTACTAATTGCTGAACTGTACATTAACCCTCTACAGCTGTGAGGACGCATTCCTTCCTTTTATTCTGGCTAGTAATAGACGATTTCATTTGGTCGAGGAAGGAACTGCGGAAGTAAGAGGGTTAAAGGAAGTATATTTTACCTGTTGCCATTCTTGGGGCCTTCCAAACCTGAGTAAAATAACCTAATATTTGGCAAGATTAAGTGAAAATGCGTCCTCGTAGACTTAAGTAAAATTGCAGTCGATTGATACCAGTGATTCCATTGTTATTGTTATCACAAATACCTACTCAGATAAATAACTTACTCTAACTACGTCTCGATGAGATTCGCAAAACGGACCCTATTAATCTGGGTGATGAGTGTGGCCTCGGTAGTGTTGTGGGTAGAGTTCTCTAGTGACACTTTAGAGCGGGCCCAACAACATACCCGGGGCTTTTGGAAGGAACCAGTGCTTGAACACAATACATTAAATAATCGCATAGAAATTCCCCAAAAGGATTCACAACAAGATATCGATGGGGGATTGAGAGTCCTGCATGACCCAATAGTTGTGATGCTAAAACCGGAAAGTACAGAAAATTCCCTTGCACGCAGGTTTCGGGAGAGACGGAAACGTGTATTAGACTCGTGCAGAAATGAGAATGCATCGTACAGTCTGTCAACCACATTACGGCACAGGGACTACTATTTTTATAACTACAACGCCACCGTATGCACCATAGCGAAGGTCAGTGGCAAGGGAAATCCATTTGGTTGATATTAATTGCTAATCATCTCGGAATTAAGCATTAGGTGTTGGTATGAATTATTGATAGTTGGTTTATGCTGTAGTAAGTTTTAGTATCTTATTAAAAGCTCACCTGTTCGCAACATATTTGTAATATATGTATTCATAGTTACCTTCATTACGATTCTAAGTTAGTTGTGTGGTGAATGAATCTAAAAAGTAGCCCAGTGGTGTCAGATAAATATAAATATAACCTAAATCAATTGATCACACTGTTATTGCAGATTATATACTGATTTCAATATATTTGTTAATGAGTTTCTATGTTGCTATATAGTTGGTTATTTTATGATATACAGAAACTAAGATCCCGTGGAAAGATACCAATTTGTGAAATTTCTGGAACTGGCCCATGGGCTGTGAGGTGTTGTGTCATTATTTACACTCATGTCATCAACCTGTCCCAAAGAAGGTTGACCGCTATCGACCCTCAAACTATCGTCCAATTGCTCTCATCTCTTGTATCTCTAAAGTTTAGGGTCGCTCTACTGGTGATCTTATTTCATATCTTATTAATCTCTTGGTCATCCTCCTTTCGGGACTTCGGTGCGAGACCTTTTCTATTGCGCTAGAGTCTAGACATATCGAAGTCCTTCAATAGAGTCTGGTACAAATCTCTAATTTCTTAACTACCCTCCTTCGGTTTCTATCCCTCCATCTGTGCCTTTGTCTCTAATTTCCTTTCGACCGTTCCATAGCTGCGGTTGTGGATGGCCATCGTTCACTTCCTCACCCTATCAACTCCAGTGTTCTTCAGGGTCCTGTCCTATCTCCAACTCTTTTTCTAATTTTCATGAATGATCTTCTCAACTGTACCTCCAGTCCTATCCATTCATATGCAGGCCACTCTACCTTACACTATTCAATTAGTTTTCCTGAATGCCCCAGCAAGTAATCCCTCAAAAACAAACGTAATGAAGCCATTGACCACTTATCTTCTGATCTAACTACCATTTCCAATTGGGGCAGAGAAAACCTTGTCTTTAATGCTTCCAAAACCCAATTTCTCCATCTATTTACCCGTTGTGAACTCTCAGAGGACTATCCCTTACACTTCAACAATACAAAATCAACCCTTCATATTCCCTCAGTATTCTTGGCGTCTCTTTTTCTTCTGCTCTCTCTTGGAAGGATCATATTACCAGTTTTGCTAAGGCGGCCTCCCAAAAGCTGGGTGTGCTTAACTGCCTTAAGGTTTGTTTTTACTCCTGCACAGCTTCTTGCTCTGTATAGGGGTACAGTGCGTCCTCGTATGGAGTATTGTTAACATGTGTGGGGAGGATCCTCTCACACAGCACTTCTAGACAAAGTAGAAAGGAAAGCCTTTCGTATCATTAACTCCCGTCCACTCACCGACTCTCTGCAATCTCTCTTTCTTCGCCGCATTGTTGCATCTCTCTTCCTATTATATTGCTACTACAATAATCAGTGTTCCTCAGAGCTCTCTCAGTGTATACCTCCTCGTCTACTTAGGGTACGTAGTACCCGTCTTGCAACATAATCCCACCCCTACTCTTTACAACTCTCCAACTAAAAAGTGAAACGATACTCCCAATCATTCTTCTATTCAACAGCTGAGCTCTGGAACTCTCTCCCTGAATCTATCTTTCCCTCATTCTATGACTTAAATTGGTTCAAACTCAGTGTGTCCAGGCATTTTTACTCAAACTTTCCTTGATGTTGGCCCTGTCACTCTTTCAACTCTGGGGGAGGCAGTCGTCACACGCAGATTTGCCTTTTGCCTCTCTTATCCACATAGAAAAAAAAAATAAAGCATTGAACCCAAGTGCTATATAGGTTCTTTGTCTGGAAGAGCAAGCATTCCTTCCTTTGGGGAAGGTATTCAAAACAATAGGTTTGTAGGCCTACTGGATACGGGTTTGATTCCCATTATACCCAGACAAATTATAATGTGAAGCAATTCCTGTTCTATTTCGTTTCTGGAATTCATCTTAAGCCCACCAATATGCCATAATATAACTACCTTTGCTACTGTTAAGGGAGCCCACTTCGCTTTTTTCTCTTTCTCTCCCTCTCTCTTTGGATTGTATCCATTCGGCCCCATTCAGCCTACTGTTTTAAGACGTTTACCCCCATCCAGGTGTCAATATTTTCCTGGCGAGCGATAGCGAGCCAGCATATTTACTTTTAATTATTTTTGACAGCAGGCTAAATGTGTAAATTTCGCCAGGAAGAAATCGACATCTGGATGGGGATTAACGTCATAAAACAGTAGGCTGAATGGGGCCAAATGGATACAAGCCAGAGAAAGAGAGAAAAGGAGAGAAAAAAAGCAGGTGACCCACCATAAATCACTGATGTGTCTCCAACAATACCTCTACCTCTCCTCTTGTTCTCACATCTCTCTCTCTCTCTCTCTCTCTTCAAGGTCAGGATTAAATAAACTGTGACATTTCCCTCCTTCCCGCTCACTTTAAGGGGAGGTTTTTAGTTTGTTTCTTACTCCTCCAGCAATCTAAAAATTTCACCCCCTTGACCTTTCAAGACAAATTTGTAAATTTTTTGGTAGAAAATTTCCCGGCCAAAGGCAGGTTACTCTTAAATTACAGGCTCGCTATCGCTCGCCAGGATAAAATCGACACCTAAATGGCACAAAAGATCTTAAAATTGACAGAATGGGGCGTAAATTCTTAAAATCGCCAAACTAATGGGGCGAACGTCTTAAAATCTCAAAAGCAAGGGGGCTAGACATGAGGGAGAAAGGAGTCGAGAAAAAAGTCCCCCAAGTGGAAATCTCCCCTTACTGTCTACCTCATTTGTTTTGTTTCCCGGGTTCGGCCGGTGATGGGCTTGGTAGTATGGCTGGCATCTTGTGAATGTCAGCAGCACCCAGTGGAGTTATTGTTATGGCAAACTGAGTAGGTGGTGTAATGGTTTAGATGTTTATATTCTGGGTGTGGTGTCCCGAGTTCGAATCCCGGGAGGACCATATGCTTTCATTAGTTTATTCAAGTGCATTGGGGTTTGTAATTGATGATTAATGTTAAGAACGGGGTGTTACTTAATTAAGGGGAGACGAGTCGCTTTTCTAGACCATCTTCTCCCTCATCTTTAGATCCATTAGTTTGGCGATTTTATGAACTTTCGCCCGATTTCTGTCAATTTTAAGACCTTTCCTGTCAACTAAGTCTCGTTTTTTTCCTGGCGAGCGATAGCGAGCCTGTAATTTAAGAGGAATTGGCCTTCGGCCAGGACATTTTTCTACCAAAAAATTTACAAATGTATTTTGAAAGGGGGTCTAGGGGGCGTCATTTTAAGCTTGATGGAGGTCTAGCGAGGAAACTAGAAAAATAATAAATAAATTTATTTTTTTACAAAAAGTGAAGGATCTCCTACTGAGCGCGCCAATGGTTCCTCTGTGTTGGAGATATTTTATTCCCTTTCATTAGCCACTGACTATAGTAGTTACACACTAATAGAGATTTCATCTAACCCAATACAATATGAAAAACCTGTCATGGTGAGTCATCGGCTTTTTTGTTTTTATCTCTCTCTCTTTTTCTCTCTTTCCCTGGCTTGTATCTATTTGGCCCCATGCAGCCAACTGTTTTAACACGTTTATCCCCATCCAGGTGTCGATTTCTTCCTGGCGAGCGATAGCGAGCCAGCATTGTATGGAGAAATCCGGCTTCAAAATGTTTTCTATCGAAAAATGTACAAATTTAGCTTGTTATCAAAACAAAAACATATATATGCTGGCTCGCTACCGCTCGCCAGGAAAATATTGACACCTGGATGGGGGTAAACGTCTTAAAATAGTAGGCTGAATGGGGCCAAATGGATACAAACCAAAGAGAGAGGGAGGTAAAGAGAAAAAAAGCGAGGTGGGCTCCCTTAACAATAGGTGTTACTCAAAATTTTGAACGACACGACAAGCGCTACATGTCTGAGTAACTGCTGCTTTTTCCTTTCTGGCTCTTCAATTATTTGTTTGTATTGCCACAAGCCATAGGGAGAAACGTACGGTCGCGCTAATAAGTCATGTCCCAGCTGTCATTACGTTTGGCTTGCTCCGTGGTGTATTAATGTCTGTCAGATGTTGAATAGGGTGGGTAAGTGTAGGAACATGTTTGTATAATTATATCAGTCGATATGAAGAAATGAAGCTTAGATATTGTTGATACCAATGATTGATCATAACATAAATGGTGCCGAGACATCACTTATTAGGCTGATTGTACGGTCGCGCTAATAAGTCATGTCCCAGCTATCCATACGTTTGGCTTGTTCTGTGCTGTATTAATGTCTGTCTGATGTTGAATAGGGTGGGTAATTAAGTGTAGGAACATGTTTGTATATTTCACTCGATATGAAGAAATAAAGCTTAGATATTGTTGATACCAATTATTGATCAAAATATACTTGGTGCTGAGACATCACTTATTAGCGCGACTGTACACATTACTGAAATTGGATTTGGCCCAGTAACTTACGTTTTCCAAACATCTAATTCATACACTACTAGACATTTCTCCTATCTACACTCGGTCAAAAAAGTATCTGCACCCCTACGCTGATAATTTGGTCTGTACAGCTCGGTAGTATAGGTCGTAGGTAGTAGGTCTTAGGTAGTATAGGTAGGTAGTAGTATAGATGGATATAGCTGCAGACAGAGATGCCAACCCTACCGAGCTGTACACACTAGATGATCAGCGTAGGGGTGCAGATACTTTTTTGACCGAGTGTACAAACTTCCATGCGTTCAGCTGTCAGATTGCATCATTGAATTAAGTTATTTTATGAACATATCTCTATAAACTCAAATACATAATTTACCTATATAATAGCGTAATGCATAAGTGCGCGGAATTTCGGTGTGAGTGTCCTAGGTTCAAGTCCTTGGAGTGCCACATGTATTTGTTGATTTCATTAATTGAGTTTAGAAGTGAAGTTGGTTGGTGAACAAATATAATTATACTTGCCAATTTTCATAAAGAGCTAAGACATCTTAACCCTTTCAAGCTCCAATACGCGTTTCTGTTCTGTTTCTGGCTACTATTATACGATTTTATTCAGATTAGTAACGATATATGGAAGTCAGAGGGTTGATTGAGATGGTATTTACCCTTTCAATACCCACAGATACGGTACTTCCTAAGCTGCAAAAAATCGTCTAATGATAGCCAAAATACACTGCTAAAACACGTCAGATACATATAGCTCTGTAACAGCCAGACATGTTGGCAATTGTGAGTCCTATCGTAAAAGGCACAAGATGTGATCTATACATGAACCCAATTTACTAATCTTCACTTTGTTCTTTACGCTTCAGTCTCTACATTTCATATTCAAACATTCTCCATCACATACTTTTTATATTCAAACATTCTCCATCACATACATTTTATATTTTTGCTTGCTCACTCATAGTATATACTCATGCAATGTCGCTCTAACATTAACTTAAGGGAGCCCACCTCGCTTTTTTAATCTTTCTCTCCCTCTCTCTTTGGCTTGTATCCATGCGGCCCCATTCAGCCTACTGTTTTAAGACGTTTACCCCATCCAGGTGTCAATATTTTCCTGGTGAGCGGTAGCGAGCCAGCATATATATATATTTGTTTTGACAGCAAGCTAAATTTGTACATTTTTCGATAGAAAAATGTATCCGGCGAAGCCGGATTTCTCCAAACAATGCTGGCTTGCTATCGCTCACCAAGAAGAAATCGACACCTGGATGGGGATAAACGTCTTAAAACAGTAGGCTGAATGAGGCCGAATGGATACAAGCCAGAGAAAGAGAGAAAAGGAGAGAAAGAGAGAAAAGGAGAGAAAGATAAAAAAAAAGCCGGTGACCCCCCTTAAGCAATCACTCTTTTTCTTCTCTTCTCACTATACCAGGCCGGATCTTCTACCTGGCGAGCGCACCTGAGACATGTGAACCACGGACCACCCCGAAACATTTCACTGGTGTATGATGAAAGGAGGATTCAGTTGCTGGCTCTACCCAAGGAACAGCTGATCCAGAAAATACAATCCACAACTAACATCATTACTGTCAGGTAAACTCAAGAATTACACCCTGTTTTAAGATAGCAGATACTAATGAGGTATAGCAGGTGTGTAACTCATTTAGTACCGGTGACCTCCTTTTAAGGGGATATGGTTCACTTTTTGGGTGATTTTTGCATGTATTCATTATATTTCTAGTTTCCTCCCTAGACCTCCATCAAATTAAAAAAAAAAAAATTAGATCCCCCTTCTAGATTAATTTGTACATTTTTCGGTAGAAAAATTTCCCGGCCGAAGGCCGGTTCTTCCAACATTACAGGCTCACTATCGTTCGCCAGGGAAAAAATCGACACCTAAATAGCACGAAAGGTCTAAATATTGACGAAGAAATTGGGCGAAAGGTCTTAAAATCGACTAACTAATGGGGCAAACATCATAACATCTGAAAACTAATGGGGCTAAACATAAGGGAGAAAATGGGTCCAGAAAAGCGGCCCCCCTTCCCTTATCTATATTCGGACTACTCTTAGACGATTGTACTCAGTTTCCAAAGGGTCTCCACCAGCGAGTAACAGGCTCACTCACCTCTACCCCAGATCCTATTAAACTGCACAAGGTCGTCTAAAATATAACTAGACTAAATTTAAAAAAGACGTCACCAGTACAGAAAGGGTTAAATGTATCCAAGGACGCATTATTTCACTTTGTGCAGGTTATTATTTAAGGATTTAAGTGTTAGGAATTATGGGAGTCTGAGGGTTAAGGGGAGGTTTATAGTGTGTTTCCTAAACTTCCATCAAGCTTGAAATTACACCCCCTTGAGTCCTTTTCAAGATAAATTTGTACATTTTTCGGTAGAAAAATGTCCCGGCCGAAGGCCGGTTCCTCTTAAATTACAGGCTCGCTATCGCTCGCCAGGATAAAATCGACATCTGAATGGCACGAAAGGTCTTAATATGGGGTGAAAGTTCTTAAAATCGCTAAACTAATGGGGCGAACGTTTTATAATCTCAAAAGCAATGGGACTAAACATGAGGGTGAAAGGGGTCAAGAAAACAATCCCTCAAGTGGAGATCTCCCCTTAATGGAGATATATTTTACCCCTTTGTAACACAGAGATCCCTCCTAAGCAGCCTACAATCGTCTAATGATATCTTGAATAAACTGTTAAAGCGTGTTCTAATTTTCAAGGGGTTCAAAAGTTAAAAGTCAAATTGGTTACCATTCTTCATCGGTCGCTGTGTAAAGCAGAGAGTGCCAAGCGCATTACGGAGGTAATCCTTTCGGGCATGGAAGCATACATCGTATTATCTTTCTCTCCAACTAACTCACAAAAATCTTGATTTACTCACACTTGTTCTACTGTTGTCCGCAATTAGTAGGAAGTATTCAAACGGTACCATCGTCCTCAAACTCAAGAATCTGGTACTTTATATTATGTTTCTGCCCGGAATCAAGCCTAATCTGTTCTTCGACTCGCCAAAAACTTTTTCATCAATAACAAATGCTCTGAACATTCCAACTATAGTTCTTCCGAAGCATATTGGCATCTAGCCAAAAAATTCTTCAACAATTTCACTTCCTCGTTGTTCCTCTTCTTTCCACTCTTACGGTACCACCTTCACCCCTTCCTCTGACAAAGCTTAACTCTTCGCTCAAACGTTTGCTAAGAACTCCACCTTTGGTGATTTCAGCACTACTCCTCCCTCTCACTTACTTATGCCAATCATCATAATCTCCTCTATGGATGTACATTTTGCCCTCTCTTGGCTTAAGGGGAGATATCGACTTGAGGGATTTTTTTCTGGACCCCTTTCTCCCTCATGTTTAGCCCCATTGCTTTTGAGATTTTAAGACAGTCGCCCCATTAGTTTGGCGATTTTAAGAACTTTCGCCCCATTTCCGTCAATTTTAAGACCTTTCGTGCAATTTAGGTGTCGATTTTATCCTGGCGAGCGATAGCGAGCCTGTAATTTAAGAGCAACCGGCCTTCAGCCGGGACATTTTTCTACCGAAAAATGTACAAATTTATCTTGAAAGGGGCTCAAGGGGGTGTAATCTTAAGCTTGATGGATATCCAGAGACCAAACTAAAAACCTCCCCTTAATACTAAGAAGGTGTAAGGACCGGATGGTTTTCCTCCTATTGTACACACAAACTGTTCTGTGCTTACTCCCTGCTTAGGCAAACTGTTCTGTGCTGACTCACTGCTTAGGCAAACTGTTCTGTGCTGACTTCCTGCTTAGGCAAACTGTTCTGTGCTTACTCCCTGCTTAGGCAAACTGTTCTGTGCTTACTCCCTGCTTAGGTAAACTGTTCTGTGCTTACTCCCTGCTTAGGCAAACTGTTCTGTGCTTACTCCCTGCTTAGGTAAACTGTTCTGTGCTTACTCCCTGCTTAGGCAAACTGTTCTGTGCTGACTCCCTGCTTAGGCAAACTGTGCTGTGCTGACTCCCTGCTTAGGCAAACTGTGCTGTGCTTACTCCCTGCTTAGGCAAACTCTTTCGTCTCCGTCTTTCCTCTAACGTCGTTCGTTCTTGCTGGAAGTTTGCTCTCATTCAACTTGTCCCAAAGAAAGGTGACCGCTCTCAACCCTTTAACTTCCAGAGAATGGTTTTCATGTTTTGTATCTCTAAAGTTGTTAAAACTATTCTTAAATCAAGACTCTTTAAGCATTTATCTTCACATAATGTACTTCGATAGAGTCTGACACACATCAATAATGTTCAAACTACCCTCCTTTGGCTTCTATCCCTCTAGCTGTGCCTTTGTCTCCGATTTCCTTTCTGACTTGCTCCATGGCTGCAGTTGTGGACGGCCATCGCTCACTTCCTCAACCTATCAACTCCAGAGTGTCCTGTCATCAGTTCTCTTTCTAGTATTTATTAAGGGGAGATTTCCACTGGAGGGATTTTTTCTGGATCCCTTTCTTCCTCATGATTGATTTTGAGATTTTAAGACGTTCGCCCCATTAGTTTGACGATTTTAAGAACTTTCGCCCCATTTATGTCACTTTTAAGATCTTTCGCGCCATTTAGGTGTCAATTTTTCCTGGCGAGCGATAGCGAGCCTGTAATTTAAGAGGAACCGGCCTTCGGCCGGGACATTTTTCTACCGAAAAATGTACAAATTTATCTTGAAAGGGGGTCAAGGGGGTATAATTTCAAGCTTGATGGAAGTCTAGGAAACGCACTAAAAACCTCCCCTTAATAATCTCCTCAACCGTACCTCTAGTTCTATCCACTCATATGCTGATGACTCTACCTTACAAGTTCATAATATTTCGGTTATCTAAATTCATCTACAATCAGTCTAGTTCCCGATACCAGTCCAAAATATTCCAGACAAATGTTGATTATCGAATGTTGCCTATAAATGCTCTCATGTGATACCGGCCTTAATTACCTTTTGTGCCCCCTCCCCCCCCCCCCCCCACCAACACCAGGCACCCGTTGACTCGGCTGGTCTCCACGTACCGTCAGAAGTACGGCGACGGAGCGGTTCTACCCAAATACTACCCCAGCCAGGAACAACAACAACTCAAGGTGAAGCTTAATATGGGGGGGTGACCTGTTTTTTGTTATTTCTGTCCTTTTCTCTCTTTCTCTGGCTTGTATCCATGCGGCCCCATTCAGCGAACTATTTTAAGACGTTTATCCCCATCTAGGTGTCGATTTTTTCCTGGCGAGCGATAGCGAGCCAGCATTATATGAAGAAATCCGGCTTCGCCGGAGACATTTTTCTATCGAAAAATGTAAAAATTTAGCCTGCTGTCAAACAAAAATAAAAAATATGCTGGCTCGCTACCGCTCACCAGTAAAAAATTGACACATGGATGGGGATAAAAGTCTTAAAACAGTAGGCTGAATGGGGCCAAATGGATACAAGCCAGAGAAAGGTAGAAAAGGACAGATCAAAAACAGGTCACCCCCCTTAAGGGACGTTATGTTATTTGTTTGTTTGATTTTGTTATTATTGCCGGTACATATATTATTGCCGGTACATATATTATTGCCGGTACATATATTTGTCTTCGTGTGTTCCCTAGACCTCTATCATGCTTAAAAAATAACCCAAGAGGTAAATGTGTACATTTTTGGTAGACAAATCTCCCTCAAGTTTAGCACCATTAGTTATCAGATTTTATGACATTCCACCCACTAGTTTAGCGTTTCGTCCCCTTTATTTGTCAATATTCAGGCATGTCGTGCAACTTAGGTGTCAATTTTTTTTCCAGGCGAGCGATAGTGAGCCTGTATTATATTAGTAACTGGCCTCCGATCGGGATATGTTTCTATAGAAAAATGTACACATATATCTTGAAGGGGATTCTGTGGGTCTTGCAGGGGGTTCTGTGGGTCTTGAAGGGGGTTCTGTGGGTCTTGAAGGGGATTCTGTGGGTCTTGCAGGGGGTTCTGTGGGTCTTGAAGGGGGTTCTGTGGGTGTTTGTTCAAGTTTGATGGAGGTTTAGGGAGGAACGAAGGAAATAAAACAAAACATAAATATAATATAAGCCAATAAATACGCCCATCCCCCTTAACCCTTTCAGAGCGATGACGTCATTTTGGCGTAAACTCTGGCTAAAGTTAGACGCTTTTATGCAGTTTAAGAAGGACCAATGACATTCCAAATGTAACCCGATTATGATGAAAATTACGTCATCGTGTCGAAGGGTTTAAAGGGAGATGGGTCGTTTTTCTAGACACCCTTCTCTCTCGTGTTTAGCCCCATTAGTTTTCAGATTTGATGACGTTCGGCCCATTAGTTTGGCGATTTTAAGATTTTTCGCCCGATTTCTTTGTCAATATTAAGAGTTTTCGTGTCATTTAGGTGTCGATTTTTTCCTGGCGAGTGATAGCTAGCCTGTAATTTAAGAGAATCCGGCCTTCGGCCGGAACATTATGCTATCGAAAAATGTACAACTTTATCTTGAAGGACGGGTGGGGGGGGGGGGGGGGGGTTTGCTTAACCCGCTGAGTACCAGCCAATTTTGACGGTGTGCTTCTGCCAGTGCCAGAGTTTTTTTTTTTTTTTTTTTTTGGCTAAATCTATCAAGTTGGGAGAGAAAGGAAGGATAATGGTAAACAAACCGCTCCCTTGTCCATTTTCCACAAAAATCAGGTCCCCGATTGTCCCGAAAGTAGCTGAAAAGACACTATAGACTACAGAGACTTTTATGGTATCGGAATGTATGGGTAGGAGGGTGGTGGGAGGGTGGTTTGGGGGATGGTGTGGGGAAGGTAGAAGCGTAATTGACTCGTTACAAATATGAAGCCGATTGGTAAGGTAGTTTCGCCACCACGGATTTTCCTTTTTTTCCTTATCTTCGTACGGATACGCTGGAAGTGGGTGGTGGGAGGCGGTTGGGGGTGTGGTGGGGGGAAGGCAGAAGGGTAAGGGACTTGTCACACAAATATGGAACCGATTGGTGCAGTCGTTTCGCCGCCACAAATTTTCCTTTTTTTTCCTTCTGACGGGACCGACAGTCAGCGAGTGGGGGGGGGGAGGAGAAATTTGGGATTTTTTTTGTCGGTAGCCAAAAGGGTAAGGTACATGTGGTAAAAATATGAAAGCCATAGGTGCAGTCGTTTCGCTGCTACGATTTTTTTTCGGCGAGGACGTATATATACGTCCCTGGCACTCAGCGGGTTAAGGGAAGGTTTTTAGTTGATTCCCTAGACTTCCATCAAATTTAAAATTACTCCCCCTAGACTCCCTTTCAAGATCAATTTGTACATTTTTCGGTAGAAAAATGTGCCGGCCGAAGGCCGGTTCCCCTTACATTACAGGCTCGCTATCGCTCGCCAGGAAAAAATCGACACCTAAATGGCACGAATGGTCTCAAGCTTGACAGAAATGGGGCGAGGGTTCTTAAAATCGCCAAACTAATTGGGCGAACGTCTTAAAATCTCAAAAGCAATGGGGCTAAACATGAGGGAGAAAGGGGTCCAGAAAAAAATCCTCCAGGTGGAAATCTCCCCTTAAGCTTGATGGAGGTCTATGGAAGAAACTTTATAAATGATAAAAATATACATAAATGAGGAATAAATTACGGCCCTCCTCCCTTAAACAGAGGAAGGGTACAGCCAAAATCAATAGCATGGCGTTTCTTCATCATTGTCTGGCTACTTTTAAGCGATATTATTCAGGTTAGGGAGGATCTCTAGGAATGAAAGCGGTATAACATATTTCAATCAAGCAGTACTATACCCGGTTCCAAATAGTAGACCAACAATCATGATCCCTAACCTCTCTCAGACAAAATGGGCTGGAACAAATGGGCTGTGAATTTCCACACCTATTGCCTGGTTAACCCCTCGGAAATGGTAGAAATATTAGCTCGCTTACTCTAGTCATCAGTGAATTAAAGAGAGTAATGTTCAAAAGTTTTGGCCTACTTATTTGGAACCGGGTATAATAACCCTTCCATGCACATATGACGCAGAGGTTGCCAGATTAGCAATAAGAAATAGAGTTCTCTCACTCTTATAATGACTTCTCCAAAATTAGTTTTCTGCCCACAGCTAACTCAAAAACAACTGCAGAGGTTGAAGTAACTAAACTAAAGGTTTCTAAATACCCCTGATGGTAACAAAGGCTTTAAAGTATCCCTAATAGGCTCAAAATCGCGTCATATGTCGGAGAGCGATAAGGTCAATCACCATCACTCTACTCAACTGGTGGTGTAATGGTTAAGGTGGCAAAAATATGTGTGTGATAACCCGGGTTCGAATCCCGGTGGATCATATATACTTTAATTAATTTCATTGGGGGTGTGGTGGTGAGATTAATAAAAATAATATTAGTATATATTATGCTCTCTTCATACCTCTCCTAAGGGGACACTGACTGATGTTTTGGCCTATACATTCATTCATTCGTAAATTCTAAGTTTCCTCGCTAGACATCCCTCAAACTTAGAAAAACATCCCCTAGACGATAAATAACCCCTCAAGATAAATTTGTGAATTTTTCGGTAGGTCGGCCGGTTCCTCTTACAATTACAGGCTCGCTATCGCTTGCCAGAAAAAATCAACACCTAAATGGCACGATAGGTCGTAAAATGTATAACGAAATGGGACGAAAGGTCTTTAAATCGCCAAACAAATGGGCCGAACGTCTACAAATCTAAGAAATAATGGGACTAAACACGAGGGAGAAAGGGGACCAGAAAAACGACCGTCTCCCCTTAAACTCTATAGATCCTATGAAAATGGACGCTGTAAACAAAAACATAAATAACAGAATAACGTATACTGTATACTGTATACAAGCATTAGGTAGACAGAATATATACTGTATACTGTATACAAGCATTAGGTAGACTGAGAATTTACCTTGCTATCGTTCCATTAGTATAGATGACCATTTTACTACCATTATTATTATTATTATACCTTTAAAATGATATAGTATCATGCACAATTTAAGGGATTGATTATTTTGGTTATTCTTCACAGCCCCCCCCCCCCCTCACACACATACACCCCTCTCTTCTCTCTCACGTTAAGGCCCATTAGTTTTGAGATTTCAAGATATGTTTGGCCCATTAGTCTTGACATTTTAAAACCTTTCGCCCCATTTCCTTACCAATGTTAAGAAATTTCGTGCCATTTAGGTGTCGTTTTTGCCTGGCAAGTGACAGAGATCTTGTAAATAGAGGGGATATTTTCCTACCGAATGAATATAAATATATATATATATATATATATATATATATATATATATATATATATATATATATATATATATATATAGCTTAGGGGGGTCTTGGGGGTGATTATTTAAGTTCGATAGAGATCTAGGGAGCAAACTAACCCCCCCCCCCTCCCCCCTCCCCCCGTTAATTACTCTTCTCATTCCCCTAATTATTTTAGGTTCTACCGGCGCTAATATACAGCTCCTTCTTACTATATGATAATTATATTAATACTATATAATTATAATGCTATTAATAGTCTATAATAATAATGGTAATAATAATAATATTGATAATAAATAATGATACCATAATAAAACAAAACATACTAATACTAATAATAATCCATGTAGCGAGTGTCTAGATCGTTGTGGGGGAGCCGGGTGCACCAGTTCTGGATGCCGGCACTGTGGGACAATAACCTGTTGCCCAGGGACCTCCACACCCGCCTTGGTCTTGCGTCACCCTTTGATCCAGCGACCAGGTAGAGGGTTCGCTTGAAGGGTCTGAATCTTTTTAAATCTCTCCTGTTTCGCTCCATTGGTTTGGAGTCATTAACCCGTACAGTACCGATGACGGCTTTCTCATTATATTCTGGAAACTATTAGACGATTGTATTCAGTTCGAGAAGGACCTCCAGCGAGTTACAGGCTTCAAACTATCTCAATTAACTCTTATTACTACCACAGATGTGGCGGCGTCTACGCCGTGGGGCCACCTCCCGAGGCTGCCAACCGCGGATGGCTGCCGACCCTCCACAGCCGAAGACAAAATCAACGACCAGTGGAGGAAAACCGGATGCCGGCCGCGGGGAGCAGTTTCGGGAGCCAAACCGTCACAACCATCCCCTGCCCCCTCCCTGGGGGCACGGGTCCTTGGAGCGGCTTCGGTCGCGCCGGGAATTTCCACACCTCTCACACCACACACACACATCACACAGTTTTTCCTACACCGAGAAATGACTCTCCGGCTGTCATTTCTCGAAGACTTCTTCTAGCCGGAGACATTGAGAGCAACCCAGGACCCACGTTCACATACATATGTCCAACTTGCTCAAAACCCATCACTTCGAGTCGCCATACTAAGGGTTCAGTTCTCTGCAATTCATGCGGGAACTGGACCCACTTCACCTGCACAACACTTGCCTCCAAGAAACACTACACAAACACCTGGACCTGTTCCTCATGCCCCTCCCTCTCCCAGTCAAATCCCTCACCTAAAACCCGTCCACCTCTCCTCCCCAACCCACCTAACCTTCCCATATCATCCACTCCCCCCCTAAACCCGTCCACCTCTCCTCCCTAACCCACCTAACCTTCCCATACCATCCACATCCTCAACTCAACACACCACACCCCATCCTAATCCATTCCAACCCCCATCTCCTGCTCCCCAATCCCACCCCCACCTCACCCATCCCAACCCCCAGCCCCTCCCTCACCCCCACCCCCCCCCCCATCACCCCCACCCCCACCCCATCCTCGTGCAGCAGCACCCAACATACATCGTGCACATAACATTAACATTCTTCAACTGAACATAGATGGCATCAACACAAAGAAACACGAACTCTCACACTTCATCAAACAACACAACATACACATTGCCATCTTACAAGAAACAAAACTCCGCACAACACAAAAAACACCCACATTTCATAATTTCACCACCATCAGGCAAGACCGGGCTGTCGGCGGGGGCGGTGGACTCATCACCCTGGTACACAAAGAAATATCATACATAGTAACCAGTGTACAAACCAAATCACTCCTCCCCCCAAATGATAACACAACAGAAATACAGTCAATTAAAATACGCACTGGCAACAACTCCAACATAACCATCATAAACACATACATCCCTCCCCAAACATCCCCTACAGTACCAAATGATTACAGACCACACTTACAACACATCACAAACACCCCACACACCCCACATCATCCTGCGTGGTGACTTCAACGCCAAGACGTCGGCCTGGTTTGTCGACAACCCCGACACAGACAGAGGGCTGGTACTACAAAACCAAACCGATAACCTCATCATCCTTAACGACATCCATCAACATACCCATATTCCTCACCAAGCCCTCTATAACCCATCATCTCCAGACATCACCTTTTGCTCCCCAGAACTCGCCCCCACAACATCCTGGAGGGTGGTCAGAACCTTAGGCTCTGACCACCTCCCGATCATTATCACCACCAAAACCAGACTCACCCCAGCTAGCCACAAACACACATACACCAATTATAAAAGAGCTAACTGGGAAGCATTCACAAATGAGACAGAACAACACTTCACAACTCTAAACAGTACACCCATCACTAACATCAACAATGCTGTACACATACTCAATAAAACTATCCAAAACGCTGACAAGAAACACATTCCAAGAGGTAACAGAAAAAGACACAACCCCAACTTCACACCAGAAATTCAAAACCTCATCAGACAACGCGACATACTGAAACACTCCCCAGCACCCCACACACACAAGACATCACACAACAAATTCAAGCACTCAACACCCAAACTAACAACAAAATACAAGAACAACAAAAACTAAATTGGAATAACTTCCTACAAACACTTGATCACAAAACAAACCCCAAAAAACTCTACAAAACACTAAACAGCATCACACTTTCCAACAGCAACACAACACAATCACATGCTGCAATCACAACAACAGACTCTACTCCTTCATGTAAACAACAAGCAAACACTCTCATCAATCACTTTTCACATGTCAGCCACCTAAAACCTCACAAAGACGACCGACGTGTCATCCGACGTAAGAGACAATTCCCCACAGACCCTGACTATACACCCTTCACCAATCACCAGACAAAGCATATCATCAACAATCTCAAGCACTCACCCGCCTGTGGCCTAGACAACATAAGCAACATACACCTCAGACACCTGGGACCACAAGGCATACAAGCACTCACTAACATATCAAACTACAGCTATTCACACAACACAATACCAGACATTTGGAAGCATGGTATCATCATCACATTCCCCAAACCCAACAAAGACCCCACGCTACCCTCCTCGCACCGCCCCATCACACTCCTTTGCTCCCCCTCCAAAGTCATGGAACGCCTAGTATTACAACTAATTACACCTGACCTACCCCTAGCTCCAACACAACATGGCTTTAGGCCACTGCACTCCACAAACACTCTTCTCACAGACCTTACACAAAGAGCTTTCGACGGCATCAATTCAGCTAGACCACCACACAGATCACTATTAGCCACACTCGACATTAGTAAAGCCTTCGATGCCATCCCCCGCCATAACCTAACAAACAAAATCTACAACACAAACATGCACAACAACACAAAACGGTGGCTGGCCAACTTCCTAGCAGGCAGATGTGCACACGTATCTTTTGCCGGTCAGTCATCTAAAATCAGAAACTTTCCAAACGGAGTCCCACAAGGATCCGTCCTATCGCCCGCACTCTTCAATCTGTACATGCACGATATAACTACACCCAATACGCCCCAAATAAACTTAGCCTCCTATGCAGATGACATAACACTCACATGCACACACCATGACCCAAAAAGAGCAACAGATCTCCTTCAACCCTATCTCAACACACTACATGGCTGGTGCACTACAAACAGACTTAATATAGCCCCAGCCAAATCCACCGCAACCCTGCTCACAAGTTGGACAGGAGAACACGAATACATCCCTCAACTCACCATAAACAACACACCCCTAACACATACACACACACCCAAAATCCTAGGAGTAACATATGATACTCATATGACATTCAAACAGCACACCACAAACATTAAAAAGAAACTGACACCCAGACTTAACGCCCTCAGGTCACTTGCTCACACAAAATTTGGACACAACAAAGAAACTACCACCACAGTATATAAACAATACATAAGATCAGTGATGGAATACGCAAGCCCAGCCTGGGCTTCTAACTTAGCTGAAACACATCATAAGACCTTACAGACTATTCAAAACAAAGCCCTGAAGATCATTACAGGCTGCACAGCTACTGTACCCACAGATCACCTACATCAAGAAACCAAAATCCTCAAAGTCAAAGACCATCTGGACATGAGAGGCACTCAATTCCTGGCAGCAGCCTCCACGAACCAAGACCACCCACTAAACTACATGGCAACACACCCACAGACACCAAGAAATATCAAAACAACACCCAGCACACGGTATCACACACAATTATTGTCCTCTCTCCCTCCCTGCCCACCCCGAACCAACTTCCAGAAGCACATCCATACTCATATCTCTCACCGATCCATCCACTCACTCACAGACAACACACAGCTGCATGCACGACCTCCCGAAATCCATCCTTCCGAATCCTCCCTTCCTCGCGAGGACAGAGTCCACCTGGCCAGGCTGAGATGCGGACACCATCCAGCTCTCCTGAGCTATCAGAAGAGACTGGATGACTCCGTTGTCGACGCCTGCCCGGGATGTAACACAGCACCCCATACCATTAAACACATCATAGAAGACTGCATTTCACACAACCACTTACGCCAACAACACAATCTACACTCAATGAGAGCTCTGTGGGAAAGCCCGATCGTGGCCATGGCCTTTCTCAGGGACTCGGGGCTGTTCGGCCAGGCAGCTTAGGGAACAACAACAACTACCACAGATCCTTCCTAAGCTTCACAAAATCGTCTTAATATAGCTAAACTAATATGTAAAAGATGTCGCCGGTACAGTATGAATTAAAACGTTTCACCCCATTAGTTTGGCGACAATAAAACACTTCAACCCATTCAGTATTCAATTATTTTCTAAGCGAGCGACAGCAAGAGATCGATCACATACTCGACAGTAAGAGATCGATCACATACTCGACAGCAAGAGATCGATCACATACTCGACAGCAAGAGATCGATCACATACTCGACAGCAAGAGAACGATCACATACTCGACAGCAAGAGATCGATCACATACTCGACAGCAAGAGATCGATCGCATACTCGACAGCAAGAGATCGATCACATACTCGACAGCAAGAGATCGATCGCATACTCGACAGCAAGAGATCGATCGCATACTCGACAGCAAGAGATCGATCGCATACTCGACAGCAAGAGATCGATCGCATACTCGACAGCAAGAGATCGATCGCATACTCGACAGCAAGAGATCGATCGCATACTCGACAGCAAGAGATCGATCGCATACTCGACAGCAAGAGATCGATCACATACTCGACAGCAAGAGATCGATCACATACTCGATAGCAAGAGATCGATCACATACTCGACATCAAGAGATCGATCACATACTCGACAGCAAGAGATCGATCACATACTCGACAGCAAGAGATCGATCACATACTCGACAGCAAGAGATCGATCACATACTCGACAGCAAGAGATCGAGCACATACTCGACAGCAAGAGATCGATCACATACTCGACAGCAAGAGATCGATCACATACTCGACAGCAAGAGATCGATCACATACTCGACAGCAAGAGATCGATCACATACTCGACAGCAAGAGATCGATCACATACTCGACAGCAAGAGATCGATCACATACTCGTAAGCACTTGTTGGAGGGTCTTAAGGGGAGATTTCCACCTGGAGGACTTTTTTCTGAACCTCTTTCTCCCTCATGTTTAGCCCCATTGCTTGTGAGATTTAAAGATGCTTGCCCCATTTGTTTGACGATTTTAAGAACCCTCGCACCATTTGTCAATTTTAAGACCATTCGTGCCATTTAGGTGTCGATTTTTTCCTGGCGAGCGATAGCGAGCCTGTAATTTAAGGGGAACCGGCCTTTGGCCGGGAAATTTTTCTACCGAAAAATGTACAAATTTATTTTGAAAGGGGGTCAAGGGAGAGTCATTTTAAGCTTGATGGAAGTCTAGGGAATCAACTAAAAACCTCCCCTTAAGGGGAGGTTTTTAGTTTGTTTCCTACTCCTCCAGCAATCTTAAAATGTTACCCCCTTGACCCCCTTTCAAGATAAATTTGTACATTTTTCGGTAGAAAAATGTCCCGGCCGAAGGCCGATTACTCTTAAGTTACAGGCTCGCTATCGCTCGCCAGGAAAAAATCGACACCTAAATGGCACGAAAGGTCTTAAAATTTACAGAAATGGGGCGAAAGTTATTAAAATCGTCAAACAAATAGGGCAAACGTCTTAAAATCTCAAAAGCAATGGGGTTAAACATGAGGGAGAAGGAAGTTCGAAAAAAATCCCTCAAGTGGATATCTCCCCTTAAGGAGTGCTGAGTTCTTTGCTACCTACCACATGCTTGTTGTTGCTACACTGAAGCTACGACTAAAAACCAGAAAAATCTGAAAATGTTATCCTCCAGGGTTTCATCTTGAGAGGCTCAAGGATGAAGAGTGTGAATGGGAGTATGCAGTGGCAGTCTCAAACTGGTTTGATCACTTGGCTCCCTAGAGTATCCTGTACACCTTTCACCCTTTCTGCCATTCGTGAGTCCTCATACATGTTCATTATCACACACACCAGCCACTCCTCTGCGCCAGTTTTCTCATAGCTCACTATACAACTTCTCAAAATCGACAAGTTGAATGTGGAGTCCTGTCAGCAGCTGATGAATGCATTGGTGTCAAACCGGAGTCAAGGAGAGGTTGCCTATCGGGTTAGACAATGGGCATAATAGAAGAGAGTCGTGCTGACAGATTGGATGCAGATCTGGGTCAGCACAGAGCCCTGTCTCGCTGAGCAAGAATTTAACTGAGGAGAGACAAAGAGAGGTATGTCAGGGGAATTGCTGAGGAGCTCGAGGGACATTTCTCTGCAAATAACCTTCGGCTTGCTTACCGAGCCCTGAAGAGACTCCGCTCTAAGCCTACCCCCCTAGCCAAGTCGCGCATGCATCGAGTGATGATGAGTGCAGAACCCGCTGGGCTGAATACTTTGAGCAGTTGTACATGGCCAGTGTTCCCAACAGATGGCTTCTTTCAGTGGATGTCCAATCACCAGTACCTGATCCCCAAAATAATGAAGACCCTCCCTCCCTTGCTAAGGGAGGCCGTGGTTAAACTGAAGGGTGGGAAGGCTCCTGGTATTTGTGGCATTCCTGGAGAACTGCTGAAAGCTAGGGGTGAGTCCATGGACCATGGGTTACAGTTATTTTGACTGCTATATTTCAAATTGGTACCATTTCTCTTAACTGGAGAAGGGGTCTGGTCAGCCCTATCTGGAAAGGAAAGAGGACCAACAAGACTGCAATAACTACCATGGTATTACACTGCTCAGTGTGCCAGGCAAGGTTTTCGCCCATATTTTGTTCATGCGAATCCAAGGCCACCTGCTAAAAGAGCAAAGACCTGAGCAATCTGGATTTACACCCAAGATGTCAAGAATTGACCAGATTCTGGTGCTCCGGGTGCTCATGGAACGCCAACTTGAGTTTAACCCGGGCAAGACGCCGAGACTCTTAAGAGGTTTGGTGGTGGAAGACGACGAGACTCTTAAGAACCAAGGCCTAAAAAAAGAATGCCTTTTAAAAGACCCAAGTGGCACTCGAAACAAAGGAATATGTGATTAAGTGAGATAATTCCCTTCCATACCTCCTATCTATCACTCTTCCACATGTGTCCTAACCCCCCCCCTTCAATTATCACCCATTTTTCCTCTTATTCCCGTGTTCATCGGTTTATTTTCTGCGCCAATATCCCCCTCCCGGTTTCAAGGTCGAAGGAGAGGCATATAGAGATCGTAGCAGGAGAGAGACTTCCCTTGCAAGACATCAGTGTCGATCGATAAGTGAGAGGGGGTAGTGTGCGCCGCGCCGGCTCTCCTCTCATGAATGAAACGGTCGGCAATACTTCGTCTTTTTCACCCCCCAAATACTATCCCTACTTGTTTTATTGTTGTTACATGTTAATATCTTCATATTAAACGTAATATAGGCACATATGAATGAGTAATAACGATATTTATCGGATAATGACGATTTTCGTCGGGAATGAGCCTCAATACGTTCGCCTGGCGGGCACTTTCAAATACCATAGCTTCGCCGTTTAAAGGTTAACAAAGGGTTGCTTGCAGTCTATGTTGATCTCAAGAAGGCATTTGACTTGGTGCACTGAGAAATGATCTGGAAGCTACTATGGTTACGCGGGACTCCCACAGCGATTATTGACCTGGTGTCTGGACTATATACAGGAACAGAGAGTGCTGTCAAGTGTGGTGGGGGAAAAACCTCCTTCCCTGTGAGTTCAGGTGTGAGGCAGAGGTGTGTTCAGGCGCCTACACTTTTCAACACTTGTATGGACTGGTTACTGGGTCGGACAATCGGGCAGAGTCATGTTGGAGCAGGCATCGGCAAGTTCCTGATCACAGACCTTGACTTTGCAAATGACGCAGTAATCCTAGCAAAGACATTAGGGCCCAAATTCAGAACAGTAGTTTAAACCTCGGATTTTGGGGCAGGTTTAAACCTGGGATTGGGATTACTCGATCCTGGATCGTACACCAAGGTTTATCCGTATTCAGAACACAGGCTTAAGATCGAGACCGACTAAGCCACGGCTTAAAACTTTGTTTTAAGTAGAAGGTTTGCAAAGCCAAGCACAATGCCGTACGGAATGCCGAGATAGCCAATAAGCACATAAATGAGCTATTTTATCTATATTAATATCCATATTTTCGGCTTTTACTTTTGTCCAGGTGAATTCTAGTTTGTAGTTACCTATTCACCAAAAAATAGATAAAATATAATAAGTTGTTTTACCGAGAGAGTACACATTATGCTAGTGAATATATAAAATTAGAGATGATACGGTAGCGGGTATACTGTAGGCATAGCCTAGCTACTTTCCTCCTATTTACTTCCGTTACTCCACACTTCTGAGAGTTTCGAAAGTTAAAAAATGTATCTGAGCATATAGTTGATGACGTATATCGGACATAATAATATATATTGTACTAGTATATACGTAGGAAAACGACAATCAATCGAGTTTTCCGAACTCCATTAGTACTGCGACAAACTGAAACCTGTTATTATTGTTAATAATCAATTATAAGCAAATAAATGTCACTTGATTTTTAAATGTACGGATATTAACTGCTCCATTTATCTAAATCAATTGCATGGCATCCATATTATTGAAAATATAGTACTCTCATTGTAGTTAGATACAGTTCGAAATCTTGATATCAGCTTATGTATTAATGCAGAACTACTTAGAAACTCTTGATTCCACTTATAATCTACTGAATGAATGACAGTAATAGTGATAATGCTGACTAAAATGCTCTACCCTCACCCCAGCTCCAACCATTAACACACTCCCACTTGTTTGGTGTCTCTCTCTTTCTCCAGTTTCCTTAATTGCTACTCTCAATTCTGTGGCCCCATTACTCTCCCACTGGCATCCGTTTTCCCTTGACACCCTCACTCTCACTCTCTCTCTAATACACACACACACACACACACACACACACACTTTCTCTCAGTAATAAATCCCTTACTAATATTCCATGGCCCCATTACTCCCCACTGGCATCCCTGTTTTCCCTTGACACTCTTTTTCTGTCTGTCTTTCTTTCTCTCTCTCTCTCTCTCTCTGTCTCTCTCTCTCAATCTCTCCCTCTCTCTAACACACACTCATACACACACACTTTATCTCAGTAACAAATCCCTGACTAATATTTCAGATACGAGGACGAGGTATACTCCCGCTTGAGAAATGCCCTCCACCCTCGCTTAAGCTTCACCCAGTTCCTCCGTCACGTCTTGGCTACGTTCTCACCCCCGCGGAGACCTGATGCCCACTGGTTAGTCAATATCAAGATCTACAGTATATATATATACTGTATATATATATTTTTTTTTTCTCTCTCCTGTTCTCTCTTTCTCTGGCTTGTATCCATTCGGCCCCATTCAGCCAACTGTTTTAAGACGTTTATCCCCATCTAGGTGTTGATTTCTTCCTGGCGAGCGGTAGCGAGCCAGCATTGTATGGCGAAATCCGGCTTCGCCGGAGAAATTTTTCTATCGAAAAATGTACACATTTAGCTTGCTGTAAAAAAAATAAAAAAAATATATGCACAGAACAGTTATTCGGTAGTGATCCACACAACCGTCCACAGGGGCCTATAAACTAAGAATGCTATTCTGATATACATTGTACACCTACTCTCTCTCAGTGTTCAGGTTAACCCTTTTGATTTGAGCCTAAGTGATACAGGTCCGTCATTTGACATATACTTATCCACCACGATCTGCGCGCTGGCTGACCTCTTGTATATAGACCTTGGAGTCAATATAAGCCCTGTGAGGATCGTGTCGCGTTTGAGCAGTGTCTTCTGGCTATCATTATAGACGATTCCGTACAACTTAGGAAAACTCTCTAGTATTCAAAGGGGTAAAGTCGATCTCGATTACTTTTTTGACTCCTGCAGATGCCTCCTTTACTTAAGGCTTTGTTTACCTGCTTTGTTTAGCTCCTTATCTCTCTTTCTCTGCCTTGTACCCATTTGGCCCCATTCAGCCAACTGTTTTAAGTGTTACGACCGGGGCTACGAATAAAACAACAAGGGCACTCAATGATTGGACTAGTAATAGGGCACTATGCAACACCGGTATGCTAGATCCAAACCCTGGAACTTATATGCCGGCGAACAAAAACACTTATACCCTCCAGAGTTAATCTGCGATAACGGGGTATCCTTAACTGGGCATAAATGTACTCTATCTACTTCAGGCTAACCTACACTGGTATAGCCTGATCACAAACAAGATGCATAAAAAGGAATCTATGAAAACATCAATTAAATCACTGCAAGATTTAATACAATAAAAAGATGCTTCAATATAGTTACTCTAAACAACAATAAACTCTTCACTCCTATCTGAAAGAAAGTGAAGTATAGTCCTACAGCATAGACCTGGAAACTTCTGAAGAAAGTCTGATGCTCATAAGATGCTCATATCTTAAACTATATAAAGGCAGGAGGCAGGACACCACACGTGTAAATGGAATACACTAAAAGATAGGACATATAATGTTAACTGACACGAGAATACTATAAATGCGCAACGGTAGCAATGCTCGACACTAAAAGAAGTACTTCCTCATCAACGAAACAGTCTGCTATGGTTGTGCAACTCAACAACAACCTAGACTAATAAATGCTGTGAATAATAATGCGTACATATCAAAGAGCTTATATTAAATACTAATAAGTGTCTACTCGATTAATAATGTCTAGCTGGAATACTCTAGGTAAGGAACTGTGGATGAGCAAGACAGGCTCGTAGCCTAGCGATGTCGTTAAGACTGTGTCCTTTAAGTTACGTTAATTGACTAGGGTGCTCTCTTGATATATCCAGATCACAAGTATCTGGTTCTATCCTGGCGACCCTCTAAGGACAAGCAAAGAGGCAACAAAGTGTGGAACTGGAACAGGCTAAAACCCTCAGTCAACACAATGTTGCACTCGTAAAGGACGCAAGCGAAAAGACAACACAGGCTACCACAGGACCGGTCGAAGTCGTGTAGGTATAAGCAAACCATATACACACATCGGGGACAACGACTACAGTTACCTTATCCCAGTCTAGCATTAAATAAAAGAGCAGAAACACTAAATCAATAATGGAGACACACTAAGTTCCCAACCTCTACTAACTAAGAACCCTCAAAACCTATTCTAAGTACATGTAAATATCTCAGAGGACGGCGCATACAATACAATGGGCCGGCTATGGAAACCGTATGCAGAACCCAAGGGGACAAGTAATTTAATAAAGTTGAGAAGCAATGGAAAAGAAGAAGGTCAGAGAGAGAGACAGTGGTAAAGGGGGTGATCGGGAGAGAGTATGCAAAGGGATGTTAGAAGCATGCGCGCCAAGCCTGTCCTGAGGAGAACAGCTCCTGTGGACCCTCATGCAGGAGGCAAGTCACACAGGAGCCCACAAAGGCGCGATGGTCGGCCAATCACGGGCCGATACGTCACAAGGCAGCAGGCCCCTAGGACGCGCCAGGAACCACCAGCCAATCAAAGGCGAGGGAAAGCCTGCGCGAGCAGGAAAACTCCTCCGAGCAAGGCAGCACATACATACATACGCACATATTACCACCACACTCTCGCCTCTCTCTCGCTCTCCTTAACTCTACACAATGCATCTTATATTCTATTAATGATATAAAATACTTCCCGTTGTCACAGACGAAAACAAAGACCACCAGTGGACTGTCTGTGACAATGCGAGCACAAGGAAAGAAATAACAACATTCTCGGATAACTGTATCCCATTTCGATGTCCCTGGCGAGCGCTAGTGGCTAACGAGAGGCGATTCTGCCAACGCTGGTAGACGTCACACCCCGCCCAAGATATAGGACGCTCAACATTAGGCGAGCACTATATCTGACAAGGCAGAATTCCGACAAGACCCAGCACACCTAGCCACTCCACCAGAAATGAAATGCAAAGCTCAATTCTTACATAAATCAACATATTGACATAAATAAAATCTTATAACCCCTCCCAAACATAATAGTATAATTTTAGCCTGCTATGCTCCCTGAGCGAGCTTCACAGAGCCCAGCCTACTAAGTGAAAGACAGGTTCAACTTAGGACTTTAGCTATAACATTGGCAACTTACAATTAACTATAAAAAAGAAAGAGTTTTTATTTGATTTTTTTATTTAATTTTAATGTTGTTTTTGACGGCTGCTCTACAGGGGCAAGCCTGTTTTTTTTTCTCCACTCTCAACACACACTGACTGAACGGCGAGGGTTCTTCTGCAAACAAACCCTCCCGTGACAAACAATCAGCCAAAACATTATCAGTGCCCTCAACATGCCACACATCCAACTTGTGTTCCGGCAGCAAAACAACACCTGACACTGATAAACTGCCCAGTTCATCACAAGACTGGCACTTCTCTTCGCTCTTTCCGGCAACGGGACCTGCCAATAACCTTCACTAGTTCTACCTTCGTGATAAATGAGGCAGCCCCGATGCGGTCTATGGTGTCGTCAACTCTAGGTAATGGATAGGCGGCTGTCAGGGATAATGCACACACACTCTTGCAATCAACACACACACTGATCTTGCCACTCAACTCAGGTTGCAAACTCACTGGCAACGACCACTCACGATATCCCTTATCCCTCAGACCCTTTTTCCATATGTAGTCTAGCTCTGCTTTCACAACAGGCTGTCGAGCAGGATTTATACGGTAGGGAATTAACTTGAGCCTTGCACTGTCTCCAGCCTCCATGTCGGATTCTACCCCGTACATCAGGCCTGGAGAAGCAACAAACATACAGACGTATTGCCACAGCCTAGTTAACAACTTCTCCTGGTGCTCAGGAACAAGAGGTTGCAACTTATCTCGAAGAACAACATGCCTAGTGCCCTCCCACAACCCAGCCGAAACCGCAGCTTCTAAACTATAGTCTCCCTCCTTCTCCACCTTCGTCCCTAGAACAGCCAGGTCATGAGAGGGGCAATCAGTACCACCTGTGCAGTCACTCCCATAGTTCATAATTGCTAAGGCTTCCCCGCCGATACCGTACATGCGCACCCCCACATTCCTTATGACTACATCTGCCTGCGCAGCATCAGCGCCTTCAGCGACATGGCCAGATACAGTCGGTCTATGGTAGGGCTATTGCATCTTACTAGAGCAGCATTGGGAGGCTATGCGACGACCGGGCGCATCCACTCCACAGCCAACCTCACCAATCTGCTCAATGTCCTCATGCTGACCACCACCCTTGGCAGCCATGGGTCAACCCTGACCTGACACCCATGCCAAAGCCTCGTCGCCCACCTTGAACCACTGAAACAACGAGGCCAACGGTCTATTCACACTCAAGTGACCTGTCAGCGGAACCTCGTGCACCGCATGTGTTGTGAGGCCTGGGTGCTTGGCACAAACAGTGGGGTATGAACCGAGCAGGGGCTGGAGCGCTGCACACTGCTGCTCCGGCAGGTGCTCTAGCGCTTCCACAGCCACCTGGCTCGTGTCCCCCGCCCACTGCTCCACCGAGACATGACAATCCCGACTCTCTGCCACCTGAGCCCCACTGCCCCCCTCTCCTTCTCCATCTTGGCCGCTGCAAGCCAACGCAGGGACAGTAGGCTGCTCAGGTGGTTGCCTCACAAACTCCTTCGCCAGGTTCACATAAAATGCCTCCCCGTCCTCGAGTTCAGTAGCTCCGTTCCCACAACTCTCCTCCACCTGGGAACTACTCTGTCGCGGAGTACCATCACGCCCTACCATGTCCCTAGGGGGGACAGGTTCTGGGGCCACTCCGGAGCTCATCTTTGGTCCTAATACTGAGTCGCCAAGGAGAGCCGCTGGACCAAAACTCACAATACTTCTCCCAGCTTTAGCTTTCTCCTTCCGACCGTTACTCCGCTGGTCTAGAGACTGAGGAATAGGCTGTGACACCTTAGATGCACGAGATCGGGTGTCAACACACGCCATCTGCTGTAATTGACACCTCTCGACCAACTTCTGCCCTTCCCTACTCACGTCGGCCGCCCTCTCGGCACCGACTAAGGGTGGAACCTCAGAAGCAGGTACCGCAAAGTTGTTGCCGAGAAGAAGGTCGACGCCCTCTACTGGCAGTTTCTCCATGATTCCCACATCTATTTCTCGTGTCACACCATCAACCTCCAGCTCCACTCGAACCAACGGGTATGACCTTGTAGCATTAATACCCTGCACCACAACTACCCGTACTGCGTTTATAGGTTTGCCTGTAAAGTTTTTCATCAGAGTCTGGGATGCACCTGTATCACGCAACAACTCCAATCCATGCTTGCAACCAGCCCAACTCACGCAGCCACGCCCTCTATGGTCGCAAAAAGCATCGCAGACAGGTTTCGAGCCTTCCGGACACTCCTTCACTGGCTGTGCCCCCGCATCTGACATATCACCCCGGGTAAATTCAGAAGACCTCAGAGACACCCCAATGTTGCTAGCCAAAGACACGACTGCTGTAGGTTGGTTACTAGGGCAGGAACGTGCAAAATGCCCCTTGTTATGACACTTAAAACACTCTACTTCACCCTTGGACTTCCCCTGAGTTGGGGAAGGGCACTGACCTTTCTTAAACTGGACGGTTTTAGGTTTGTGATCAAAATTGGTATCATTGCTCTTACTTTCGTTATTAAATGTTGCATCACTGACTCGGGGGGGGGGGGGGGGGGGGGGGGTGGAGTGTTGCGCCCCTTGTTAACTGCATCGGTCCATTGTGCAGACCCGCACCCACGAATCAGCGACATTCTCAGGTCAGCCATCTCAGCTGCCTTTTGTAGAGTTTTAGGCTGTTTCTCTTTGAGGTTCAAAGTCAGGTTGCTACCTGTGCACATAAAAAATTGCTCTAGAAGGACTAACTGCTCAAGCTCTTCGAACGTCGTCACCTTCTCTGACATCAGCCAATTTCTCAATGCATCAGACAGTTCCCGGGCATGTTCTAGAAAAGTGCACTCATGACCCTTCGTAACACCCCGAAACTTCAACCTATATGTCTCTGGTTGTAACTTGTACGTCCGCAGGACAGCTTCCTTCAGTACTCATAATTGATGCAAGACTCCAAGGGCAACGCATCATATGCCTTGAGTCCTTTGCCAACCAACCTAGAGGAAACAAGGGCTGCCTACTTAACCTCGGGCCATTGGTGCTCCCGGCACTTCTTCTCAAAACGCAGGAAAAACTTGGTGACACCCGACTCGTCAAATGCAGGGACTAACTTAATAATGTGCGATAAAGACTGATCAAGACCTCGATTCCCAGAACCGAGACGCTGCCCTGTCGACTCCACCCTAGACTTCTCAAGATCTCTGTCTGCACAGTACTTCGTAGCCTCAACCTGAAGCTCAGCCTCACGTATGGCCTTTCTCTCCTCAGCCTGAATCTTAGCCATCTCAATCTGGAAGATCATATCTGGAATTAAGCCTTGAGGAGGAGGAGATGCAACAATTGGAGACCCACCCAGGGGCACACCACGCTGCCAGTGACTATCGGCCTGCGGGAACGTACCCGGCTCCGGAGCCCGAGGGGGCGCCATGGTAGGAGTCGAGTGGAATGGGGGCTGGGCCGAAGGTGCCCCAGCTCCCGCTCCACCCGAAGCCCCACCGAGCACACAGGCCACCAAGTCACTTCTCGTCATGCTGCTAGTGCCAACATGCCCCATGACCATGGCCAAACACTGGAGACCATACCGATCAATCCCCGACACCCGGTCAACAGTAATAGGCATCTCCAGAAACTTCCTTGCATCCTCCTCACTAGTTACTACTCTAATGCCTTCTAACAAACCCTGCTTCTGCACCTCAGAGCCTGCTTCCCATACTGTGCCCTCACTGTGCACTGATCCGTCGTTCGACATAGTGTCCACCAAAATTCTCAACGTTTATAAAAAAAAAAAAAAAAAAAGTACCTAAACTCTCATGTAGCACTATTCACTCAAAAAAATGCTTGAAGACAACTCAAGTGCTATACTACGTTGCCAAACAAAAATTCCAACGTGTCCAAAATATTTCTCAAAAACAAATGTCCAAAAATCCTGCAATTATTTCTTAGTTCATTTGGTATGACGACTAAGATAAGATCCTGGCAAGGTCGCCATTTGTTACGACCGGGGCTACGAATAAAACAAGGGCAC
>CM064575.1:75414323-75480711 GCA_032716605.1 Paralithodes platypus | reverse complement strand
GAAGAAATGGAGCGAAAGGTCTTAAAATCAACTAGCTAATGAGGCAAACATCTTAACATCTGAAAACTAATGGGGATAAACATGAGGCAGAAAGTGGTCCAGAATACCGGCCCATATGTCCCCTCAAGCTTCCAGCAAACCAGGTATTGGTGATCAGCGAGTTTGATTGTCCTTTATAACCGCATCAATTCGATTTCCTTTTCCAAAATAGTGTGAGTTTGTGATTTGTTTTTGTGTATTCGTTGTTTTCTGTTGTGTTTATGTTGTTCTTGCTCTGTCATGAGTCGGCCTCCCCCCCCAAAAAAAAAAAATAAAATAAAAAAAATAAATAAAAACAATAAAATAATAATTGGAAAAGTGAGGATTGGGCCTGAGTAAATAGATAGATAGATAGATAGATAGACAATTACAATGGAGAAAGGGACCATGCATTACATACAGGATCCCACTAACGGACTAAGAATTATTTTCAACATCGTTTTTAACACCAATAACCCTGCAAATGAAATTCATGAGATCATGTGATTTTTCTAGGCTTCGAACCCAGGACATCTCATACAAAACTTACGCGCTCTAACCATTTCACCTTCAAAACAGTTATAAGTACAGCACATGACCACGATTAATATCCATTTATCGAATACTGGATATCAATCTTATATCAGAATCCTCTCAGATTATATACGATCGCCCTTTATATTTGCAAAGTATCCAAGCCTGAAATCATGGTTCTTTCAGATGAAAGTGATGTGGTCAAGTAGCGACAAGACAAATTGTAATGGTTAGAGTAAATTGCTGGTTTGGTGGGAGCGATAGTGCCTGCAATGGGATGGGGTGGAGATGGATTTCTGTATCATCCTTTTTTGCGTTACTTCAGTCTTTGGAGATATATGAGACTGTGCATATTAACCCCTTCTGTACAGGCGAAGTCTTTTTCATTTAATTTCAGCTACATTTAGAAGATTGTATGAAGTTTGGTAAGGATATATGGTAGCAAAGAGGATTAATCGTGATGGTAAACAATTATTCGATCTGCGTTCTTAAATCCCCTTTACAATATTGAACATAATTACTAAATCAACAGGTATTTATGTCACCTTTACAATATCAGAATGTTATGTCCTTAAGGTCACTTAAAATATGTTACACACTATTTTTCAATCAATGACATCCTTAGAACAAATTGGCTAGCTATTTACGCGCAATCGAAAGCATGCTGTCGACGAGGTGAATATCTAATAAATAACTGTTGTTTCCTTATAACAAAAGGAGTATTTCATGGGTTTTGGCTGAAGCCCTTCTCTAACTATTTCTTCAGCTAGGTCTACCCTAGTTTGCAAATGCTAAAACCCGGAAAACTGCTCAGGTAAACCCAGTTATCTTAATTACATGGGCTATATCAATTATGTCCCCTTATACCTTTATCCCGAAGAACTCTCACTTAATATTTAACATATCTTTACTTAATATTCTATAAGATCCTGTACTATTGCTAGCTAACTGGCAGAGTGCCTTTACTAACAATTACAGCTGTATCTCTCAACACATCATCTCTTTATTTCATCATTTGTCTAATCAGTTTCTCTTTTGCTGTGCTATAAGAACACATAGATTGTATGGTTGGAACACACTGGCTCAGTCTAGCATTTACCTTTTGGAAAGTCTGTTTGGGCCCTTAAGGGTCCTGTACAAAAATTCCGGAAGCTCTCTTGTTTTGCTTCACCACTTCAAAGCGGGCCAATACACCATCTCCATCTTCTCAGTACCATCTACCACCAGTTGACCATCTTGAATCGCTTGGTATATTGTGTGAAGGCTAGCGATGTCTCGGCAGGCATCAGGATATTGGAGGTGTATCTGTTCCAAGGGTGGGCGATGTACTAGGTCCCGGCTCGTCTTGTGTTCAGTAGCGCTCAGTTGCTGGAGGACAGGAACAGGCTTATTTATCTCCTCATGGGTGCCAAGGTGAGCGAAGGGATTGTGTTTGCTAAAAGCTCGCCAATGTGATCCAGGCAGGTGCCTGTGGCTGAGTGAGTGCTGTAGTCCCGCCCACCTCCCTTTATACCCCTCTCTCGTGGAACGGAGTCCTGTGATTGGCCGAGCCGCGCACTCGGGAGGAGCTACACCAGCCCGCTCGCTTCGAAATTCAATCTTCTCCTCCTGCTTTACTTCATCCTCTTCATATTTTCCTGGAAGCTTATTAGAGATGTTTTGTAGTGGCTGATGGGAGTAAGAGGGTGGCACCATTGTAATATAAAGTTTGCGACCAGGATAAAATATACAGGTGTGAAATGAGAGCGAGTTTTGAGGTGAGCGTTTAGAGGGAGATGAGAGTTGATCTTTGTGCTGCGTCACAGGAGGCTGGTGATTGGTCGAGCTGGAGTGTCAGGGTGTTCCCTGTGACTAGATTTAAAGGGTAAACCTTGCTTATCCACCTGAGCTAATCCCGTTTCCTGATTGGCGGACGGAATTATTCCTTCAATAATAATAATATTTAACCATTACATTTGAGATAACTAGCTTAACCCTTTCACGCATTTATGACTCATAGGTTGCCAGATTAGCAATAAGAAATAGAGTTCTCTCACTCTTTTAATTACCTCTCCAAAATTAATTTTCTGCCCACAGCTAACTCAAAGACGCGTCATATGTCGGAGAGGGTTAATGAGTGAAACAAAACACTCTCAGAAGATAAATAGAATCATGTTAGGGTAAGTAGAATGATAAATAAGGCATTACCAGATTGAATGGGCAATTAAATAAGACCTAAATAACTAATTCATTGGGTAAAATCTTTCCCTGGAGTTGTGAGAATACCTAGCCCTGGTTCGCTGTCAGGATGAGAAACGATAGAAGACGACTTGTGGCAGCAAAGCACCTTTCGCACTCCAACCAATCATTTACTTCTCTTCATTGTGGGACACACATATGATACAGTCGAGGTTTTCAACCCTTTCTGTACCAGTGACGTATTCTGTATTATATTGTAGCTATATTTAGACGATTGTGTGCAGCTTAGGAAGGATATGTGGTATTAATTCTATGCTTGCTATATTTAGACGATTTCATGCAGTTTAAAAAGGATCTGTGGTAGTAAATAGGGCTATGGGAGATATTTCGAAGCCTGTTAGTTGCTAAGGGCCCTTTTTAAACTAAACAAAATCCTCCACTAGTAGCCAGAATATAGTTAAAAGGATGGCACCGGCACAACATGGATTAACATTCATAAGCTTAACACCTTAAGAGCGGGTGGTAGGGTATTTTACAGCGTACCGCACAGCGTTTTTTTTTTACCCTAAATAGGGTTGTTTCCGTACTCGTTTTCATGCATAAACAAGACCCAGAGCGTAAAACAAGTATCTATCCCTGAAAGGGCGTAAACAGAGCTTTCCAATGACACCCGAACCATCCTTGTACGACCGCTGTTTTTTTTGCAACGATTGTGCAACACGAGTGCAAAAACCCTAAAATAAGGTAATTTCCGTACATAATTCCCTGTGTAGCGAGTGAGAAAGGGGAGAGAAGGGTGGAATACAGTTCAGTACGTCCACGGTGGTCGTGGAGAGCGGTCATAAGGTTACTACGCTCGTTCCACCGCTCAGCTCTCTCTCTCAGCAACATTACGTGCTGAAAATGGCACTCGACAGCTGTCGTGCACCGCCACATAGTCCAAATTTATTTCACTCGACATATGTTGCGCGCCGCCAGTTAAGGGTTAATAATATCAACATGAAAATCAGTCCGACTGTATTATACTCACAATCATTAGGCGACATTAACCTAATATAACTTATAAAAGGCTAGAGCAAAATGGGTCACTTTTTTTGTCGACTCTTCCCATATGGTGGAAGTGGTAACGCGATTGATTTACTTTTCTTTCATTTTGGTTAAAAGTGGTTGAATTTGTTAGCCTAATTATATTGAATAGAATATAGTTGTATATCTTAAGTCGATTCTGTGACTGTCTCACATACTTTAAAAGGGAATATAATCATACTGCTTTCAATTTGACGTTAAACTAAGTATGTGAAGTACTAACAAAATATAGGACTTTGTCAAGATTGGCAAGAATCGTATAATAGTCTAATCCAATGTAAGTTTATAA
The DNA here is from genome assembly GCA_032716605.1 of Paralithodes platypus. Taxonomy (NCBI): domain Eukaryota; kingdom Metazoa; phylum Arthropoda; class Malacostraca; order Decapoda; family Lithodidae; genus Paralithodes; species Paralithodes platypus. The sequence goes on along the minus strand of CM064575.1, from coordinate 75,476,606 downwards.
TAACCCAGTCTGGAAATATCGACCAACAATAATAAATCCTATAAATGAATGATTAGCGCTACATTAATGACTATATCGCCTGCTGCGGAGGTGATAATCTGGTTAAAGACCGAATCATTTTTTTTTTGTTTTATATAATTAAACTACTCCCTCTCGGGCATAGGCTGATAGCCTTTACACTCTACCGCAGAATACGGTGTGGCCCGTGAGGTCTTGCTCCGGTCTGGGGAGTGAGACATGTGAAGCTTCACGGCTCGAAGCAACTCCATCTCTGAAACCGCATCACCTCTGCCCTTCACAGTGTCATCCTCCAGACTCGTACCCTCACTCTCAGAACGCCACCTATTGAGCAATTAACTCGCTAGGCATTGCCCCGTCTGTAGCATATTTTTGAATATGGGAATATTCATACAATGCTATTTAATCAGGGAACAATGAGGGTATTTTTTTGGCATTTCGGTGTGATGTGGTAATGCACTGAAACTAGGTATAGCAGAAATTCCATCCCAATAATATTTTCCTATTGACATGTTGGGATTCGAACCCGGGTCCATTGGATTACCAGTCCAGTGGCAAGACCACTCCGCCACACCTCCCCTTAACTAGTGGCTAGTCCCAAAATCATGGAGTTAGGTCAGACAGTAACAAATATACCACCTTCAGTCCGTTCGTTCTCTCTCTCTCGCTCTCTCTCTCTCTCTCTCTCTGTCTCTCTCTCTCTCTCTCTCTCTCTCTCTCTCTCTCGCTTTAGCTGACGGTAATTCGCATGTTCGTATATATATTTCTCGGAGAGTAAGAACACTGTGTAGCGAAATATGTTGGTAATCATACAAAAAACACATGGCAATAGCATGACGAAGTAGCATGACCAGTAACGCTAAAGAGACGTTACTGGTAGTACGTTCATAATAAGTATCGATTAATATATTGCAAAGGAATTGAATTATCCGGCATATTAAAAAACAAATGTCCATCCATCCATCTATATACTCAAGGCCCAGTCCTCACTTTTTCCTTTTTTTTTTCTTTTTTTTTTTTTTTTTTTTTTTTACAAATGTAGTCGATATAATTGGATAAAGAACCCTTGCATGTTGCCAGAATATTGTTAACGGTTAATAATTAGCAGAGAAAGTGCTTGTGTGATTTTAGCTTCCGTGCAGCAAGCTATCCTGGCGGTGGTGGGAGCGTTAAGGGAGCCCACCTCGAGTTTTTTTATCTCTCTCTCCCTCTCAGGGTTATATCCATTCGGCCCCATTCAGCCTACTGTTTTAAGATGTTTACCCCCATCCAGGTGTCAATATTTTCCTGGCGAGCAGTAGCGAGCTAGCATGTATATTTTTTTGTTTTTGACAGCAAGCTAAATGTGTAAATTTTTCGATAGAAATATTTCTCCGGCGAAGCCGGATTTCTCCATACAATGCTGGCTCGCTATCGCTCGCCAGGAAGAAATCGACACCTGGATGGGGATAAAGGTCTTAAAACAGTTGGCTGAATGGGGCCGAATGGATACAAGCCAGGGAGAGAGAGAAAAGGAGAGAAAGATAAAAAAAAAAAGCCGGTGACCCCCCTTAAAGGCAGGCACCTCACTGCCAGCAAGCACGTCACTCGCATATCACAACGATCTTGCCGTGACTTATTCCAGTTGGGTTCTATTTCTATATGTTGTCTATGATAGTTTGATTAAGGTTGGCCTACTACGTTTAACCCCTTCTGTCTTTTTAATTGGATTCTATCTTTATTTTGATGATTTTATGCAACTTAGGAATGAACTCTGGTAGTTGCAAGGGTTGAGTGAGATAGTTCGAAGCCTTTTAATTGCTATGGACCCTTCTTAAACATAATTCAATCGATTAGTAGTAGCCAGACTAAAATAAGAAAGACGTCTCCGGCAGAGAAGGGGTTAATATAATTAATGTGTTGGTAACAAAAAGGCAATACAATTTTAATGCTGGCCAGGCCCATTTTTGTATTTTAAAAGTAACCCATTCGCAAAGTGGTGATCTTTTTACATAGCTATTAAGATGCAAGCTCTCTCTCTCTCTCTCTCATTTTTTTGCTGTGTTGATGTGATTTCCATATCAGTTTCATGTACAGTATTAAACATTAATGTTGATTTTTGTTTCCCAGTTTTAACTCTATTTCCTATATTGCCAGGTGTTTTGAGACAGTTCTTTGTATTCTGTAGTCCATTGTCTTTACCGCTGATTATCTTAACTATTGATACCGCAAAACAAAAAATAAATAAAACAATCATACACCTTAGATACCAATAGCTAAACACAATTTTTACAAATCAAAGATATCCTCGTGAAGCTGAGTAAGATATTGCTGAAGAAAGCTTGACGACTTGTCATCTGATTGAGATGTTTATTATTGAAGAATGAGCATTTATATAGTTTGGACTAAAGCGACTTTCTTTATTACAGCCATCAGCAACAACGAAACTAATGTAGATTAACATTGACGTTGCCTACGGCTGAATTGACAGTATTGTAAGTATCAAGAATAACCTGTAAACCACTTAACTTCATGTAAATTAATTCGCCAATCAATTTAATGTAGCATATATATAAACTACCCCTACGCCTGCAATCAGCTCATGACCTTAATATATATACTGGCTATCGTCAGAGATGTTAATGCAGGTTAATAATGGCATTTCGGATTAAAAGGATCGAAATACATTAAAAAACTACATAATTGTAAACTGGAAGGAATGGAACAGACTTCAAAACTATCTCACTTAACCCTTTTCACTACCACAGAGCCTTCGTAAACTTCATAAAACCGTCTAAATAAAGCTAGAATAAAAAAAAAAAAAACCGCCGGTACAGAAGGGGTTAAGCAGAGTTAATAACCAAAGGACGTGAAATATATATTATAGTAGCATACGATATTTGAGTCAAAGAAAAAGACAAAGAAAAGACAAAGAAAAAGACAAAGAAAAAGACAAAGAAAATGGGAATAATATAAACCCAGAACCAAAACAGAAGAGGACTATTAACCCCTTCTGTACCGGCAACGTCTTTTGTATTTGGTTTCAGCTACACATAGACGATTTTATGAAACTTAGGAGGGATATATAGTAGTTCAGAGGATTAATTGAGATAGTCTGTAGTCTTTTAATGGGTTGACGTCCTGCCTAAGTCAAACGAAATTGTCTAATAGTTGCCAGAATATATTACAAAGTACATCACCGGTACAGAAGGGGTTAAGGGTACGTGGTTATTTGTTGGGCTATTGATATCTGTATTTATATATTTTATAGTAACCTCGCTAGATTTCCATCAAGTTTAAAAAAACACTCCAGTTCCCCCCTTCAAGAGACATTTGTACATTTTCGGTGGAAAAATGTCCCGGTCAAAGGCAGATTCCTCCAAGAATTAAAGGCTCGCTATTGCTCGCCAGGAAAAAATGGACACGTAAATGACATGAAAGGTCTTTATATTAACAAAGAAATGGGGCGAAAGGTCTTAAAATCACCAAACTAATGAAGCAAACGTCTTAGCATCTCAAAGGTAATGGGACTAAATATGAGTGAGAAATAGCAACTACCTCCCCTATATATATACCGGTTGTTACGCTGGCCAGCTTGCCAGAATGTGCTCGTACTCGCTAGCGCTCGCCAGGGCAGTGAAATGGGCTATAATAATCGTAGAACGATGTTCTTTCCTTCTTAGTATTCATGATGTCACAGACAGATCAGTGGTGATCTTTATTCTTGTCTGTGACACTTGGAAGTATTTTATATCAGTGTTAGAGTTTAAGATAATTATGTAGTGTGAATTGCAAGGAGAGAGAGAACGAAGGAGGCAGGTAGGTTGTATTATGTGCGTGTGTATGTACGTGGGCCTTCCTCGCTCGGGCGGGGGTTCTCACGCTCTTGATTGGCCGGCGGGCCTGGCTGCGTCATAGGACGCTTGCTCTTCATGACGTAGTGGTCTGTGATTGGGTGCCGCTGTCCTAGTGTTGGTGCTGGGGGTTCCTGCCCGCGTGTCTCCTTAGAGCTTGGCATGGTGTGCTTGGTCCTAGACGTCCCTTGCAATCTGTCCCCAATCTAACCCCCTGTACTACTGTTTCTCTCTCTGAACTTCTTCTTTTCCAATACTTCTTATCTTTATTCAATTACTTATCCCTTCTGGTTCTGCATACGACCTCCATAGTCGGCCAGTCGTATTACCAGCACCAGTTCTCACATATATGTTTTGCACTAGCTTTAGGGATTATTAGTCATAGTCACATGAGTCATATTATCATTGGGTGCTTCTAATTCTTGAGTTGTTCTTTGTTACTATTTAATGCTAGACAGTGGAGGGTATCTTTGGTCGTTGTCTGAGTTATGTATATGGCAAGTCAGAGCTTGTACGACTTCGACGGAGCCAGGCAGCCTGTAACCCTTGTGCATATTTTTCCTTTGCGAGTGTAGCAGTATACAAGCGAAGGGCTTTTGCCTACTCTTACTTGTACGCTTGCTACCTCATTTTGTTGACCTTTGTGGAGCGCCAGGGCAAGACCAGATACTTGAGATCTGGACTTACCAAGAGAGCCTCCTAGTCACTTAACGTAACATAAGGCAAATCTGTTCAAGGGGAGGCAATAGGCTACGAGCATGCTTGCGCTCTGCCTAGGTTCCTTGTACCTTTTTTGCCGCTGCTAGACTTTATTAGTAAGACAGACAGCATTGTGTTTATTAACTTTAACTGCGTATGCTTTAGGAATTATTCACGTATTATTTTAGCCTAGGTTGATGCTTGGTGCACAACCCAGTATGGCTGTTACTTTGGCTAAGGAAGTACTGTTTTGAGTGGCTATTATTAGTGCTATCACAGAGTTGTTGCACTCCCTTGTTTTATATAATATGTATCCTACTTGTTGGTGTATTTAAGATACATGCTTCGGTGTCCTGCCCCTGCATTATTTCTGTTCTATATTCGACGAGCATCTTAGAGCATCAGACGTTTTCAGAAGATTCCATATCTGTTTGCTGTAGGACTAGACTTCCAGTGTTTTCATAGAGCATTGAAGAGTTTAGTGTTGAGTACAGACTCACACTAAAGTTAACATAAGCATATACTCCTTTATTAAATCTTGTTATAGTTTATTTAAGCATTGTTATTACTTGAGAGCATTTTATTAACGTAAAGTACTCCTGTTGCGAGTAGGCTTTGCCGTCACCGGAAAGCCTTTGTAGAAGTGCACTAAACCCCAGTTAATTGATACCCCGTTATCCAGTAGATTAACTCTGGAGGGTTTAAGTGTTTTGTTCACCGGCGTAATAGTTCGAGGGTTTGGAATTAGCGTACCGTTGTTGCAGATATAGCCTATCTTATAGTCCAATATTAAGTGCCCTTGTTTATTTCGTTGTGCCGGTCGTAACACGGTATATATATATATATATATATATATATATATATATATACCAGCGCTAACTTTTAATGTATGCAGACTGAGGAGAAGGCTTTACTAATTATAACTCTTGCCTGGCACAACGACGGATATTCCCGTCCAGCACGGCAACTTAAAGGGGTAGTGCTTGGTTTTTGGTATATATATTTATATATATTTTTTTTTATTTATCTTTGAGCTTCCTCGCTAGACCTCCATCAAGCTTAGAATAACACCCCCAAGAATCCCTATCAAGATGAATTTGTACACGTTTCGGTAGAAAAATGTCCTGACCGAAGGCCGATTCCTTCTAAAATTAGAGGTTCGCTTTCGCTCGCCAGGAAAAAATCGACATCTAAATGGCACAAAAGGTCTTAATATTGACAAAATAATGAGGCGAAAGCTCTCAAGATAACAGAACGAACGTCTTTATTAATTAAAACCTCAAAACTAATATGCTAAACATGAGGGAGAAGGGGGTCCATAAAAAGCGAGTAGTACCCCCCACAAGCGATTCACAAGACGCATCTGGACACGTAGTTAAAGACGCCATTTCGGGGTAAGCTATGTGTTTTGGTTTTGTATGTTAACCCTTTCATTACTGAGGTCGTCTTTCCATTGTTTTCTGGCAATTATTAGACGATTTTATTTAGCTTAGGAAGGGTATGCACTATATAATTAAAAGCCTTCCAAGTATCTCAATTAATTATTTTAACTAACACACGTTGTTCCTTAGTTGTATAAATGCGTTTAAATATAGCTGAACTAGGAGAAAATGACATCCCCGGTAATGAAGGGGTTTAGGCGGGTGACATGCTTTTTTTTCTCTCCCTTTCTCTTTTTCTTTGGTTTGTATCCATTCGGTCCCATTCAGCCTACTGTTTTAAGACGTTTATCCCCATCCAGGTGTCAAATTCTTCCTTTGGGAGCGATAGGGAGCCAGCATTGTATGGAGAAATCCGGCTTTACCGGATAAAATTGTCTATCAAAAAATGTACAAATTTAGCCTGCTGTCAAAATCGTGTTTTTTATATATGCTGGCTCGCTACCGCTCGCCAGGCAAAAATCAACACCTGGATGAGGATAAACGTCTTGAAACAGTAGGCTGAATGGCTCAATGGATACAACCCAGAGAGAGAGGGAGAGAGAGAGAAACAACAAATACGAGGTGGGCCCCCTTAAAATGTTTACTTTGTTTTTTTATAATACTGTGAATATTATTTCGGTATACAAGATGAGATAATTATACAGATAATGATAAAGAGACCAGTATTTCCTTGCAATATCTTCTTACTAATTGGGTATGAGTATTTCTTGGCATCAACCTCACTATTCATTGCATTTCTCCGAATCACCCCAGATTATGATAAATAAGAATTATTACCAGTACCACTTCATTTGTATATAGGTGTGTGTGTGTGTGTGTGTGTGTGTGTGTGTGTGTGTGTGTGTGTGTGTGTGTGTGTGTGTGTGTGTGCGTGCGCGTGCGCGCGCGCGCGCGCGCGCACAAACAATGTTAAGTAATATAATCAAGTTATAGTACACAACAAGACAGTGGTAGAAGGAGTTAGTTGTCCGGCTCCTGTTCGTTAGAGAGACGGAACACGCCACGGCTGGCATATATACTGTACATTAGCATTAATAAGACCAAGGGATAATTCAAGCGGACGGGGACATTGCACACACACACACACATTGATCAAACAAATTTTGTTTGGCCAGCGGTGGGGAGGACGAGAGGACATGACTATAAACTGTTGAGGAGGAGAGCTAGGAAGGATGTTAGGAAGTTTGGTTTTCCAGATAGAATGGTTGAGAAGTGGAATAAGTTACCAAACGACCTAGTGTGTGCACAAAGTATTCAAGCTTTTAAAGTAAATTATGAAAAGTTAAAGGCTAACGGGACACTACGAGAGTAATCTCAATCCTGTAAAATACAATTAGGTAAATACAATTAGGTAAATGCACGCTCACTCACTCACTCACTCACCAACCTGAACCCGTATTTGTGAATTTTGTTCTATGTGAGTGAGGGAGGCAAAAGGCAGAACTGCCTGTAGCGAGTTCCTCCCCCAGAGTTGAAAGAGTGACAGGGCCAAAATCAAGGGACGTTCGAGCCAAAATGCCTGGACACATGGAGTTTGAAGCAATTTAACTCATATAGAGGTTGGGTGTGCTTCCACCATCTCTGTGCACAGCTTCTTGCTCTGTACAGGGGCACAGTGCCCCCATTTATCAGCACTGTTCGCATGTGTCGGGAGGTTCCCCCCATATCGCACGTCTCGAAGGGGTAGAGTCCAAAACATTTCCTCATTAACTCACCACCTCTTAGTAATTCCCTATAATCTCTTTCTACACGCCGCAATGTTGCATCTCCTTCACTCTTCTATTCTATCACTTTTACAACAATCAGTGTTCTCCAAAGCTCTCTCAGAGCATACCCTTACGGCGAGTGGGAGGCACCCACCTTTTAACACAATCAGATTCCTTTTCTATCAAGCTCTCCAAGCCAAGAGTTAGCAAATTGCCTTAGTTTCTCCTCTATTAATCAAGTGAACTCTGTAAATTTCTTCCTCAAGTAATCTTCCCTTCATTCTATGATTTAGACTGCTTTAAACTTGGTGTGTCCAAGCATTTTGACCCCAACGTGCGTACCTTGAATTTGGCTATCTGACCCTCTTCATGTGTGAGGGTATATTTACTTATCATTTCTAGTGGCTTATATGTGTATTACAATCAAACACTGTCCACTATTCACTGTAAACATACCGGTTACGGTATATATTTTAAGGTACTGTAGCCTACATATTATCATGTACCGTACTAAATGTATCTCCTATGTATATGCGTAATTGGGGTGTATCTCCAAGTGTAAGGAAAATATATTTGTGTTTCTCATAAATCTGATAACAGTAAATGAAAATAGTACGTATGAGTAAGTATATAAGTACTGTATATAAGTATGAGTAAGTATATAACTACTGTATGTAAGTATGAGTAAGTATATAAGTACTGTATATAATTGGATATGTGTAGACGTTTTAGATATTATGCGTACCTGTTTGTGAATGCGTCTACTTCTAAAGAGTTATGTTAATATTTGAATGCAAATGTATTTCTGTTTGCATAATTCTATATTTCAGCTGATCTTATATTATGTAGCTTGATAAAATGGTATAATAAATATAATTATATGTACACCTTTATGCATGTATGTAGATGATTGTATGAATGAATGCATGTATAAATGTAGATAGGTCATGTATGAATTTATAATGAATGTGTATTAATGTAAATTTGGATGTTTTGTTTGAGCATAACAAATGTCCGTACTGTATTTATGTGTGTACTTTATCTACTGTATATATATTATGTATGCGTAGGCAAACTGTTATATTTCATAATGATTCGATACAATATTAAGTTAATAATTTATCATAAAGTTAATCATATATTTAGTAATTGTTCACATAAACTTACATGTGCAGTGTAGTTTAATATTCTAGAGTGAGGATAATATCGAGCTTGCAATATTCAGGTGTCTTTAGGAGAGATTACTCTCAAAAGGCTCAGCCAGCATCAACATTTGTCTCTGTAATTAAATATGTATTGTATATTATATGGCTAAATAAAACACTTCAATTTCAATTTCTTCTAGCTATGGGAGATACACTCGTTATAGGCAGTCTGCCTTTTGTCTCCTTCATATACATAGCACAAAAAAACATTCGTACACTGCACACTTACCAATACGTACTGTATATGCACAGACAATCCTGCACGCCCAGCATGGTATACTCAAACACATACAAATACATGCATGATATAGATATCCACGTACACACCCACACACACACACCAAACCTACAACACACAGGTATATACATACATGCATGATCACACACACGCACACAGGCATAGAAATAGACATGCATTCACATAGTTACATAAACACGCTCACACACACACATGTCCTACGCACGCTATAGCCGGATATACACGAGAGTAAATTTCCGCAACGGTTTTCGCTAATCTCTGTGTTTGTGTCCGAATTCCTTCTGCTATAATTATCAACCTTCAATATCGTAGCACTCACTTTTTCTGAACCCCCTTCTCCCACGTGTTTAGCATACACATTTTGATGTTTTAAAACGCTCGTTCCGTTAGTTTGACGATTTTGAGATATGTCGCCTCATTTTGTTGTCAATATTAAAACCTTTCGTGTCCTTTAGGTGTCGACTTTTTCCTGGCGAGCGTTAGCGAGCTTCTAATTTTAGAAGAAACTGTAAAGCAGATTTCATTGTTGGCAAACTAGAGATGCGGACCAAAGGTTACCGGGAAAAAAAACCTTGTGTAAAGTCAAAACATAAACACACAATAACAAACACACATAAACACACAATAACAAACACACATATACACAATAACAAACACACATATACACAATAACAAACACACATAAACACACAATAACAAACACACATATACACAATTTCATATTATCAATTACATAAGCACACAAGCAAAACACTGACTATTGCAGGTACAGTATGTGAAACTAATCATGAGAGCTACGTTTGTCCTAATACATGAATTTATCAAGATACAATATGGATGAGTCTCCGTATGTATCTATAAATTATATCTATCTATCAGTTACCTCTGACAGAGAGATCTATCTATCTATTGCCGGCTACCGTGATCCCCGAGGGGGTGGCCACGAACGAAACGCCCCTATGCACCTCGGTCCCCAGTCAGTCAACGCCCCTCCTCCCATCCAGCACCACCTTCAATCCATCCTTCCACCTCTCCCACCGTCCTTCCACCTCACTCTCGTACACTCTCTTAGTCATTCTCTCGTTTCCCATACGTTCCATATGACCGAACCATCTCAAGGTGTTCCTTTTCACACTTCCCAGCACATCTACATCCACACCACACCTCTCTCTTACTTCCTCATTTGTCTGTCTATCCCTCCATGTAATTTCGCAAGCACTTCTCATGTAACTCATTTCCACCCCTCACACTCTTGGTCTGAGTCTCTCCACTTACGTCCATGCTTCGCTCCCGTAAGTCAGTGTCGGGATTACCACACTGTCATGCAAGGACTTCTTTACTTCCACGCTGACCACCTTTTTCTTGTTACTGCTTCCAGCATTCCTACAACCCTCTTCCCCTGTTGCACCCGCTCCCGCACTTTTTCATCCATACTCCCATCTTTACTCAACACACTGCCCAAATACTTAAAGAAGATGACATTCTCCATAGCCTAAGTACTGTTCAACCTTACCTCACACTCTGTGGCTGCACTCCTTTCGAAGACCATTACCTTGCTCTTCCCCGCATTTACCTTCAGATTCCGTTTTTCACACACTGTTCCAAACATATTTACCAGACCCTGCAACTCCCATTCATTATCGCTCATCAGAACTGTATCATCGGCAAACAGCAGTACAGGTAGCTTCCACTCATTTCCTTTCCTTATCAGCGGTACACCAACACTGCTCTTCCTTGTATTTTTTCATGACTCCATCCATATATATATTAAACTACCATGGAGACATCACACACTCTTGCTTCAACCCAACATGCAGATCAAAGAACTCACTCTGCTCATTCTCCACACTTTCTGACACTTTTGCACCCTCATACATGCTCTTCACTGCTTTCAGTAACTTGCCATCTACTACGTATATTCTCAGTACTTTCCACATACCATTTCTATCCACTCTGTCATACGCCTTCTCCAAGTCCATAAAGGCAGCATACAACTTGTGTTGCTTTTCCAGATATAAGGTTTATTTAGGTAGATAAGGTATATTTAACCTCTTGACTGCGGCCAGACTCTTAAGAGGTTCTACTGGGTGAATGCAGCCAGACTCTGATCCAAGGCCTAAAAAAAACGTTCAAAACATCCCAGTGGTACTCAAAACAAAGCAATTTGTTATTAGGTGAGATAATTTCCCTCCATTACATGCTACCACTTCTACACATGTGTCCCCCCCCCCCTTCTTTTCCCCCCCCTCTTCAATTATCTGGTATTTTCCCTATTATTCCCGATATTTATTGAGTATTTTCGTGCGAGGTCAGATGGGATAGAGGGAGGAGGGTGGAGGAGTGTATCTCCGACCCTCTAAGCCAGTCTGAGAGCTCTCCTTGTCTCTCAGTACCATACTAGACACCAGAGAGGGAGGTTTTTTTTACTCTCGCCGGTCAAGGTCAGATTACGACCGGGGGGCTAATATATACGATTTTCACCAGCCAATTGCTGTTACCACCTATTTTATTGCTTTCCAATGTTCATATGTTCATATTAAAAGTAAAATAGGCGCATATGGATAAGTATTAATTATATATATTGCAAATTGACGATTTTAGTCAGGAATTAATCAGAATACCTTCGCATGGCGGGCACTTTCAAATACCATAGCTGCGCAGCTTATGTTCAGGACCCCCACCCCTCATCCTGTACCTATTCCCTGTGTGTGTGTGCGAGTGCCCCGTAGGGGCACTCACATCACATAAAGCCACACATCATACACATGTCTCCGATGTGATGATAATGGTGAGACCTCTGTCTGTCTGTCTGTCTGTCTGTCTGTCTGATAACTCCTAGACCGTTCGACGGATTTTCACCAAACGTCTCACGAACATTCGGTGCGTGAATACAAAATAATACAAAAATATGTTTTTGAATTTGTGCACTAGTTATGATTTTAAGTCTAAAATATGGTTTTACCCCCCCCCCTCAACCAGACCCCCCCCCCCCCCCTCAGGACCCCCCACCCTGTACCTATTCACAAGCAATGATGATGGCGTTTTGTGTGTGTTTGCGTGCCGTGCCCCGTTAGGGACAGCAGTGATGATGATGGTGGTGATGATGATGATGATTACAGTATTATGATGGTGACAGTACTAGTAGTAGTAATGATGGTCAGAATAGTAGTGATGATGGTGACAAGCAATGATGATAGTTGTAGTGATAATGATGACAGTAGTGATGATGGTGACAGTATTAGTGATGATGGTGAGTGGTAGTGATTATGGTGAAAGTTGTAGTGATGATGACAATAGTAGTGATGATGACAGTAGTAGTGATGATGAGAGTAGTGATGATGGTAAGAGTAGTAGTGATGACTGTAATAGTAGTAGTGCTGATGATAGTAATGGTGATAGTGACTAGTAGTGATGGTGTCCCATCGCAGATTTTGGTATGCCGTTTTGATTTTGGGCAAAACGGTACGTCTACTTTATTTATTAACTTACTATTATCAACTCTGCGTAAGCAGAGTGGTATCGGCCCCCGTATAGTGGTACATGCAAACCGAAATGCCTGTCTGTCCGTCTGTCCGTCCGTCTGTCTGTCCGAGAACTCCTCCTAGACCGTTTGACGGATTTTCACCAAACTTCACATGAACCTTCGGTGCGTGAATGCGACGGTAATCAACTCTGCATAAGCAGAGTTTGGTATTCCCCCCCCCCCCCCCCCCCCCCCGTATAGTGGGTACCACCAAAAAAACATTGTTGTCGTCGTCGTCCGTCTGTCCCGAAACTCCTCCTAGAGATTTTCACCAAATTTCACACAAACATTTGTTGCGTGAATGCGAACGTCAGTCAAAAAAGATTTTTTGAATTTAGGCAATAGTTTTGATTTTAGGTCCAAAATATGGTTTTACACCCCCCCTCCTCCCATACCCCCAACCTCTCTCTTCCCCCCCCCAACCTCTCTCTTCCCCCCCCCCCACCTCTCCCCCCCCCCCCCCCCCCTCCCCCTATCAATGATGGCGTTATTAGTGTTCGGGGCTCGCACACTAAGAACACATTCGTTCTGGGGGTGAAAACATCTCGCTTCGTATTTGCTAGGTTAAGTTAGTTTACTTGGCATTAAAAGTGATGGTAGTAATAGTGGGATTGATGGTGATAGTAGTGATGATGGTAATAATAGAAGTTATGATGGTTGTAGTTGTATTGATGATGATGACAGTAGTAAATATGATGGTGACAGTACTAGTAGTAGTGATGATGGACATAATAGTAGTGATGATGGTGACAAGTAATGATGATAGTTGCAGTCATAATGATGACAGTAGTGATGCTGGTAGTGACGATGGTGTGAGTATTAGTGATGATGGTGAAAGTTGTAGTGATTATGACCATAGTTGTGATGATGAAGATCATAGTAATGGTGATGATGGCAGTAGTAATGATGATGGTGATGGGATACATGATGGTAATACTTGTGACTAGTAATTATGATGGTTATAGTAGTAGTGATGATGTTAACAGTAGTAATGATGAATGTAAGATGGTGGTGATGATAGTAGTAATGATGGTTGATAGTTGTAGTATCAATGATTATAGTAGTGATTAAGATGGTAGTGACAATGGTGACAGTAGTAGTGATGATAATCATAGTAATGGTGATGATGGTAATAGTAGTGATGATGGTGATAATTGTAGTGATGATGATAGTAGTAGTGGTGATGGTGGTAATATTAGTAATGATGGTAACCCTTCGCAGAGTTGGGTATGCCGTTTTGATTTTGGGCAAAACGGCACGTCTAATTTATTATAATACATTAATTTAACTCCCACCACCAAACAACTCTAAATGAAATTAATGAAAGCATGTGATCCTCCTTGGATTCGAACCTTGTATTATTATGTGTTTTACACCAACCTACTTCACATCTAAACTCAATTAATGAAATCAACAAATACATGTGGCACTCCAAGGACTCGAACCTTGGCAGTTGGCAAGACTTGAACCTGAGACAAATGTAGTGGAGAGCTGGCTGAATTGAAGGGAGCCCACCTCACATTTTTTCTCTCTCTCTCTCTCTCTCTCTCTCTCTCTCTCTCTCTCTCTCTCTCTCTCTCTTTGGTTTGTATCCATTCGGCCCCATTCAGCCTACTGTTTTAATACGTGTAATAGGTGTCAATCCTCTCGCCAGCACATATATTTTTTTTTTTGACAGCAAGCTAAATGTGTACATTTTTCGATAGAAAAATTTCTTCGGCGAAGACGGATTTCTCCATATAATGCTGGCTCGCTATCGCTCAACAGGAAGAAATCGGCACCTGGATGGGGATAAACGTCTTAAACAAGTTAGCTGAATGGGGCCGAATGGATACAAGCCAGGGAAAGAGAGAAAAGGAGTGAAAGATAAACAAAAACCGGTGACCTCCCTTAACCCCCATAATAAGTTAATGTATAGTAATCTCGAAAATAGCCATTTATTTGTGTGCTATGTGTATGATGGAGACACAAGATAAAACCGCCTGTAACTAGTGCCTTCCCCAAAGTTTAAAGAGGGATAGTCGCCTTTTTATTTTATCAACTCTGCGTAAGCAGAGTTTGGTATCGCCCCCCCCAGCCCCCCCCCCCCCCCACCCCCACCCCCATCCCCCGTATAGTGGGTACCACCAAAAAAAATTGTCGGTGTCGTCGTCCGTGTCCCGAAGATCCTCCTAGACCGTTGGACGGATTTTCACCAAATTGCACACGAACATTTGTTGCGTGAATGCGAACGTCGTCCAAAAAAGGTTTTTTGAATTTATGCAATAGTTATGATTTTAGGTCCAAAATATGGTTTGACCCCCCCCCCCCTCCTCCCAGATGATTGATGATGGCAGTAGTAGTGATGATTGTGATTGATGATGGTATTAGTAGTGATGATGGTAACCCATCGCATAGTTGGGTATGCCATTTTGATTTTGGGCAAAACGGCACGTCTACTTTATTTGTAATATATATATACCGGGTATATATATATATAAATATATATATATATATATATATATATATATATATATATATTGGTGTATTATGTAAAAGTGTGGTGTGTGTAGTGAAATATATAGGAGGAAGAGGAGGAGTTTGTGAGAGCTAGCTGTGTAGGTGAGGCACAAACAAACAGTGATGGTAATGGGACATATTATGAAACAGATGTTCCAGCAACTCCATAGCACATGCCTATGAGGCCTCCCCTGGGTATTGCCCTTCCCAATTGATGTCTAAAATTTCCCAGAGCATCTTCCCAAGCATCATTATTACATAAGGATTTTACCCTAATCTCACTTCGAAGCTTTAATGGTTTAAACCTTTGAGTACCAGCGACGAGTGTTATCTTATATTCTAGCTATATTAAGACGATATTATGCAGTTTGGGAAGGATCTTCAGTAGTTAAAAGGGTTTGTTGAGATAGTTTAAAGCCTTATTACTGCTTGAGGTCCTTCCTAATCTGAATAAAATCGTCAAATAGTTGCCACAGTACACTGAAAAGGACATCACCGATAATGTATGGGTTAAGGGGAGACTGGTCATTGGTTTGGTCTATTAATTCATTTATTCATATATTTGTTTAGCTTCCTCCCTAGACCTCTATCAATATTAGAAAAACACCCCTTAGACCCCCCTTCAAGATAAATTTGTACATTTCTCGGTAGAAAAATGTCCCGGCCGAAGGCCGCTTCCTCTCAAAATTGCAGGCTCGCTATCGCTCGCCAGGAAATAATCAACACCTAAATGGCACGACAGATCTTAAAATTGACAACGAAATGGGGCGAAAGGCGTTAAAATCGCCAAACTAATGGGCCGAACGTCTTATAATCTCAAAACTAGTGGGGCTAAACATTAGGGAGAAGAGGGTCCAGAAAAACAGGCTGCCTCCCCTTAAGTAATTATGATACGAGAGAGAGAGAGACTTAAGGCCGCGTCATACAGAGGTCGACCGCGACCCGACAGTAACCCGAAGGCAATGACTTGCACTTTTCACCCGAATTCACCCGAAGTCCCCGAATAAGACTCGTACCCCGACTATGACTAGAAAGCAATTCGAATGCTACCCGAGGGACTTGAATGCGTCTCGAATACGAGTCTATGTTATCCCGTATATTACTCGAAACTAACCAGAAGTTGAACGGAATTGAATCGACCATGAGTCGAAAGCTAATCGACGGTGACCCGAGTAGCCGATACCAACCCGAGTTAAAACCGAATCACACCCAAAGTAACCCGACTTAAAACCGAATGAAAACCGAACCCCACCCGAAGTCAGGAACCCAACCGGAATGAAACCAGAATGTAAGTCGAACGTGACTAGAATAAGTCGATTATGACACGATTATGAGGTTATGCATCACCCCACTATATAAAGAGAGGGTGTGCTCACACAAACTTTATTAGTACAGTGCACCCAACACAGCAACATGTCACAGGAAAGCAACCTCCCAGACCCATCACGACCAGAAGAGATGGATGACGAGGCATTGGAGTTGGCAATCTTAAGGCAGGAGATAGTTAATGCCAACCTCAGATATCAGATTACTGCCCGCGCCATCAGGGACAAAGAACGTGAACCCCAACGTGCTCAACCTCGACGGCCACGACGACCAAGGAAACCCCGAAGCTGCAGCGTCAAGCCATGGGTGGCACAGCGAGAGACACACGGACACTACCACCAGTTGCTGAAGAAACTCCAGGAAACTGACGTGGTTACCTATAAATACTTTCTGCGTATGGACGAGGAGCTGTTTAATATGATTGTCGAACGTGTCACACCCAGGATCAAGAAGGACGAGACCAACTGAAAGAAGCCCCTGGAGCCCGGACTGCGAGTTGCCATGACACTACGCTTTTTGGCCACTGGCGAGGCCTATAAGAGCATGGCACTGAACTTCCGTGTAGGTGCCAACACGATATCACTGGCAGTGCGGGAGACGTGTGAGGCAATCATACAGGAATACATGGAGGAGCAAATAGTGTGCCCATCAACACCTGAAGGTTGGAAGGAGGTCGCCAAGGGCTTCAAGGATAGGTGGAACTTCGGACACACCATTGGGGCAATTGATGGGAAGCACATTGCCATACAGCCTCCAAGCAACTGCGGATCCTTCTACTACAATTACAAGCACTACCACTCCATTGTGCTCCTGGCAATAGTCGATCACCTGGGAAAATTTATGTACGTTGACATTGGAGCGAACGGGTCAGCATCTGATGGTGGTGTATTCCAGGTGACTGACATCCGGAAGGCCCTGGAGGACGGAGCAGCAGGATTGCCACCACCCGAGCCATTCCCAGGGGAGGACCAGCCAGTGCCCTACTTTCTGGTTGGTGATGACGCATTCCCAATGAGGGAGTGGTTGCAGAAGCCACACCCACACCGAGGGCTCGATGATGACAAGAGAAACTACAACTACATACTGTCTAGGGCCAGGAGACAGGTAGAGAATGCCTTCGGTATGCTAGCCAACCGCTTCAGGTGCCTACTGACTACCATCAACGTACACCCCAGTACCGTGGAGAAGGTAGTCCTGGCTTCATGCATACTCCACAATATGCTAATCGACCGAAGGACTGTCACCTTCGGTTGACACGATAGGGTGGGTCTTTTTGTGAGGGACATGGTCTTTTTTTACTATAATAGACTGTGACTGTGACTCTGCTTCCTCGGTTTGGTTTTCATCGTCGAAAACAGGGTTGGAGTTGATGTGCTGCCTCTCCTCTACTTCCTCCTCGCTTTCATCTTGGGATTGCTGGGTGGCAAACAGGTCCACAGACTCCATGGTAAATTTGCGGGGCCTCTTCACTGCCTTGCATCCTTTACCATAGTTACCGGGCATGTTGGCGACAAGAGTTGGAGAGAGAGATGTGGTGGGCGAGAGAGACGTGGTGGGCGAGAGAGACGTGGTGGGCGGTGGGTGCTGGTGTGGAAGGGAGCGAATGCCTCCCACCCGCTAATATATAGGGCCCGTGCGTGGGTGGCAGTGTACGATAATTCGGGCCGCTCCAACTGCCCACAGGACTGCTTCACGTGGTTCCGCCCATCGGCTCGCGTTCGGGTTTGATTCGACTTGGCTTCGACTAGCCTTCGACTTACATTCTAGTCCTTCGGATCACGATCGAGTAATCATCGAGTCCTAGTAGGAATGTCGGACATGCATCGAGTCATTTTCTAGTAGTATTCGGGTATCCATCCAGTTATCATCCTGAAATTCGGGTCAGCATCGAGTAACAGTTGACTTTCGAACAAGTTTATGTAGGAATTTTCCACTGAGCATCGAGTCTAATTCGGGTTACGGTCTACATCATCGGGTCTAAGTCCACTTAGGTTCGATCAATTCTGGTATGAATCGGGTTAAATTTTTTGACTCGAAAGTGACCCGAATAGGTCGAATGCGATCAGAATATGGTAGAATGTAAGCCGAATACGACTCAAATGTAAATCGAAGGTGACTCGAGGATTTTGTAACGGTTTTTTGGACCCGAACGCACTCGAGGATTTCCCAAAAGTTAACGCATACACTAACTTTTGGCCGACTCACCCGAACATTCGGGTGATGACCAGAGCATGACTAGAACGACTCGAACATACCAGAATCATACCGATGTCGCCCGATTATCGGGCCGAATACACCCGAAACGCAAAAAATTGATTTTTTTTTTTTTGCAAGTCATTGCCTTCGGGTTACTGTCGGGTCGCAGTCGACCTCTGTATGACGCGGCCTTAACATAATACATACTATATATTACTTGCATTAAGAATGAATCAGTATTCCAGCTTGTGTCGCATGTGCAAGCAATAGCTTGGTTTACATGAATAATGCCATATTCTAAGGGAGCCCACCTCGCTTTGTCTTCTCCTTCTCTCCCTCTCTCTTTGGCTTGTATCCATTCATCCCCATTCAGCCTATACCGTTTTAAGACTTTACCCCCATCCAGGTGTCAGTATTTTCCTGGCGAGCGGTAGCGAGCCAGCATATATGTGTTTTTGTTTTGATAGCAATCTAAATTTGTTCATTTTTCAATAGATAAATTTCTCCGGCGAAGCCGGATTTCTCCATACAATGCTGGCTTTCTATCACTCGCCAAGAAGAAATCGACACTTAGATGGGGATAAACGTTTTAAAACAGTTGGCTGAATGCGGCCAAATGGATACAAGCCAGAGGAAGAGAAAAGGAGAGAAATAGAATTAATACAATAGGTGAAAACAAAGATAGCAAGGCATAAACAAAACATATAACGATGCAGATGTTCTATATGTATTTAATTATGGTTTTCATCCAGCGCAGCCTGAGATCTCATATGCGAAAAATGGCAACATAAAAGTACCCATGAAAAATATAGAATGATGAAGCACCACACACGTAAATCAAGCAGAGGACGTCATTAATAACAATATATGCATGCGGGGAAAAATTTATGTGCAGTGGTAACGAAAATGCACCTGTTACGCTAGATTAAGGGAGCCCAGACGGTATTGTGCAGCATAATTTACTGGTTCGGCTCAATGGTTTAAGGAGGGGGTTTAGTTTGTTCTCTAAACCTCTATCAAACTTTAAAAAAACACCAACAAGACCCCCCTTCGATATAAATTTGTACATCTTTCGGTAGAAAAATGCCCCGGCCAAAGGCCAATCCCTCTTAAAATACAGGCTCGCTATCGCTCGCCAATAAAGAAATCGACACCTAAATGACACAAAAGGTCTTAAAATTGGCAAAGAAATGGTGCAAAAGGTCTCAAAATTCCCAAACTAATGGGGCGAATGTCTTGAAATCCCATAACTAATAGGGCTAAACATGAGGGAGGAGGAGGACTCGAAAAACCAACTGCCTCCCCTTAATGTCAAAGATTGTCCTCAAAATTATGTAAACGTTCATTGTTTTTTGGTGGATGTACTGTATTAGGATGGTTTTCATTCATGCGAGACGTAGTGGCACTCCCTTTAACTAATTATATATGAAAAAGTCCTTGTTTGATGAAGAGACATGTATGTACAGTTGCCTACACATCGGACTGACAAAACTAGCTTTACTTATTCCATTTTAGCTACTTTGAACATTATGCCAAACATGCATATAATGCTGATTTTTACAATAGGTTTGAGATAAATTATATGTTATGATTTTCTATATGCTTACAAAGCTATAATCATAATAAATATATATATATATATATATATATATATATATATATATATAAATATATATATATGTATATATATACAGTATATATATATATATATATATATATATATATATATATATATAAATATATATATAAAAGTAATATTGCAACACCTGCCAATTTTGATAACTAAACCTGTTTTTTTCCTCACTATATTTAAATAATGGTCAAGAAGTTCAATTACCATCAATAAAGTATGAAATCCTATATATATATATATATATATATATATATATATATATATATATGTTAGTATAGCCAGGTAATAGATTCTCTTTTAAACAGACGAGGTTAAAGGCAATAGCAGTTTCAGCATTAAGGATTTTATTGTTACAGCTTTCAATAGTTCTAACAATTTCCCTCTGGGGTTCAGAGACGAGGTACAACAGGTTAGCAAAATTCATGGTGGATCCAACGTTTCACAAGTAAACATCTTGCATCTTCAGGGAAAGGAGAGGTAATGATTAGAATAGGGACAAGGTATCATATTTATACAAAATTCGAGGATCAAGAATAGGAAGGTGGGCGGAGCTACTGGGTGTGTGGTGGCTGTTCATTGGTGGAAGGCAGTCTGTTCGCGAGACGGGCACTAGATCTTATCGGTGGTTGGTTGTTGGCTGTGGGTGGCTGTGATTGGTTGGTGTTGTCGGTTGTGTGCTGAGCGCGGAGGCGTAAGGTAGGGGGGCACGGGGCGAGAGGAAGGGGGGCAACATGCCTGTAGCGCTTGCCTGAAGGAAGAATTTGAAGGTCTTGTGTTTGGTTGTTGATGCTGGGGTTGAGTGTTTGGATGTATAGAGCTTCTAAAATAGCTAGTCTTCTGGGGTCTGATTCTTTGTCGAGTATGGTTGTTTGTTTGTCTAGGTCGGCGCGAGTTAGGGCAAGATGGTGGGGGGCTTGATAGTGATCTTTTATAGCGCCAGATTGAAGGTGGAGGGTTAGTCGACGGGAAAGGCGAGTCTGTGTCATACCAACATAGGATAGGGGTCCACAGTCCCCAGAGGTGCAAATATGCTGATATATCACATGATCGTCTTTCGGTTGGTTGGTGGAAATGGGGCGGTTACGGAGGACAAGGTTGGAGGTCTTAGGAGATTTGTAGTAAATAATGAGTTTTATTTTATTGTCAGGGTTGGTGGGGAGGACGTTTTTGTGAATTATTTCTTTCATAATGGATTCGTCTGTTGTGTGGTCGGAAGACATCTAGTTTCTGTAGAAAAATGTAATGTCATTGGCCGGGTTGGTGCTAGGGGGGTCTTGTTTGTACCATTTTTCTAGGTGGTGGTTGATGGCATTGGTGACGTCAGTGTTGGAATACCCATTGTTGACTAGGACCTGGGTGAGCCTTTCCAGTTAATTGTGTGTGTCATTCCAGGGGGTGCAATGGGTGAGGGCTCTCCTGACATAGGCGGCGATGGTGGACTGATGGTAACGTTTAGGGCATTCACTTTCCCCATTAAGACATTGGCCATTGTTAGTAGGTTTGGTGTACACTGTAGTTTTGAAGCCGTGGTCGTGGAGGGAGACAAGGAGGTCGAGGAAGGGTAGATGTCCATCGGTGGTTTCTTCGTATGTGAAGTTGAGTCCGGAGGCGGCCATGAAGCGCTGCTGGAGGTCCCCTAGTTCGCCCAGGTCCTTCACCCGCACGAAGATATCATCGATGTACCTGCAGTAGACAGTGGGCCGGTGGGCAGCCAGGAGTTCCTCTTCGATAGTTCCCATGAAGAAATTGGCGAACAGGACCCCCAGGGGGCTTCCCATCGCTACACCGTCGATTTGCTGGTACATATTCCCGCGGGGGCAGAGGAAAGGGGACTCCTTGGTACATAGTTCCAAGAGCGTCTTCAGGGCCTTCTCCGGGATGTCCAGGGGGGGCGTATCAGGGCAGTGATATCTTCGTGCGGGTGAAGGACCTGGGCGAACTCAGGGACCTCCAGCAGCGCTTCATGGCCGCCTCCGGACTCAACTTCACATACGAAGAAACCACCGATGGACATCTACCCTTCCTCGACCTCCTTGTCTCCCTCCACGACCACGGCTTCAAAACTACAGTGTACACCAAACCTACTAACAATGGCCAATGTCTTAATGGGGAAAGTGAATGCCCTAAACGTTACTATCAGTCCACCATCGCCGCCTATGTCAGGAGAGCCCTCACCCATTGCACCACCTGGAATGACACACACAATGAACTGGAAAGGCTCACCCAGGTCCTAGTCAACTATGGGTATTCCAACACTGACGTCACCAATGCCATTAACCACCACCTAGAAAAATGGTACAAACAAGACCCCCCTAGCACCAACCCGGCCAATGACATTACATTTTTCTACAGAAACTACAGGTCTTCCGGCCACACAACAGACGAATCCATTATGAAAGAAATAATTCACAAAAACGTCCTCCCCACCAACCCTGACAATAAAATAAAACTCATTATTTACTACAAATCTCCTAAGACCTCCAACCTTGTCCTCCGTAACCGCCCCATTTCCACCAACCAACCGAAAGACGATCATGTGATATATCAGCATATTTGCACCTCTGGGGACTGTGGACCCCTATCCTATGTTGGTATGACACAGACTCGCCTTTCCCGTCGACTAACCCTCCACCTTCAATCTGGCGCTATAAAAGATCACTATCAAGCCCCCCACCATCTTGCCCTAACTCGCGCCGACCTAGACAAACAAACCACCATACTCGACAAAGAATCAGACCCCAGAAGACTAGCTATTTTAGAAGCTCTATACATCCAAACACTCAACCCCAGCATCAACAACCAAACACAAGACCTTCAAATTCTTCCTTCAGGCAAGCGCTACAGGCATGTTGCCCCCCTTCCTCTCGCCCCGTGCCCCCCTACCTTACGCCTCCGCGCTCAGCACACAACTGACAACACCAACCAATCACAGCCAGCCACAGCCAACAACCAACCACCGATAAGATCTAGTGCCCGTCTCGCGAACAGACTGCCTTCCACCAATTAACAGCCACCACACACCCAGTAGCTCCGCCCACCTTCCTATTCTTGATCCTCGAATTTTGTATAAATATGATACCTTGTCCCTATTCTAATCAGGTTCCCATGCACAACAAAAACATAACACAAAACAAACAACAAATCAACCAAACTAACAAAATGGCTCAAAGACTCATAATAGCTCAACATAACGTACTCTCTTGGAACACCAGAAAACATGAACTATCTAATACCTACCTAAATCTACATGCAGACATAATATTAATTCAAAGCCATGGCCTTAAAACTGGAGACAACATGCACATCTCCGGATTTAAGGTTATTCAATCAAACATATATGAACGCCACTCAGACGGTACAGCAATTGCTATTAGACATGGACTACAGCACAAAATCACAGATAATTTCCTTGCCAACACCCTAGCTATGGAAGTACAGACAGATACAGGCTCAATCACCATTGCCACAGATTACATACCTCCTAGTAGACCTTTCATCCCAACCCCCGACTATATTACTCTATTCAGAAAAAACACTCCAGTATATCTATTCAGCGACTTAAACGCCAATCACCCAAACTTCGGATACAGAAACACCAATACTGTAGGAAGACAACTTCACAACCTAATCACAACACGAATCATACAACACATTGGACCACACTTTACCACATTTCACAACCAAAACACATCTACAACACCGGACATTATGCTGAGCAATTATCATACTTACCATCATCTCCATGCTAGCCGAGGACCACTAACCACGAGCGATCACCAAATTGTAATCACAGAAATAAACTGCTATCCCATTATTATACCAATCCCTGACAGACCGAATTATAAAGCAGCCAACTGGGAAGAATTCCAAAACCACATAACAACACATACAACCAATAACACACCAGAACATATTACTCTAGAAGAAATAGATCATGAAATTGAAGAATGGTATAACAACATCCAATAAGCTACCAAAGAACACATTCCTATGAAAAATCACAAAACACCCACAGGAAAAACCCCCTCTTACAACACTCAAATAACAATCCAACAATACAACACATTAAGACAACATGCAAGCATACACGGATGGACAGCAAACCACTATAACAGATACAAAAATCTCCAACATAGATTAAAACAAACACTCCAAGAAGAAAGCAACACCAACTGGGCTAATAAACTTGTACAAATTTCCGACGCATACCCTGATTCTCAAACATTCTGGAGAAAGATAAAATCTCTCACTGGCGAACCTCCCCCCACAGCACACTACCTTTTAGACCAACAACAAAACAAAATCACTGACATACCACAACAAGAAAGACTACTCAGAGACATCTGGGAAAAAGTACTAAACGAAGAAGAGGAAGATAGCGATGATGAAGATGATAATGTTAACATAGTAAACAACTTCATACAAAATAATTGGCAAAGAACAACCCCCCACCATACCTCAGACCCTTCCAGACTTCAAATTCACTGCCCCCTAAATAGACCCATCACCAATTATGAAGTCATCAAAACCATCATAAAATCAAAAAACACATGTCCAGGTAAAAGCGGTATTAATAAAGTCATAATGTCAAACCTTCCCGAACCCGCCATCACAAAATTCACCTGGATCCTTAACGCATCGCTATCGGCAGGCTATTTCCCAGATGCCTTCAAAAAATCAATTCTAAAACTCATTCCAAAACCCGGAAAAAACCCACACCTTCCCACAAATTACCGACCCATTTCTCTTCTGGAAGTCCCTGGAAAGACCTTTTGAGAGAATCATTAACACACGCCTCAGAACACACCTCGAATCAAACAATCTTCACTATAAGCATCAATTTGGCTTCAGAAGCCAAAGAGGAACAACGCAGGCACTAACACTAATAACAGAAGAAATAGCAAACAGCAAAGCAGACGGAGGACAATGCCATCTTGTCCTGAGGGACATAACCAAAGCATTCGATAAAGTTTGGCACCAAGGACTAAAACAAAAAATACTTCAGCTCAACCTTCCCTCTATCACTGAGAAACTCCTATGCGTTTTTCTCAATGATAGAGAGGCACAAATCAAAATAGATTCATTCATCGGAGACAGCTTTGTCACCACTTGCGGCGTCCCTCAGGGAAGTGTCTTGTCCCCAACACTATTCACAATATACACACGCGACACCCCAGAATCTCTCACAGGTCTAAACATCAGCTATGCCGACGACATCACCCAAATAATCAGTTATGAGGGGAAGTCCAAGCATCTGATGAACTCCAGAACCAGAAGAGAAGTCGAAAGAGTCAACAACTTCGAAAAACAGTGGAAGATCAAAACAAACACTAATAAATTCACAGTCATTCCTCTCGGATCTAAGAGAAACGAGGACCTTGTCGTTGATGGAGAACTAATACAGTTCCAATCCAACGGCAGGGCCCTCGGCCTAAAAATTTCAAGCACTAGCTACATAACAAACGTCAGTGAGAGAAAAGGAAAAGCAATCCACGCCCTCAGAAAAACTCTTTAGACTAAGAAACTTAGAAACGAGAATAAAACTCCATCTAATCAAAGCACTAGTACTTCCAATCTTAGAATACCCCCAATCCCCACCATTGCCTTAAGCAAAACTCAGATAAAAATTCTACAACGAGTGCAAAACAAAGCCCTGAGATTCGCAACCAACACACGCTACCCTTACGCTCACACCACCCAAGAACTTCACCAGGCAAACGGCCTTCTCCCAATTAATATAAAATTATATTACCAAGCTAAAAAGATATGGCAGACCATAGAAGCCATAGACGAAAACACATATAACACAATAATAGACAAAAGACAACACATAAGACACTTTAACAGAAACTTTCCAAGTAGCCTCAGTATCATAAACGAAGAGGAACCAGACCCTATTTATACCTAAATTCTTATCAGCCAGCTAGTTATCCTGACAGCAAGACCCACCTTAGCTTAGCTACAAATGCAACTAATAAATAAATGCAGGAATTTAAAGCACTGTCACTAGCTAGGACCATAAGTCCTCAAACTTGCAATTACCACAGCTTAAGCCCATCTTGCAACATGGGCACAGAATAGGTTTAGCAAACAGCCCTCAACACCATTGTAATTTGCCATAGAAATTATATATCACAGATTAGATTAACAAACAGCCCTCAGCACCATTGTATTTTGCCACAGAAAAATTATATTGTAAAATGATGTGAACAATAAACAAACAAAAACAGCAAGGTGGCCGGCCCACCAACTTTACTCTTCCACTGTATTTCATCTTTCCTACTTTCTCTTCCACCCACCCACTCTGTGGTGCCTCTCTTCACCCCCCTACCTTAAAAAAAAAAAAAAAAAAAAAAAAAAAAAAAAAATCTAATCATTACCTCTCCTTTCCCTGAAGATGCAAGATGTTTACTTGTGAAACGTTGGATCCACCATGAATTTTGCTAACCTGTTGTACCTCATCTCTGAACCCCAGAGGAAAATTGTTAGAACTATTGAAAGCTGTAACAATAAAATCCTTAATGCTGAAACTGCTATTGCCTTTAACCTCGTCTGTTTAAAAGAGAATATATATATATATATATATATATATATATATATATATATATATATATATATATATATATATATATATATATAGAGAGAGAGAGAGAGAAATTACGTATTTTCTATATATAATAAAAACAAAACAAAAACACGCGTTTTCTATGAACCTTTGCATTTAAATCATTCGGGAACATTAGGGTCCTGCTAAAAAATATTGCCCTCCCGCCATTACCGGAAAACACGAGCAATAAATGACATGTCGAACAAGCTATTATGGAGATCACACGGGCTATAGATGACATGTACTGGATATTACATGAGAGAGAGAGTGTGTGTGAGAGAGAGTTCGGCTTGAATACATATGCCTATATTATTGGAGAGAGAATGTATTAATTTTGCTGGTGTTAGTGCTATGTGTGTTTGAGTGTTTTTTTTTGTATACATGTGTTAGTGTGTCTGTGTGTGAGTGTGTGTGTGTGTTGGAGTATGAGACATTGTTTTGGGTGGTATATGCATGTACTCATACTTTAAAAAAAAATAAAAAATAATGAATTGCGATTTTGTATCACAGTAATTGTATAAATGCGATTACTGCCTAGATGATAACACCTAGACCTTGATGATTACTGCCTAGATGATAACACCTAGACCTTGATGATTACTGCCTAGATGATAACACCTAGACCTTGATGATTACTGCCTAGATGATAACACCTAGACCTTGATGATTACTGCCTAGATGATAACACCTAGACCTTGATGATTACTGCCTAGATGATAACACCTAGACCTTGATGATTACTGCCTAGATGATAACACCTAGACCTTGATGATTACTGCCTAGATGATAACACCTAGACCTTGATGATTATTGCCTAGATGATAACACCTAGACCTTGATGATTACTGCCTAGATGATAACACCTAGACCTTGATGATTACTGCCTAGATGATAACACCTAGACCTTGATGATTACTGCCTAGATGATAACACCTAGACCTTGATGATTATTCAATACATTATTTTGAATGACACTGATGTTAAGGGGGGGTCACCGGCTTTGTTTTATCTTTCTCTCTCTTTCCCTGGCTTGTATCCATTCGGCTCCATTCAGCCAACTGTTTTAAGACGTTTATCCCCATTCAAGTGTCGATTTCTTCCTGGCGAGCGATAGCGAGCCAGCATTGTATGAAGAAATCCGGCTTCGCCGGAAAAAAAATTCTATCGAAAAATTTACAAATTTAGCTTACTGTCAAAACAAATATATATATATGCTGGCTCGCTACCGCTCGCCAGGAAAATATTGACACCTGGATGGGGGTAAATGTCTTAAAACAGTAGGCTGAATGGGGCCGAATGGATACAAGCCAAAGAGACAGGGAGAGAACGAGAAAAAAAAATAAGATGGGCTCCTTTAATTCAGGAGTACATGATGCAAAAATCTGTGAACATTGAGGTTAGTATAGAACATTCAATGCAACCTAAATGTTTGCGTGAGTGGTTGTCTGCCCATGATGATTATGATGGTGGTGGTTTGGGGTGTATAATGTGCGAGGCATAAATATACAGACCTCAAATGCCCATTGGTCTGTACAAGATATTAATAATACTGATACTCTATTCATTCCCATTATTAAACACAATGGAAGAAAAGGCATATAATAGTCTGTCTATGTATCTATATAGACAGGCCTAATTCCCACTTCCTTTTTTTTTTGGGGGGGGGGGAAGGAGGGGGAGGGCAACTCAAGACAGAGCCAGAATAGGGACAACACAACAGAAAACAATGAACACACAAAATCAAAATCAAATTCATAGAATAGTATTGTTGCAAATTGGTTTAAGTGTGAATTGTCTAAACATTAACCCCTTAACCCCAGGTGACACCATATAATGTCCATAGGGTTAAAGGGCAGCAGCAAGGGTGATGCCATATGGCGTTGGCATGTTTCGTGCCAAGCAATCAAATTTGTCATGGTGCAAAGACAAACCTACCAGCCTTGTAATAAACTAAGCTCCATCCCCAACCCTTCTTGTCCTCCCCCAAGCTTCTCCCTACTCTTCCCTACCATCTCCCCCCCCCCCCCCCACAAGCACCTACAAACATCTCTCTTCCTCACTACCTCTCGCTTGATTGCTATATTCCTTGCGGCTCCGGGAGACAGTGAGAGAGAGGTTGTGAGGCCTTTGTCCGGGCCACCTGATCGAAAACACACACAAACACAACACATTCACACGAGTATTGATCTTGCTTTAAGGGGAGATTTCCACTTGAGGGATTTTTTTCTGGACCCCTTTCTCCTTCATGCTTAGCCCCATTGCTTTTGAGATTTTAACACGTTCGCCCCATTAGTTTGGCGATTTTAAGAACTTTCGCCCCATTTATGTTAATATTAAGACCTTTCGTGCCATATAGGTGTCAATCTTTTCCTGGCGAGCGATAGCGAGCCTGTAATTTAAGAGGAACCGACCTTCGGCCTGGACATATTTCTACCGAAAAATTTACAAATTTATCTTGAAAGGGGTCAAGGGGGTGTAATTTTAATCTTGATGGAGGTCTAGGGAACAAACTGAATACCTCCCCTTAATCCCACATGTATATAAGCACCCAGACTCAAGGGATGGATATCTAACTGCCACTAAAGCAGTGATATACAGAGAACAAAGCAACATGGAACCATCAGGGTTTCACCAATATCAAGCTGAATAAAGGTATGTGATCATGGTATTTGGTTAATTGACTTTTTGCTTGTTCTGTAAGAAGCTTCAAAATACATGGCTGTACTCCCAGGTAAGCAGAGTAGTGGGAATATTCAAAGGCTAATCACTGGGAGTTAATTATATATATATATATATATATATATATATATATATATATATATATATATATATATATATAATTATAATGGAGTCAACATTTCTGGACAAACAGACCTTGAAGCACTTCAATTCATGCTAACCTGTTCAACATTGTAGAGGTAAAGGCTCTCTCTCTCTCTCTCTCTCTCTCTCTCTCTCTCTCTCTCTCTCTCTCTCTCTCTCTCTCTCTCTCTCTCTCTCTCTCTCTCTCTCTCTCTTCTCTCTCTCTCTCTCTCTCTCTCTCTCTCTCTCTCTCTCTCTCCTCTCTCTCTCTCTCTCTCTCTCTCTCTCTCTCTCTCTCTCTCTCTCTCTCTCTCTCTCTCTCTCTCTCCCAGTAGACGAAACACTCTCCACCACCCCTTTGATATTTATTACCCCGTTGAAATTCAAAGTCAATACATAAACCATCAAATAGCTTTAGGATATTACATGAATTATAAACATCAAAACAGTTATTACCAGGAACTGATTGACATAGAGCTGGTAAATAATTACTCATAGTAGGTATTTTATAGGGAAGATATTAGAGCTTAGAATTATCAGTTCTATTTTAATAACAACATAACTAAAATATTAATTGTTCTTGTTATTATTATCATTAACCGTATTATTTCAATTATTAATAATAGTATTATGTATGCTATTATTATGTAGGCCTATGCGGGCTGAAATATATGTATTTTTCTTATATATACGTTTATTTCTTATATAACATATATACGTTTTCAAAATGTGTATTAATTTGAATAAAATCTCCTCTCTCTCTCTCTCTCTCTCTCTCTCTCTCTCTCGCTCACACACACACACACACACACACACAAACACACAAACACAATCATTACTTCTCTCTCTCTCTCTCTCTCTCTCTCTCTCTCTCTCTCTCTCTCACATCCCCAACAGAATAATGCTAAGGATGTGCTAGACTGGTGAATATACAACCGCACTCTCTCTCTCTCTCTCTCACACGTCCCCAACAGAATAATGCTAAGGATGTGCTAGACTGGTGAATTTACAACCCCACTCTCTCTCTCTCTCTCTCTCTCTAATCCCCAACAGAATAATGCTAAGGATGTGCTAGACTGGTGAATTTACAACCCCACTCTCACTCTCTCTCTCTCTCTTGCAACAAAAGAAGAATTAATAGAGAATTTGAATGTTGGTGATCAATTCAGTAACAGCGACCATCGTACGATAACTTTCATTTTAAACTTTACTATTAACGAACAAAATAGTAGCATCGAAAAAGTCCCTAATTTCAAGAAAGCAAATATTCATAAACTTAGAGCTATGTTTAAAGAAACTGACTGGAGCTTTTTAATTAACAATAACGACATAAATACATCTTGGAAGTTATTCGAAACCACTTACCTAAAAGCAGTGCAAGACTGCATACCATCGAAAATACGGCGTCCAGGCCATAATAATAAGCCCAAATGGTGGAATAAAGATATTTCAAACTGCGTGCTTGCTAAAATATTTGCTAATGATAGATTAAAATCCTCACAGTATGACGAAGAACGTGTGAAATTTGTAGAGCTACGACGCAAAGCCAAAAAGTTAATTAAACAAAGTAAAAAGACCCTAGAGTTACATATTGCGAATCAAAGTAAAACAAACCCGAAAGTATTCTATAGTTATATCAGAAAGAAAAAAGTAGTTACTTCAACTGTTGGACCGTTAGTCGATGAAAATGGCGAATACACCAACGACGAAGTACAAATGAGTAATGCCCTCAATACCTTCTTTGCATCAGTTTTTACAACAGAAGACCTCAGTGATATCCCTATACCATCGCCGATTCAGATTGATAATTCAGATGTTCTAAGCAATATCACCGTTACAGAGAGAGAAGTATTGAATTGTTTAGATAAACTCAAGGTAAATAAAACGCCTGGACCTGATACAATCTCGCCTAGAGTTCTAAAGGAAGCTAAGGATGAGCTCTCCAAACCACTGACATTACTATTCAATAAATCCTTGCAGTCTGGAACTATGCCTGATCAGTGGAAGATAGTCAATGTAACACCGATATTAAAAAAAGGCAGCAAATCCCTACCCAGTAACTATCATCCAATTAGCTTAACCTCAATTGTATGTAAAATGCTAGAAACGGTCATAAGAGACAGACTCGTAAATCACTTAGAGGAAAATAACATAGGCCTACTTAAAGATACTCAACACGGCTTTCGTAAAAAACGTTCCTGTTTAACAAACCTCTTAGACTTCTTCCACGATATCCTCAACCTCTACGATGAGAGTAAAGCTGTAGATATTATATACCTTGATTTTCAAAAGGCCTTTGACAAAGTTCCCCACAAACGTTTACTGCTAAAACTAAAAGTGCATGGAATACAAGACGGTGTGTTGAAATGGATAGAAAATTGGCTCAGCGACAGAAACCAAAGAGTAGTCATAAACGGTAAGGCATCTAAATGGACCAATGTAAGTAGCGGGGTGCCCCAGGGATTGGTACTAGGACCAATTCTCTTTCTAATTTACATCAACGACATAGATGAGGGTCTCACCTGTACAATCTCAAAATTTGCTGACGATACAAAAATTGCAAATAGCGTACTCTCAAAAGAACAAGTTGACGATATGCAACACAATCTAGATAAATTGTCACATTGGGCCCAAATTTTGCAAATGAGTTTCAATGCTGACAAATGTAAAGTACTACATATCGGATACCTAAATGAGAAAGCAAACTATTCGATGAATGGCACTCAGCTTAAGAATGTAAACAGAGAAACCGATCTGGGAGTAACAATATCGAGTAACCTAAAACCGAATCAACAATGTTCAGAAATTGTTAAGAAGGCAAACAAAATAATTGGCTTTATAGGCAGGTCATTTGAGCATAAATCCAAAGACGTTATCCTAACCCTTTACAATTCCTTAGTCCGCCCTCTTCTGGAATACTGCGTTCAATGCTGGTGCCCTTATTACCAAAAAGACATAAACAAGCTAGAACGAGTTCAACGTAGAGTTACCAAAATTATACCTAGCCTAAAGAACAAACCATACGAAGAGCGTCTTAGAGAATTAAATCTATTTCCTTTAACCCAGCGCAGATTAAGAGGTGACTTAATTCAAGTGTTCAAAATCATCAAAGGCATCGACAATATGAACTGTAGTAAGTACTTCACTATCGACCAATCTAATTACACGCGGGGAAACGGTTGCAAAATTATTGGTAAATCTTTTAACTCACACGAATCTAAGAATTTCTTCTTCAATCGAGTTGTCAACTTGTAGAATGGGCTTTCCCGAAACGTTATAGACTGCATCACCGTTGATTCATTTAAACTCCGCCTAGACAAATATCTCGCATCAAACCCGCGACTGACTGCGTTTGTAAATGAATAACTTTATTTTATCCCCCCTCAGTTACTAACCTATCTGTCCCCTACTAACTTCCTAATCCTGCCACGGACATTAGTTCCAGGGCAGTAATTCCCTTTCCAATGTTCTCTTACCCACTCTAAACCACTGGTTGGACACTTGATCCTCAGTGTTTTGGAGGACAAGCAACCTAGAAGGGTCACTAGATCTGTTGTTGCTTGATTTCCTTTGTACTCCTTTGTACTCTCTCTCTCTCTCTCTCTCTCTCTCTCTCTCTCTCTCTCTCTCTCTCTCTCTCTCTCTCTCTCCAACAGAATAATGCTAAGGATGTGCTAGACTGGTGAATTTACAACCCCACACTCTCTCTCTCTCTCTCTCTCTCTCTCTCTCTCTCTCTCTCTCTCTCTCTAATCCCCAACAGAATAATGCTAAGGATGTGCTAGACTGGTGAATTTACAACACCGCATTGTTACCGCTAGCCAAAGTTGTGGCAGGGTAAAGTTCAGTGGGGGGGAATTTTAGAATGGCCCCGGGAGAATGTGTACGTACGTGTGTGTGTGTGTGTGTACGTACGTGTGTGTGTGTGTACGTGGGTGTGTGTGTGTGTGTGTGTGTTTTCCTGGATGTATGTGTGTTCATTTTTCTGTATGCATAGCTGTTTGTGTGCTCTTCCACTTGTGTATGTGTGTGTGTGTGTGTACTCCTGGATGTGTGTGTGTGTGTGTGTTCCAGGATGTGTAGTTGTGTTTACTTTTTGTGTTCATGGTTGTTTGTGTGTTCTTCCGTTTTTGTTCGTGCGTGTGTGTATGTGTGTGTGTTGAATGCACATTTGTGTCGGAGTATGTGTGGGTACAATAAGTGTGTTTGTGTATATACAGTATATATATATGTGTTTGTGTGTGTTTCTACTATGCATGTTTACCTCTGTGGTTGTGTTGTTGGATGTGTGTGTGTGTGTGTGTTTTTTTGGAAGTATGCGGGTGACTATAAATCAATAAATTATGTTGTATTTTCGTGTGGATATTCAGTTGTATGTTCTTGAATGTGTGTGTGTGTGTGTGTGTGTGTGTGTGTGTGTGTGTGTGTGTGTGTGTACACGAGCGGTTGTAGGTTTATTGGTACAAATCTCTGGATATTTGTAGGTTTACAGGTACATGAGGTTTGGGGCGACAGTTAATCGGTACACACCTCTTTAAAATACGTTGAAAGGGAGTGTTTTCGGTTAGGTTAGGTTAGGTTAGGTTAGGTTAGTGTAATTTATGTTTAAAAATCGAAAAATGTACTCGTAAGCATGCACCAAATTGATACGTACCGATAAACGGCAACCGCTCGGGTGTGTGTGTGTGTGTGTGTGTGTGTGTGTGTGTGTGTTTGTGTTTATTGGTACAAATCTCTGGATATTTGTAGGTTTACAGGTACATGAGGTTTGGGGCGACAGTTAATCGGTACACACCTCTTTAAAATACGTTGAAATGGAGTGTTTTCGGTTAGGTTAGTGTAATTTAGGTTTAAAAATCGAAAAATGTACTCGTAATCATGCACCAAATTGATATGTACCTTAAACGCCAACCGTTCGGGTGTGTGTGTGTGTGGGGGGGGGGGGGGGGCAACTAAAGCCCGAGCAGTTACTGCTCTATATAACAATAAAGTTAATGATGTCTCCTGTAATGTAAAATTATATTTCATAGTGTTACGATATCTAGCAACCTATTTTATCAAATACTTATCGCAATTTACGTGTTTCCATTGGTAGCAAAGTCAGTAATTTTGTATCTATATATCATACATTTTACCAATCGGGCTTTTTCGAGTTCAGGAGCCGATATATTGTGTGTTATCATTTATAAGGTGACAACAATAGACACGAGTTATATGAGGTTTGGAAATAGGAACCTCATTTTATCGAACATTTGTGACTGTACATCTGGGGATATACAATAAAGTGTGGTAACCTAAATGGAATGCAGTAACCCATATGTACCAAGCTAGGTTAGGTTCCAAACGGAGAACATACGGAGCTGAGCACCTCCGCAAAGCGAAACTTGAATCAAACCCCCTATATCAACCCATTACCTTTAGCTCTACCCTTACTTTTCCCTTAGTCGAGCTATGATTTTTGCTAAGTCAATGAGCCAACAAAAATGTAACAGTAAATTCCGGAAGTGGCTGTTTTCCTGTCATCTGAATAAATCCTGTGAAGCCCAGTTCTCCTTGGTATCTACTAATTGAAACTGGGAGACAAGCGCAGTTTTCCCAGTTACACACTGTATATTAATGTATTTATTTATATTTGTATTTGCAGAGTTGACATAATATCGTTATAACAGTTTTGAAAGTGTTTATCTATGGAAGATTATTGTATATACAGGGTGATTCAAAAAACGTGTTCATGCTCTTAAGGGGGGGTCATATGCTTTTTTTGTATTTATTTCCTTTTCTCTCTTTCTCTGGCTTGTATCCATTCGGCCCCATTCAGCCAGCTTTTTAAGACGTTTATCCCCATCCAGGAGTCGATTTTTTCATAGCGAGCCAGCATTGTATGGATAAATCCGGCTTCGCCGGAGGCATTTTTCTATCGAACAATGTACAAATTTAGCTTGCTTTCAAAGCAAAAATATATACAGGTATATGATGGCTCGCTACCGCTCGCCAGGAAAATATTGACACCTGGATGGGAGTAAACGTCTTAAAACAGTAGGCTGAATGGATACAAGCCAAAGCAAGAGAGAGAGAAAGAGAAACAAAGCGAGGTGGGCTCCCTTAAGGACGCATTCGCCAGATAAAAATAAAATCATGTTACTCTATGACCCTCGAGGTGAGTTTTCGTTATTTCGGAATTATTACTATGGTTAGATAAAGTGAGTTCTACGGAATACAATATATATGTTCATACCTTCATATGAACTTAATACAATATATATGTTCATACCTTCATATGAACTTAATACAATATATATGTTCATACCTTCATATGAACTTAATACAATATATATGTTCATACCTTCATATGAACTTAATACAATATATATGTTCATACTTCATATGAACTTAATACAATATATATGTTCATACCTTCATATGAACTTAATACAATATATATGTTCATACCTTCATATGAACTTAATACAATATATATGTTCATACCTTCATATGAACTTAATACAATATATATGTTCATACCTTCATATGAACTTAATACAATATATATGTTCATACCTTCATATGAACTTAATACAATATATATGTTCATACCTTCATATGAACTTAATACAATATATATGTTCATACCTTCATATGAACTTAATACAATATATATGTTCATACCTTCATATGAACTTAATACAATATATATGTTCATACCTTCATATGAACTTAATACAATATATATGTTCATACCTTCATATGAACTTAATACAATATATATGTTCATACCTTCATATGAACTTAATACAATATATATGTTCATATCTTCAAATGAACTTAATACAATATATATGTTCATACCTTCATATGAACTTAATTCAATATATATGTTCATACCTTCATATGAACTTAATACAATATATATGTTCATACCTTCATATGAACTTAATACAATATATATGTTCATACCTTCATATGAAC
Source organism: Paralithodes platypus (assembly GCA_032716605.1). Taxonomy (NCBI): domain Eukaryota; kingdom Metazoa; phylum Arthropoda; class Malacostraca; order Decapoda; family Lithodidae; genus Paralithodes; species Paralithodes platypus. Next base: position 75,439,892 of record CM064575.1, on the reverse strand, counting down.
TTAATACAATATATATGTTCATACCTTCATATGAACTTAATACAATATATATGTTCATACCTTCATATGAACTTAATACAATATATATGTTCATACCTTCATATGAACTTAATACAATATATATGTTCATACCTTCATATGAACTTAATACAATATATATGTTCATACCTTCATATGAACTTAATACAATATATATGTTCATACCTTCATATGAACTTAATACAATATATATGTTCATACCTTCATATGAACTTAATACAATATATATGTTCATACCTTCATATAAACTTAATACAATATATATGTTCATACCTTCATATGAACTTAATACAATATATATGTTCATACCTTCATATGAACTTAATACAATATATATGTTCATACCTTCATATGAACTTAATACAATATATATGTTCATACCTTCATATGAACTTAATACAATATATATGTTCATACCTTCATATGAACTTAATACAATATATGTTCATACCTTCATATGAACTTAATACAATATATATGTTCATACCTTCATATGAACTTAATACAATATATATGTTCATACCTTCATATGAACTTAATACAATATATATGTTCATACCTTCATATGAACTTAATACAATATATATGTTCATACCTTCATATGAACTTAATACAATATATATGTTCATACCTTCATATGAACTTAATACAATATATATGTTCATACCTTCATATGAACTTAATACAATATATATGTTCATACCTTCATATGAACTTAATACAATATATATATGTTCATGCCTTCATATGAACTTAATACAATATATATGTTCATACCTTCATATGAACTTAATACAAATATATGTTCATACCTTCATATGAACTTAATACAATATATATGTTCATACCTTCATATGAACTTAATACAATATATATGTTCATACCTTCATATGAACTTAATACAATATATATGTTCATACCTTCATATGAACTTAATACAATATATATGTTCATACCTTCATATGAACTTAATACAATATATGTTCATACCTTCATATGAACTTAATACAATATATATGTTCATACCTTCATATCAACTTAATACAATATATATGTTCATACCTTCATATGAACTTAATACAATATATATGTTCATACCTTCATATGAACTTAATACAATATATGTTCATACCTTCATATGAACTTAATACAATATATATGTTCATACCTTCATATGAACTGCATACAATATATATGTTCATACCTTCATATGAACTTCATACAATATATATGTTCATACCTTCATATGAACTTAATACAATATATATGTTCATACCTTCATATCAACTTAATACAATATATATGTTCATACCTTCATATCAACTTAATACAATATATATGTTCATACCTTCATATGAACTTAATACAATATATATGTTCATACCTTCATATGAACTTAATACAATATATATGTTCATACCTTCATATGAACTTAATACAATATATGTTCATACCTTCATATGAACTTAATACAATATATATGTTCATACCTTCATATGAACTTAATACAATATATGTTCATACCTTCATATGAACTTAATACAATATATATGTTCATACCTTCATATGAACTTAATACAATATATGTTCATACCTTCATATGAACTTAATACAATATATATGTTCATACCTTCATATGAACTTAATACAATATATATGTTCATACCTTCATATGAACTTAATACAATATATATGTTCATACCTTCATATGAACTTAATACAATATATGTTCATACCTTCATATGAACTTAATACAATATATATGTTCATACCTTCATATGAACTTAATACAATATATATGTTCATACCTTCATATGAACTTAATACAATATATGTTCATACCTTCATATGAACTTAATACAATATATATGTTCATACCTTCATATGAACTTAATACAATATATATGTTCATACCTTCATATGAACTTAATACAATATATATGTTCATACCTTCATATGAACTTAATACAATATATATGTTCATACCTTCATATGAACTTAATACAATATATATGTTCATACCTTCATATGAACTTAATACAATATATATGTTCATACCTTCATATGAACTTAATACAATATATATGTTCATACCTTCATATGAACTTAATACAATATATATGTTCATACCTTCATATGAACTTAATACAATATATATGTTCATACCTTCATATGAACTTAATACAATATATATGTTCATACCTTCATATGAACTTAATACAATATATGTTCATACCTTCATATGAACTTAATACAATATATATGTTCATACCTTCATATGAACTTAATACAATATATATGTTCATGCCTTCATATGAACTTAATACAATATATATGTTCATACCTTCATATGAACTTAATACAATATATATGTTCATACCTTCATATGAACTTAATACAATATATGTTCATACCTTCATATGAACTTAATACAATATATGTTCATACCTTCATATGAACTTAATACAATATATGTTCATACCTTCATATGAACTTAATACAATATATATGTTCATACCTTCATATGAACTTAATACAATATATGTTCATACCTTCATATGAACTTAATACAATATATATGTTCATACCTTCATATGAACTTAATACAATATATATGTTCATACCTTCATATGAACTTAATACAATATATATGTTCATACCTTCATATGAACTTAATACAATATATATGTTCATACCTTCATATGAACTTAATACAATATATATGTTCATACCTTCATATGAACTTAATACAATATATATGTTCATACCTTCATATGAACTTCATACAATATATATGTTCATACCTTCATATGAACTTAATACAATATATATGTTCATACCTTCATATCAACTTAATACAATATATATGTTCATACCTTCATATCAACTTAATACAATATATATGTTCATACCTTCATATGAACTTAATACAATATATGTTCATACCTTCATATGAACTTAATACAATATATATGTTCATACCTTCATATGAACTTAATACAATATATATGTTCATACCTTCATATGAACTTAATACAATATATATGTTCATACCTTCATATGAACTTAATACAATATATATGTTCATACCTTCATATGACTTAATACAATATATGTTCATACCTTCATATGAACTTAATAAATACAATATATATGTTCATACCTTCATATGAACTTAATACAATATATTTCATACCCTCATATGAACTTAATACAATATATATGTTCATACCTTCATATGAACTTAATACAATATATATGTTCATACCTTCATATGAACTTAATACAATATATATGTTCATACCTTCATATGAACTTAATACAATATATATGTTCATACCTTCATATGAACTAATACAATATATATGTTCATACCTTCATATGAACTTAATACAATATATGTTCATACCTTCATATGAACTTAATACAATATATATGTTCATACCTTCATATGAACTTAATACAATATATGTTCATACCTTCATATGAACTTAATACAATATATATGTTCATACCTTCATATGAACTTAATACAATATATATGTTCATACCTTCATATGAACTTAAGGGGGGTCACCGTTTTTTTTTTTTTTTATCATTCTCTCTTTTTCTATCTTTCCCTGGCTTGTATCCATTCGGCCCCATTCAGCCAACTGTTTTAAGACGTTTATCCCCATCCAGGTGTCGATTCCTTCCTGGCGAGCGATAGCGAGCCAGTATTGTATGGAGAAATCCGGCTTCGCCAGAGATATTTTTCTATCGAAAAATTTAAAAATTTAGCTTGCTGACAAAACAAAAATATATATATGCTGGCTCGCTACCGCTCGCCTGGAAAAAAATGACACCTGGATGGGGGTAAACGTCTTAAAACAGTAGGCTGAATGAAGCCGAATGGATACAAGCCAAAGCGAGAGGGAGATAAACAGAAAAAAAGCGAAGTGGGCTCCCTTAATTTACAGATATGATACAAACTTGTTGCAGTAAGTAACTTACATCAAGATGTTTGTTTCTTGTAATATTTAGATATGTGCTAGGTAATGTGATTGTTAGGACCCGTTCCAGCATTATTGCAATTAAGATTTGCCGGGGAAAAGATTAATGCTTGCGTGTGTTCTGCTGGATAATTATTCGTTTTAATAAAGTGTCATGCAATATCTCGACACTACCACATGGAATAATGGTGTTCATGATGCATTATTAAGCAAATTAGGGACTGTGATCACCGAAGGGGTGGCCACGAACGAAACACCCCCATGCACCTCTGTCCCCAGTCAATCGACGCCCCTCCTCCAAACCAGCATCGCCTTTATCCATATACTTCTTCACTCCATCCATCCACCGCTTTCGGTTTAACTCTCCCTCTCTGTCCTTCCACCCTGCTTGTACAAAGGAGTACAAAGGATTACAAAGGAAATCAAGCAACAACAGATCTAGTGACCCTTCTAGGTTGCTTGTCCTCGAAAGCACTGAGGATCAAGTGTCCAAACAGTGGTTTAGAGTGGGTAAGGGAACATTGGAAAGGGAATTACTGCCCTGGAACTAATGTCCGTGGCAGGATTAGGAAGTTAGTAGGGGACAGATGGGTTAGTAACTGAGGGGGGGATAAAATAAAGTTATTCATTTACAAACGCAGTCAGTCGCGGGTTTGATGTGAGATATTTGTCTAGGCGGAGTTTAAATGAATCAACGGTGATGCAGTCTATAACGTTTCGGGGAAGCCCATTCCACAAGTTGACAACTCGATTGAAGAAGAAATTCTTAGATTCGTGCGAGTTAAAAGATTTATCAATAATTTTGCAACCGTTTCCCCGCGTGTAATTAGATTGGTCGATAGTGAAGTACTTACTACAGTTCATATAGTCGATGCCTTTGATGATTTTGAACACTTGAATTAAGTCACCTCTTAATCTGCGCTGGGTTAAAGGAAATAGATTGAATTCTCTAAGATGCTCTTCGTATGGTTTGTTCTTTAGGCTAGGTATCATTTTGGTAACTCTACGTTGAACTCGTTCTAGCTTGATTATATCTTTTTGGTAATAAGGGCACCAGGATTGAACGCAGTATTCCAGAAGAGGGCGGACTAAGGAATTGTAAAGGGTTAGGATAACTTCTTTGGATTTATGCTCAAATGACCTGCCTATAAAGCCAATTATTTTGTTTGCCTTCTTAACAACTTCTGAACATTGTTGACTCGGTTTTAGGTTACTCGATATTGTTACTCCCAGATCGGTTTCTCTGTTTACATTCTTAAGCTGAGTGCCATTCATCGAATAGTTTGCTTTCTCATTTAGGTATCCGACATGTAGTACTTTACATTTATCCGCATTGAAACTCATTTGCCAAATTTGGGCCCAACATGACAATTTATCTAGATTGTGTTGCATATCGTCAACTTGTTCTTTTGAGAGTACGCTATTTGCAATTTTTGTATCGTCAGCAAATTTTGAGATTGTACAGGTGAGACCCTCATCTATGTCGTTGATGTAAATTAGAAAGAGAATTGGTCCTAGTACCGATCCCTGGGGTACCCCGCTACTTACATTGGTCCATTTAGATGCCTAACCGTTTATGACTACCCTTTGCTTTCTGTTGCAGAGCCAATTTTCTATCCATTTCAACACACCGTCTTGTATTCCCTGCGCTTTTAGTTTTAACAGTAAACGTTTGTGGGGAACTTTGTCAAAGGCCTTTTGAAAATCAAGGTATATAATATCTACAGCTTTACTCTCATCGTAGAGGTTGAGGATATCGTGGAAGAAGTCTAAGAGGTTTGTTAAACAGGAACGTTTTTTACGAAAGCCGTGTTGAGTATCTTTAAGTATGTTATTTTGCTCTAAGTGATTTACGAGTCTGTCTCGTATGACCGTTTCTAGCATTTTACATACAACTGAGGTTAAGCTAATTGGACAATAGTTACTGGGTAGGGATTTGCTGCCTTTTTTGAATATCGGTGTTACGTTGGCTAGCTTCCACTGATCAGGCATAGTTCCAGACTGCAAGGATTTATTGAATAGTAATGTCAGTGGTTTGGAGAGCTCATCCTTAGCTTCCTTTAGAACTCTAGGCGAGATTGTATCAGGTCCTGGCGTTTTATTTACCTTGAGTTTATCTAAACAATTCAATACTTCTCTCTCTGCAACGGTGATATTGCTTAGAACATCTGAATTATCAATCTGAATCGGCGATGGTGTAGGGATATCACTGAGGTCTTCTGTTGTAAAAACTGATGCAAAGAAGGTATTGAGGGCATTACTCATTTGTACTTCGTCTTTGGTGTATTCTCCATTTTCATCGACTAACGGTCCAACAGTTGAAGTAACTACTTTTTGCTTTCTGATATAACTATAGAATTCTTTCGGGTTTGTTTTACTTTGATTCGCAATATGTAACTCTAAGGTCTTTTTACTTTGCTTAATTAACTTTTTTGGCTTTGCGTCGTAGCTCTACAAATTTCACCCGTTCTTCGTCATTTTGTGAGGATTTTAATATATCATTAGCAAATTTTTTAGCAAGTAGGCAGTTTGAAATATCTTTATTCCACCATTTGGGCTTATTATTATGGCCTGGACGCCGTATTTTGGATGGTATGCAGTCTTGCACTGCTTTTAGGTAAGTGGTTTCGAATAACTTCCAAGATGTATTTATGTCGTTATTGATAATTAAAAAGCTCCAGTAAGTTTCTTTAAACATAGCTCTAAGTTTATGGAAGTTTGCTTTCTTGAAATTAGGGACTTTTTCGATGCTACTATTTGGTTCGTTACCAGTAAAGTTTAAAGTGAAAGTTATCGTACGATGGTCGCTGTTACTGAATTCATCACCAACATTCATATCCTCTATCAATTCTTCTTTTGTTGCAAGTACAATGTCAAGAACGTTATTACCACAGGTCGGCGTTCGAACAAATTGATAAAGCGAACTCTCTTGCAAGTTCGTATACAAGTCATGTCCGGAGTGTGAAGTAAGAGTATCGCCCCACTTGGTCACAGGTAAATTAAAGTTGCCAAAAATTACGGTATCTTGTGAGTTACTTACATCTGCAATTTGTTCGTAAATTTCTTGGTCAGTTTGCACTGATTGAGCTGGAGGTCTGTATATTAACGCAAGTATTATTTTTGTACCTTTATTATTCTTTATTAGCACAAAAGATGTGTCGACGTTCACAATTTGAGGTTTTGACACGAGGGTCGGGTTAAGACTTTCTTTGATATAAAATAGAACGCCACCTCCATTTTTATTTATTCGGCTGTTCTCAAACATTACATAACCGGGAAGTGAATACTCTGCTAAAAAGTCTCTATCTTCTGTATTGAGCCAAGATTCTGTTATGCCAATCACATCATAATTTTCAGTAAACACTAGTTCCTCTAAATCTGAAAATTTATTGCGTATGCTATGAGCGTTTGCATAGAAAACCTTTAAAGTTGCGGTTTTAGAACTCACAGAACGTTCTTTCATTGAATTTTTGGTTCTGGTCGGATCTACATTTACATTCATGGCTGTCCTCGGTCCTCGGTCGTTATCCCTGGCGGTTTTGAATTTGGGTCGTGTTGGTGGAGCTTTATGCAAATTCGCGGTTCTTGACGGATTAGTATTTAATTCCTTTGTAGGTTGCCGTCCTCGCTGTCTTCGGTCCTCCTTCCTGGTTGTCCTGTGCTGAGTCTATTTCTTCTCCGAAAATCCTTCACCGCATCGTTGAGAAGACGCCCAAAACGTGCTGCTCCCACCTGGTTCAGATGAACTCCGTCGTCCGAAAACAAATAGTCATCGTAGTAGAAATTATCCCAGGTGTCGACGAATCCCACGTTCTCCTTCCTGCAGAGGTTTGCTAGACAACGATTTGTGCTGGTGGCTATGTTGTAAAATCGCCTCTCTACACCGAGCCGGGGGACGATTCCTGAGACGATGATCCTTGATGACTTCTCCTTAAACGACTTGATCAGCTGCTGGTACTTTAAAAGCAAATCTTCCGACCGGGTTCGCTGTACATCGTTGGATCCAACGTGGATGACGTACATTGTATTAGCAATGTACACCCTCTTAGTAATTATTTCACTTCCCATACGTTCCATATGGCAGAACCATCTCAAGGTGTTCCTTTTCACTCTTTCCAGCACATCTACCTCCACACAATACCTCCTTATTTCCTCATTCGTCTGTCTCTCCCGCCATGTAACTCCGCACGCACTTCTCAAGTAACTCATTTCCATCCCTCTCACTCTTAGTCTGAGTTTCTCCACTAACGTCCATGCTTCACTTCCGTAAGTCAGTGTCGGGATTACCACGCTGTCATGCAAGGACTTCTTCATTTCCATATTGACCACCTTATTTCTTGTTACTGCTTTCAGCTTTCCTACAACCCTCTTCCCCTGTTAGTGGAGCAGATAACTGCAAATTTCAGGAGAATCGTTCATTTCCGGAAACAAGCACCAAATTTGGCACACATACTCCTTGGGGATTGCTCTTTTGATAAAACCCGTTAGCCACCTAAAAATTCAAGATGGCGGCCATTTTTCAAGATGGCCGCCATTGAATATACAGAAATATTGCATTTCGCAATAAAATCGCAAAGAATTGTCCTATTTGAATGATCTTGGTGTCAAATCATACATTTTTCACTATGTGGAATCCGAATTTGGAACCATGGACTTACTCACTAGCTTCCTTGTACCATAATATCAGTCCCGGAATCCTAATATTCTGCTAAATTAGAGGTTCATGTTACGTCTGACTCGGCTAAAATGCATGGTAGTGTATATCGTAGTAGTGTTAGAGGTTTAGTATGTGTAGCATCTTCCTGTACAAGGCTTCCAAACTGGACATGACACGATGCGGTGGGGGGGGGGAGGGGGGACGTTGAGAGACTTGCAGCGGAAGGTGTAGAGTATTAGCTCAACAGAGCGGATGTCAACGCACAGCCAGGGCACACTGGCGGCACCGCTGCTGTGAAACTCAGCATGGGGTTCAGTATCAGCTGAATAATTAGTTTAGTGTAGCTAAATAATTAGTTTAGTGTAGCTAAATAATTAGTTTAGTGTCCCAATATATGCAGTAGCCAAGCAGGTCCAGTGGCACTGGCCTGAAATCTACGGTGAGGACAAGTTCATCATAATGTTCGGAGGCTTCAATAATGAGATGGCGGCACTAAAGTCCATTGGAACTCTACTCCAGGACAGTGGTTGGATAGGAGCCCTCTTGGAGGCAGGGATAGCATCTCCTGGGACAGCAGATTAATTTCTGACAGCTTCGAGCATCACTAGGACACGACAGATGCACCAGATAACAGCATGCAGTCTGTACAAGCTTCTGAAGGCAGCCCACACAGACTACTCGAAAGAGACAGATGAACAACCCGAAGAGGCGCCTAGCTTCGAAGCTTGGTGTGAGCATCGCAAACTGCAAAGTCCCCAGTTTCATTTCTGGTATATGGTGCTGTCGATGGAACTGGTGATCCTCTTGTTGATCCGATCATTCAGGGAAGCCAACTTCTTCCTGTACTGTCAGTCACTGGCTGAGCTGATACCGTACTTATTTGCCAACAACAATGTAAACTATGCACGGTGGCTTCCGATCCACTACAGAGACATGGTGACCCTGGAACAGAAGCATCCTCATCTGGCTCAGGAGTTCCAGAGTGGAAACTTTGTTGTACACAAATCGAGCCGACAGTTCTCAGCAATGGCTATTGACCAAGCTCACGAGCAGGCCAACGCTGTCATCAAGGCAGACGGGGGTGTGATCGGCGTGACTGAAGACCCATCAGCACTGAGAAGATGGATGATAGCTGGTCCTCAAGTCAGCCATTTGGTTGCACAGTATGAGGCAGCATGTGGGACCAAAGAGGGTACTGAACACACCAGCCACCATGAGGAGACAGAATGAGCACAAAGAGTGTTCCTTGAGAAAGTAGAAAAGCTCTCACAAGCCATGACAGATATGTGCAATCCTTTCCAGGAGGAGAGTCGGGACCTGCTTTCGCTTGATACAAAGGATATTGCTCACCAGACTGCCGCCGAGCTGATTGGCACACACCTTGAGAAAGGCAAGGTCCGTTTCCAGGAGTTTATGAAGGGACTGGAAGGGGAAGAAGAATCCACCTATGAACCAATCAAGAAGAACAGGGTTGACTTTTTCCGACAGGTACAAGCCTCTGTTGACTCTTCAAAGCAAAAAGTGCTGAAGGAAGACTGTCAACCGTTCTCCAAGCTGTTCATATCATGCCAGAGCAGAGAGTGTGACTTGAAGGAGTTCTTCCGTCAAGAGAACCAGTCACACCCTGCTGCCCTCAGTGATGGTGGAAAGCTCCACACCTGTCAGAAATCCCACCTCACTACCATTCTTCAGAGCCAAGTTACAACCCCTGAGGCAGAGCCAGACGCCGACACCATCATCATGGATGGTGCAGCGTTGGTGAACAGTCTGCCCCCACGGAGTTCAAAGACGTTCGAAGAGTACGCAATGCTCGATGTACTTCCTAGAATACAAGCATACTCTACCAAGTACAAGACAACAGACATTGTGTTTGATGTCTACCGGCCATCTAGTCTGAAAGCTGAAACTAGATCAAAGCGAGGACGCGGGGTGAGACGCAGGGTGACAGGGAAGGGCAAAATTTCCTCAAACTGGCGAAACTTCCTGAGAGAAAATGACAACAAAGCCGAGCTGTTCAACTTTCTGGCTGATTAGATTGCATGTGTGGCCACACCAAATGTGGTCATTGTGACCAAGGAAGAAGATGCTGTCAGCAACCGCACTATCAATCTGGCTGGGGTGGCACCGTGCAGCCATGAAGAAGCTGACACGCGGATCTTTGTGAATGCCAGGCATGCAACAGAAGCAGGCAGCAAAGTCATCATGGTTAAAGCCAGCGACACAGATGTTTTCGTCATCGAAGTCAGTGTTCTGCATGCACTTCAGGAGCTAGGTCTGCAGCAGTTGTGGGTTGCCTTTAGCCAAGGACAGAACCTGAGGTGGGTTCCTGTACATGACTTGTGTTGCACTCTTGCAGAAAAGAGCAAAGGGATGCTCTTCTTCCATGCCTTCACTGGCTGCGATGTCGTTTCAGCATTCCGTGGTAAAGGGAAGAAGTCTGCCTGGCAAACCTGGGATGTTTGTGATGAGGCTTCCGGTGTCTTCAGCAAACTCACCCAGTACCCACCGGTAGTTGATGATGAAGACCTGGAGACCTTGGAGAAGTTCGTGGTCATGATGTACGACAGATCCAGCACAGCTGAAGGTGTCGATGATGAGAGGTTGAACATGTTTGCTCGGAAGCAGAGGCCGTACGAAGCCATTCCTCCAACCCGAGCAGCACTGAAGCAGCATGTGAAGCGTGCTGCCTACCAGGCGGGCTGCATCTGGAGTCAGTCAACAGTACGTCAACCAGAAACGCAGACTCCTGCCAACTGGGGCTAGACCAAGAAAGAAGATCTGTGGCAGATCGTTTGGACAGAGCTCCCACCCATTGCACAGAGTTGCCAGCAGCTGACCAAGTGTGGATGCAAGTCGGAATGCTGCGGTCGATGCAAATTCTACTGCTTTGGTCTGACCTGCACGGCACTGTGCAGCTGCAGATGCGAGGTTTAGAAGCGTTGTAGTATACTCATCCAGGCAGCAAGACAATAAGTAACAAACAAGTATAGGCCTACTGCCTAACTGTACATCCAATAATATATTGGACTGATGGTGCCTATGATATGGGCACTTTTTACCATAATTATGATTCCGGGACTGATATTATGGTACAAGGAAGCTAGTGAGTAAGTCCATGGTTCCAAATTTGGATTCTACATAGTGAAAAATGTATGATTTGACACCATGATCATTCAAATAGGACAAGTCTTTGCGATTTTATTGCGAAATGCAATGTTTCTGTATATTCAATGGCGGCCATCTTGAAAAATGGCCGCCATCTTGAATTTTTAGGTGGCTAATGGGTTTTATCAAAAGAGCAATCCCCAAGGAGTATGTGTGCCAATTTTGGTGCTTGTTTCCAGAAATTAACGATTATTCCAGTTATCTGCCCCACTATGGTGCACCTTCTCCCGCACTTCATCCATACTCCCATCTTTACTCAGTACACTGCCCAGATACTTAAATGAACTGACAATCTCCATAGCCTGACTGTTCAACTTCACCTCACACTCTGTGGCTTCACCCCTTTCGAAGACCATAACCTTGCTCTTCCCTGCATTTACCTTCAGACTCCGTTTTTCGTGCACTGTTTCAAACATACTTACCAGACCCTGCAACTCCCATTCATTATCGCTCATCAGAACTGTATTATCAGCAAACAGGAGTACAGGTAGATTCCACTCGTTTCCCTCCCTTATCAGCGATACATTAAGATCCACTTTTCTTCCTTGTATTTATTTTATAACTCCATCCATTTATACAGTAAACAAACACGGGGACATCACACACCCCTGTTTCAACCTAACTTTCAGATCAAAGAACTCGCTCTGCTCATTCTCCACATGTACTGCCGCCTTTGCACCCTCATACATGCTCTTCGCTGCTTTCAGAAACTTGCCATCTACTCTGTATATTCTAAGTACTTTCCACATACCTTCACTGTCCACTCTGTCATATGCCTTCTCCAAGTCCATAAAGGCAACATACAGCTTTTGTTGCTTCTCCAGATATTTCTCCACAACACATTTCAGGGTAAAAATATGATCTACAAATTCTCTTCCTTTCCTAAAACTGCCCTGCTCGTCACCTATCCATTTCTCCGTTCTCCCTCTCACTCTCTCAATCACTACCCTACTGTACACCTTCCCTACTACCACACACTCCTCTTTCCCCTACCCTTACCCTTATATAGGGGGACTAATATGCCTGTCTTCCAGTCATCAGGTGCAGTCCCCTTCTCCCTTGCTAGTTTGCACATTTTCCATACCCATTCAATCACTATCTCACCACCATACCTCAGCATTTCCCCACACACTCCATCTATTCCTGGTGCTTTCCCCAACTTCACTCTTTTCTTGGATTCACACACTTCTGACCTCCTGATCCCCACTTCCTCCTCCACTACCTCTCTTCTTCTCCCTCCCATGAAATACATAACAGAAATATCGATTCAGAATGTATTATCTGCCTCAATCCCTTTCATATATATATATCGACAGCTATTTAATGTGAGGTAACTCCGAAATAACGAACACTTACCTCGAGGGTCATAGAGTAACATCGTATTATTATTGTGGTGAAAATACGTTCCTAAAAGTATGAACACGTTATTAAATCATCCTGTAAACTATAAGGCACTCTATAAGTAATTCATGAGAGAGAGAGCGAGAGAGCGAGAGAATTGTTTGTATAAATGGGTCAAGATCATGAATCCATCTAACTGTAAATACATCAGTTATAGCTTCCCTATCATAATTTTCTATAGTTCCAATAGTTTCTTACCAACATGAACATCTTTACAGCAAATATACCTTCTATTTACTTTACACTACCGTACACCCATACATATATTGATTGTTTTTTCAGGCTACTTTTATTTAGGATTAATAATAACTACTTATTAGGCAGAACATACATATTGTAACATCGCAACCACTCGGAAAAAATACCTGGAATCACGTAACGTTTCAATATTTGAGGACGCAGTATTTCCCTTTGTTTGGCTACATATAGGTGCTATTATGCTGCTTATATGTTTTATTATTGGAGGGCATGAGGTTTTTGAGACTTCAACCCCTTCAGCACGATGACGTAATTTTAATTATTTTTTGGTTACCATTAGTCTATTTTTTTTAGCATATAAATATACCTCTAGGACTCAAAGGGATAAATATGAGATCATTAAACCCTCTGAATATCATAGGTCCTTCTTAAGCATCAACAAATTTCTACTTTTAGCCTGAATCAAGGGTAAAAGACGTCATCGTGCTGAATCGGTTATACCCATTTGAGTCTATAGAGAGCCTAAAATGAGAATATCTTGAACAAATACGTCCTAATGGTGAAAAGGTTAGCTGAAAGTTGTTTCATCAGAAGTTTATATATTATGATTTGGGCTAACATATCTGTACCTCCTATTTTATATGCCTGACTCAAAAGACTATTTTCAGTCAGATTTGGTTTGGTTTTAATTTGCCTATTCTGCTATCGTGAATAACCAACATAATGCTAACTCTTCATAAACTGGTCAAAACAAAACATATCTTTCGCGAAATTATGTTCTGTAATTATTAACACAAATCAAACCATATCAAAATAGCAGTATTGTATTATTTCTCCGTGCTTACTCTCTTCAATATAACTCTCCTTCCATTTCTCTATACAACATCTCTTGTGCTTCCCTAATCTCTCTCCAACGTGAATATATTTTTTAGAAAAAAATTCTCCCTTCTATTCACGTTAATCTAATGTCTAGGGGTCAGGAGAGGGGCCCGGGGGTCTTTCTATAAAACAGTCTTAGAGCACGAGGGGGGAGAGAGAGAGAGAGAGAGAGAGGGAGAGGGAGAGCGAGAGAGATTGATATAACCCATCATCTATAGAGTTTCCACTACCCTTGTTCTTCTAGGCACGACCTACTCCACACCTTCCACAACCTACCATGACCTACTCCATACCTTCCACGATCTACTCCATACCTTCCACGATCTACTCCATACCTTCCACGATCTACTCCATACCTTCCACGACCTACTCCATACCTTCCACGACCTACTCCATACCTTCCACGATCTACTCCATACCTTCCACGATCTACTCCATACCTTCCACGATCTACTCCATACCTTCCACGACCTACTCCATACCTTCCACAATCTACTCCATACCTTCCACGATCTACTTCATACCTTCCATGATCTACTCCATACCTTCCACGATCTACTCCATACCTTCCACGACCTACTCCATACCTTCCACGACCTACTCCATACCTTCCACGATCTACTCCATACCTTCCACAATCTACTCCATACCTTCCACGATCTACTCCATACCTTCCATGATCTACTCCATACCTTCCACAATCTACTCCATACCTTCCACGACCTACTCCATACCTTCCACGACCTACTCCATACCTTGCACGACCTACTCCATACCTTGCACGACCTACTCCATACCTTGCACGACCTACTCCATACCTACTCCATACCTTGCACGACCTACTCCATACCTTGCACGACCTACTCCATACCTTGCACGACCTACTCCATACCTTGCACGACCTACTCCATACCTTCCACGACCTACTCCATACCTTGCACGACCTACGCCATACCTTACATACGGTCTATCTGAGTCACAGTCACAGTTTCTTGGTTCAATATTTTCGACAGACATAGTGCAAACAGAGTATTCGACCCTTCTATGTTGTGTGTATTTATATTCAATACAATTGTTATGGGAGCCCACCTTGTTTTTCTCTCTCTCTCTTCCTCTCTCTCTGGGTTGTATCTATTCGGCCCCATTCAGCCTACTGTTTTGAGACGTTTAACCCCATCCAAGTGTCGATTTTTAACTGGCGAGCGGTATCGAGCCAGCATATTTTTATTAATGTTTATTGGCAGCAGGTTAAATTTGTACATCTTTCGATATAAAAATTTCTCCGGCGAAGCCGGATCTTTTCATACAATGTTGGCTCGCGTAAAGAAATTGATACCTGGATGGGGAAAAACGTCTTAAAACAGTAGGCTGATTGGGGCCGAATGGATATAATCCAAAGAAAGAGTGAAAAGGAGAGAACAAAATCAGGTGACTCCCCTTAAGGTAAGAGAATACTGGGAAACACAACTTGAAGCAACTACTATATTTTCTTTAATGTCTTTTTTTAGGCTTCCAACAAGTTTAACAAAAATACCACAGAGATCCTTTCTTCGAGATGTTCATTTGCCGGTAGATAAATGCCGATCGAAGACCGTTTGCTTCTAAACCGAAGGCTCACTATCGCTCGTCTGGAAAAAAATCGACACCTAAATGGCAAGAAAGGTCCTAATAGGGCGAACGTATACAAAAAAAAAAAAAAAAAAAAAAAAAAAAAAAATAGGGCTAAGCATGAGGGAGAAGTGGGTCCAGTCAGACACATCCTTCACCACCATCATACCGTATCGTAATCCTAGTTTATATGACTCTTAAAACAAAAGGTAAATTTGTTGGCCGATTTGTTCATGTATGTCTCGATTCGGCCAATCCCAGAAAAAAAAATAGAAAATAGTAAATACAATAGAATAGAATAGAATACAATATTTTATTTTTGTATAGTTTCCTCCCTGGAGCTCCGTCAAATTTAAAAAAACAACCCCATCATCCCCCTTAAAGATGTATTTGTACATTTGTCGGTAGAAAAATGTCACGACCAGAGACCGGATCCTCCTAAATTACAGGGTTGCTATCGCTTGCCAGAAATAATCGACACCAAATAACACGAAAAGTCTTATTATTGACAACGAAAGGGGCGATAGGTCATTAAATCACCAAACTAATGGTCCGAACGTCTTAAAAGCTGAAAACTATAGGGGCTAAGCATGAGGGAGAAAGGTATCTAGATAAAACAACCTTCTTTCCTTAAAGGGGGACGGGTATATTTAACTCCTTCAGCACGATGACGTAATGTCCATCATATTCTGGTTACCCTTAGACGATATGTTAAGGGTAGATGGACCGGTTTTTTTCCTATTAATTATTCATGTATTAGTTTATTTCTTAGTTTTCTCTCTAGCCCTCCATCAAGCTTAGAAAACCCCCCCCAAGAGAAATTTGTAAATTTTTCGGTAAAAAAAAATCTCGGCCGAAGGCCGCTTCCTATTATAATTTCAACGCAAATGTGATCTCAATAAACCCTCTGAATAACATAGGTCCTTCTTAACCCCTTCTGTACCAGTGACGTCTGTTCTGTTTGTTTCTAGCTATAAGTAAACGATTTTAGGCAGCTTAGGAAGGATCTGTGGTAGTTAAAAGAGTTGATTGAGATAGTTTTACAAATTGCTCGAGATATTTCCTAAACAGAATAAAGTCGATATGGAGTAGCCAGAATAAAATTAAAAGGATGTCAGCGGTACAGATGGTGTTAACTTCTTATCTACCTCTAGGACTCAAGGGGGCAAATGCGATCTCAGTAAACCCTCTGATTAACATAGGTCCTTCTTAAACTGCAGACAATTGTCTAACTTTAGCCAGAATCAAAGGTAGAAAGGCGTCATCGTGCTGAAGGGGTTAAGGGGGGATGGGCCGGTTTTCTGGACCACTTTCTCCCTCCTGTTTAGTCCCAGTAGTTTTCAGATGTTGAGACGTTTGCCTCATTAGTTAGTCGATGTTAAGACCTTTCGCCCCATTTAGTCGTCAATATTTAAACCTTTCGTGCTATTTAGGTGTCGATTTTTTTCTTGGCGAACGATAGTGAGCCTGTAATGTTGGAAGAAACGGCCTTCAGCCGAGACATTTTTCTACCGAAAAATGTACAAATTAATCTAGAAGGGGGAGGTAATGGATGTTCTATTAAATTTGATGGAGGTCTAGGGAGGAAACTAGAAAAATAATGAATACATGCAAAAGTTGCCCAAAAAGTGAACCCCCCCCCCTTAAGGGTTGATTTATATGTTTATTTGTTATGTTTTCGTTTCCTCCCTAGACCTCCATCAAGCTTGACAAAACATCGCCACGACCGCCCTTTCAGTTAAATGTGTACATGTTTAGGTAGAAATTTGTCATAAGGCTGGTTCCTCCTCCTAAAATATAGGTTCGCTATCGCTCGTCAGGAAAACATCAACATCTTAATGACATGAACAGTCCTAATTGACCAATATATGGGGTGAAAAGTCTTAACATTGCCAAACTAATGGGCCGAACATATTAAGTCTGATAACTAATTGGGCTAAACATCAGGGAGAAGGGGGGCCAGAAAAATAAACCCATCTCCCCTTAAATTAACTGCAAAACCCGTAGTTAACACCAGACTTCAATATCAACACTAAACAAGAACTTATTTCCGAATTTCGAATTTAATGCCGAGTGGATATTTTCGAAGATAATTCCAATTAGCACTTTTCGAACCTAATTCAAATTGTGTTAACTTCATTCCAACAACACATAGTTTCTGGCCTTTTCGAACTTACTGACGTTTACTTGGAAACAAATTCGAACACGTACCTGTTTCATATCCTGCACTATTTGTTACTAACCCATCTGTCCCCTGCTAACTTTCTAATCCTGCCACGGACATTAGTTCCAGGGCAGTAGTTCCCTTTCCAATTTTCCCTTACCCACTCTAAACCACAGTTTGGACACTTGATCCTCAGTGTTTTGGAGGACAAGCAGCCTAGAGGGGTCACTAGACCTGTTGTTGCTTGAATTCCTTTGTAATATCTTATTGTACACGTACATAATTCACCCTCTCGGAACAAGTAAATAATTTATTTTTGCTATACCGCCTCCTCCTATCCGAGAGAGCACACACTATGAGGCAGTGTGGCTTTTAGGCGTATGGAGATAATCTGGTGGAGAGTGGGGAGTAGACGACCTCGGCACAATGGGACCACTGACCTATGAGCCCCCTTTCTTCCATATTAAAGCCTGGGGCCAAGGATACTCGGAAAGGTCTCAAATTACGACGTGAAGCGAGTTACTATGGAGCTGTGCCATACCAATTATTAAGGGGGATGGGCTTATATACAGTATATGCATATGTTAGATTATTATTTTTATTAGTTTCCTCCCTTTACCTCCATTAAGCTTAAAATGACACCCCCTAGACCACCTTTCAAGATAAATTTGTAAATTTTTCGGTAGAAAAATGTCCTGGCCGAAGGCCGATTCCTCTGGCTCGCTATCGCTCGCCAGGAAAACATCGATACCTAAGTGGCACGAAAGGTCTTAAAATATACAAAAATATGGTTAAACTTCTTAAAATCGCAAAATTAATGAAGCAAACGTATTAAAGTCTAAACAATAATGGGGCTAAACATGAGAGAGAAAGGGGTCCAGACAAAAATCCCCCAAGTTAAAATATCACCTCAAAGCCTGGGGCACCGAATACTCAGAAAGGTCTGAAATTACGATGTGAAGCGAGTTACTAGGAAGTAGCTAGTGCATAACAATCATTAAACCCTTCTGTGCCGCCGACGTCTTTTTTAAGTTTCTTCTAGACATCTTTATACGTGTTGTGCACTTTATTAACATAAGGGAGAAAAGGAGAGGGAAACTCAAAAATGTATAAATACATAAATGTATAGACCAAAAACCAAGCACTACCCCCTGCAGCTTTCACGCGCTCCTGCATAAATCAAGGCCCCCTGAATGGAGTCGCGTTGTAACAGGGCTGAAAATAGACCCCATACCTTACAGAGGGCATTAGTTTTCTGTGCTGTGTATACGGTATGGTTGGTGCTTGATCAGTAGAGGTGGGGGAGAGGTATCCTGACCAGAAGTCGAACCCACTCACTCTAGTTATATTTGGGAGAGTTGGGCACCGTAACCACTCGGCCATGAGCGGATATTAGGAACGCAACCTTACTTCTTATTTGAAGAACCAGGTTATAGTCTCGTGGACAATTATGCCTTCGTGCACGTGGTGAGGTTTTTATACTTCAACCATGATTATTTTACATATTCCCCCCCCCCCCCCCCCGCCAACTCTGCTAAGTGATAGGATTTTAATCGTCCTGGTACGGTTGGCCAAATAAGTCATGTCTCCGTTGTCATCACGTTTATTTCGCTGTGTGCTGTATTAATGTCTGCCAGATGTTTAATAGTGTGTGTGAAGATAGGAGCATGTTTCTATATCTCACTCGAAACGATGAATTAAAGCTTAGATAGTGTTGATACCAATAAATTATTGATCGAAATATACTTGGTGCCGCGACAACTGTACTATTATGGAACCTCTCTGAATGACAAATATCTAATGATAATGTCGGACAGGTTGGGAGAGACCAGAACGATAAACATCATATCACTTAGCCGAGTGACTAACCACAGACTATTGCATACAAGACTGTTGTGTAAAGCAGCTCTTTATGTGTAAGACTGTACTTCTTTGACAACTGTAGTACATAACAAATTAGGCTGTTTAAGGGGGTACTACTCGCTTTTTCTGGACCCCCTTTTCCCTCATGTTTAGCATATTAGTTTTGAGGTTTTAAGACGTTCGTTCCGTTAGTTTGGCGATTTTAAGACCTTTCGCCTCATTTTGTTGTCAATATTAAAACCTTTCGTGCCCTTTAGGTGTCTATTTTTTCCTGGCGAACGATATCGATCCTCTAAATTTAGAAAGAACCGTCCTTCGGCCGGGACATTTTCTACCGAAAAATTTACAAATTTGTCTTGAACAGGGGTGATAGGTGGTGTTTTTTTAAGTTTGATGAAGGTCTAACGAGGAAATTATAAAATAAATGAATAAATAGAGAGGATATACTGTATATAGACCAAAAACCAAGCACTACCCCCTTAACCCTTTCGGTACCGGCGACGTATTTTGTATTATATTTTAGCTATATTTAGACGATAATGTGCAGCTCAAGAAGGATCTGTGGTAGTAAAACATTAAAATTTTAATTGAGATAGTTTGAAGCCTGTTAATTACTGCAGGCGCTTTAACTGAGTAAAATCGTCTAACATTAGCCAGCATAAAGAGAAAAGAACGGCACCAGTATTGTATTGGTTACAAGACAATATTGAATATTTGCAAAGGATGTGTTATAATGTAAACTTTCCTTTTAATGCCTGCGCTTCTACACATTTTCTCTATACAAACATGCTAAATGGAAGATTGCGTTTGAGTTATGTAGAAGATTGGAATGTATAGATCCTCACTATAGAAGACTATACTGTACATGTGTTGTATTGAAGGCTTCAACAGCCTCTCTTGACCCCCTCGACATTAGATGAACCTGAATATCTGGGATAAGATAGTTTAGGATAATCGGTTTGGAGAGAGATCTCAACCAGTAAACCATTTCAACCAGTAGCTCTCAACCAGTACCAAATCAACCAATACGGTTAGGTTAGGTTAGCTTAGCTTAGCTTAGGTTAGTACTATATTTTGGCACTGATTTGGTTTGTCTTAGTTGATTTGGCACTGGTTGAGAGCTACTGGTTGAAATGTTCTACTGGTTAAGGTGTCCGGGAACCCTCTAAATGAGTCGATTATTATGGACAATGTAATTGTATTTTTCATATCCATTATTGTTTACAATGTAAGGTAGGTTAATGTAGTTGGTTAGGTATATATAAAACATTCATTAAATAGAAATGGGAAATAACATTGTTGTATCCCCATTTAAGCTGCCAGAACACACTCAGTAACTCTGAATACATTATATAATTATAATTCTTAAAGCAATGAATGCGAGACTCTACCGTTATAAGATATTACTCCGCACCGCTGGGAGGCTTAGGGAATAACTCCTTTGAAGGTTATCGGAGTGTGTGATGTTGGTGGTAGATTGTAAGGTAGGCTTTTGTCGTACTTGGGTGGGAGAGGCTAGGATGAAGGGATAGTCCGTCTTTTCAATTTTACTCGACTTACATTTAGACGATTATTTGATGCTTAAGGGAGCCCACCTCGCTTTTTTTCGCTTTATCTCTCTCTCTCTTAGGCTTGTATCCATTCGGTCCCATTTAGCCTACTGTTATAAGATGTTTACCCTCATCCAGGTGTCAATATTTTCCTGGCGAGTGGAAGCGAGCCAGCATATACTGTATATATTTTTGTTTTACAGCAAGCTAAATTTGTAAATTTTTCGATAGAAAAATTTCTCCGGCGAAGCCTGATTTCTCCATACAATGCTGGCTCGCTATCGCTCGCCAGGAAAAAATATACACCTGGATGGGGATAAACGTCTTAAAACAGGTGGCTGAATGGGGCCAAATGGATACAAGTCAGGGAAAGAGAGAAAAGGAGAGAACGTTAAAAGAAGCCTTAAGGATATATGGTAGCTAAAAGGCTTACTTGAGATTGCCTGTAGTCTTTTAATATTATTGGTAGCCATCCTTCCTAAGCTGAATGAAATCGTCTAATAGTTGTCAGCTTATAATGAAAAGGATGCCACTGGTACAGAAAGAGTTAATATTAGTATAAGAGTTTCGTGGGTGATTAGAATGATCGTGTACTCTCTCTCTTCTCTCTCCTCTCTCTCTCCTCTCTCTCTCCTCTCTCTCTCTCTCTCCTCCTCTCCTCTCCCTCTCTCCTCTCTCATCTCTCCCTCTCTCTCTCTCTCTCACTCTCTCTCTCTCCATCTCTCTCTCTCTCTCCTCTCCTCTCCTCCTCCTCTCTCTTCCATCTCTCTCTCTCTCTCTCTGATTATGTGATGTTTGTGGTAAACTATTAATTAAGGAGAGGGTTTTGGACCTCCATCTACCTTATGTTGAGACCCATTAGTTTTAAGATGTTCAGAAGTTGCCCCCTTAATTTGGCGATTGTTCAGCCTTTCGCCCCATTTCTATGTATGTCTGTATTAGGATCATTCTTGTCATTTAGGTGTGGATTGTTTTGTCCTGGCAAGTAGTAGCAAAGCCTGTAATTTAGGGGGAACTGGCCTTCAGCATTCTTATACCAAAAAATGTATAAATTAATTTCGAAGAAGGGTCTTGGGGTAGGCCTATTTTGTTTAAGCTCGATGGGGGCGTAGGAGGAAACTGAAAACCTCCCTTTAACCCTTTCACGCATTTATGACGCAGAGGTTGCCAGATTAGCAATAAGAAATAGAGTTCTCTCACTCTTAGAATTACCTCTCCAAAATTAGTTTTCTGCCCAAAGCTAACTCAAAGAAAACTGCAGAGGTTGAAGTAACTAAACTAAAGGTTTCTAAATACCCCTGATGGTAACAAAGGCTTTAAAGTATCCCCAATAGGCTCAACATCACGTCATATGTCGGAGAGGGTTAATAAGGCTATTGTAGTACTTGGCTTGAGGCTTTATGAACAATATTCGTAAAAATAAGCATAGGGATTTGTGGTTACTTACATGTAGATAAATGATATACTAGCTTGCCTTAACACTCATTGTCTCTCTCTCTCTCTCTCTCTCGCCTCTCTTCTCTCCCTCACCTCTCACCCCTCACTCTCTACCTCTCCCCCCCTCTCTCCCATCACCCCTCCTCTCTCTCTTCCTTCTCCTCGCGCCTCACTCTCTCTCCCCCTCTCACTTCCCTCCCCTCTCCCCTCCTCCTCCCCCACTCTCTCTCTCCCACTCCTCTCCTCCTCATTCCTCCTCTCATCGTCTCTCCTCATCTCTCCTCCTTCTCCGTCTCCCGTTTCTTCTCACCTCTATCCCTTCCGTCCTCCTCAAACTCCCGTCCTATCTCATCTCTCTCTCTTCTCTCCTCTCCTCCTCTACTCTCCCCTCCACCCCCGTCCTCCTCTTCTCTTCTCTCCCTCTCCTCCCTCTCCCCTCTCTCTCTCTCTCTCTCTCTCTCTCCTCTCTTTATATAAAATATATAAATTTATATATATATATATATATAATATATAAATAATATAATCTATCAATATCTATATATATATATATATATATAACATAAAGTATACTGTATATATATACATAATATATACTGTATATACAATATACATTTTATATACACATAATATATATATATATATATATATATATATATATATATCATAGGCTACAGGGAGGCACATCATTTGGTTACCCGCCTGACAAAAATTGGCAATGCTGCCTTTCTCTACATGTGTATAGCTAAGTGGTAGGCTGTGGGAATTGTCCTATGAATATTTTGTTTTAACCCCCTTCGTACCGGTGATGTACTTTTCGTTATATTCAGGCAACCAGTAAATGATTTTATTCAGTTTAAAAAGGGCCTCCAGCAATTAATAGGCTTCGGACTCTCTCACTTAACCCTTTTTACTACCTTATAGATCCCTCTTAAACTGTACACAATCGTCTAAATGTAACAAGACCAAAACTAAAATGACGTCGCCGGTACAGAAGGGGTTAACAATATATTCGCAACCATAATTCGCAAAACCCCAAAAAAAAAACACCATTATTTAAACAGTTGCCCTTTTTATAATACCTCATTAAGGAAAATGTAAACTCGCTTTTTTCAATAATACCTCAGTAGTGGATAAGTTAACTTACTCCCTCGCTTTTTTATAATACCCTCATTTAGGGGATAGTACTCGCTTTTATAATACCTCATTAAGGGGATAGTACTCGCTTTTATAATACCTCATTAAGGGGATAGTACTCGCTTTTATAATACCTCATTAAGGGGATAGTACTCGCTTTTTCTGGACCCCCCCTCCCCACCTTTTTCCCCTCCCCCAATGTTTTTAACATATTAATGTTTGTGGTTGTTTTTGTAAGACCTTTTCGTTTTTCCATTTAGTTTGGTGGGATTTTGAGAACCTTATTTGCCCTTACTTTGTCAATATTAAGACCTTTCGTGGCCTTTAGGTGTCGATTTTTCCCAGGCGAGCTACAACGAGCCTCTAATTTCAGAATGAACCGGCCTTCGGCCGGGAAATTTGTCTATCGAAAAATTTACAAATTTTATCCTTTGAAATTGGGGTCCCCTAGGTGTTTTTTTTTTTTTTCTTCTAAGCTTTGATAAAGGTCCCCTAGCGAGGAAACTCCAAAAATACTTAATAGATACAATATATATTGACCAACGCAAAACCCCCAAGCCAACATGCAAACCACAGAAAAGAAAAATAAACAACCAAGCACTACCCCCTTAAACGCAAAATAGGTAGTAGAAGCTACCGATTGTTTAAAAGTTGCAATACAAATATACGTATATTAATAATGATGAGCATATAAACAATTACGTTCAATACAAATGTCTTCGCTATATATTGTAGACGGCATTTTGATTATTGTCCGAAGTTTTCTACAGTAATAAGAGTTGCAATAAGTAGATAATTACGAACAGAATTAGTGAAGGTATTTTCAAATTGTTAAGTTTTATTATTTTCTGATATACCTACTTGATTAAATAGCTTAATACCATCAAGCTCTATACGAGATGGAAGATGAAGTAAAACCGGTATCACAAGAGAGCTTTTATAGTCTACATTCGATGATCAACATTTTCTGGCAACATTTCTGGAATATTTTATAACGGTATCGGAAACTAGACTAATGAGAGATGGTTATAGGTGGCAGAAATATTACAAATGTTGACCTTATAAGCTGTCAGACCAGTGTTGAGGATATATATTGAAAACAGCTAGGAAAATGCAACATGTCATAAGGTTTACTATAGAATTGCAAAATATGTTAAAAATAATTATAGTTTAGAAATAAATCGGGAAAAGTGCATATTAGCTCTTGATTGTGACGCTTCTCGTGAAACTCTGCACAAGTTAATGGCGTAACTGGGAAAAACAGCCTTCTTTTGCTAGCCACCGCCCCACTTTAAAACAACCACATGAAATCAGGTACGAGTAAGTATTCTCTCTCTCAAGATGCGATACTATACTGAGGTGGCCGCATTCTCCCTAAAGAGGGCCATATTTTCCTTAAGAGATTCCAATATTATAATGTTAAGAAGTCGCTCAGGATAGCACCCAGAGTCGCATTAGGAAAATTGGAGAGAGATAGAG